>JAVLUZ010000345.1:20284-350284 GCA_036768485.1 Mermis nigrescens | reverse complement strand
TTAAACTGTTTTGCGAATGTGCTTGAAATGACTAAATACGATCGAAAATAAGTTTGTTTTTAAGCTTTTTAAGGTTTCCAAGATTATTAAAACCACGTTAGCGCAATAGAGCTCTCCGAACGACCCTTACACTGGACTTCCCCTTCAGACCATTTATGTCTGCATCTGTGTTCATAAAACATGTAATTTTTGTTTGCATAGTGATATTTTAGGTCTCCGGTGGTTTATACTGATGTTAATTATGTCTGCGTTGCTTTCATATGCTCTTCTTTTCTTAGAATAACGCCAATATTCTCCTGCGAAAGATAACATCAACATTCTCCTCTTCCACGGCATTCTTTTCACCGGACATAGACTTGCTGGTTGCGCAAGACTTTTTCCAGTTTTTGTCATCTTTTGCTACTGTGATAAATTATGGCATTGATTATTCGCCTAATCAAGGCGATCAGTTTCGGCTTCAAATTGAAGAATATATTAATTTTGATTCGTCATTACCCGAAAATCCAGGTTATTATTCCGTAACAGTTACTTTTTAAAATATACCGTCTCAAACTCCACGTTTGTCGCCTGATTTGCCGAAAACATTGACAAACTTGGCTTGCTTTTGACATAACCAATCGAACGGGTTCGGGAGGGAAGTCATCCCTAAGGGCCTAATATAGCTGGCTAGGTAGCCATTTTTAACATACTCGTAGGCATACGTGGGCAGCAAGAAAATTCTGGGGGTCCAAGATTTTTTGAAGGTCAAAAAATGGCCTTAAAAATGGTGATAGGGGCGATAAAAACACCATTTTTCGACGTTTCTCATCAAGCACTATCCATTGGCATCAAAAAATTGCGAAAAAAAACGAAAAAAATTTTCAAAAATTGATTTCTGGGGGGGGTCTTTTGATTTCTGGGGGGGTCTTTTGGTTTCTGGGGGGGTCCAGACCCCCCCAGATCCCCCCCACGCCCATGTGTGCTCGTAGGGTTCCATTCAATGCCTTTTCGGTGCGATTCGCCGGAAATCTATTAATATTATCTTTTGGCATTCTAAAAACCTTATTTTGCTGCTAGAAACGTAGATTTCGCCATCAGCAAAGATTTTATTGCTCTTGCAAGACTTTACTTGATTAAAACAAATCAATAGTTTTCTGTATTCAACAGTTTACTGTCTTTTGGGATTCACAAAAATACACTGATCGTAAGTCTGCAAAGTTTTGTTCTGTTTGTTTCACGAAAAGCCATTTTTTAACATTATTGACTTTTCAAACAGCGGATTTTATACCTGAACAATAAAAAATCGACATGCTCTTCATGTAAAACTGGAATTTGAGCAATCTTGAGCTTTATGTATTAGTGCAAAAATCGTTTTTTGTCGATTTTTGCACTAATACATAAAGAATAAATCCGGCGCGACCCGAAAATTTGGCGTTAACTAGCTCAAAAACACGCTAAGTATTGTTTGGGCAGTGGTTCAGACACATTTCGCAAATTTTCCATTTTTCTTTTGAAGTCCTTGAGAAAAACAAGAAATTTTTATTATTTTAGAGGGGGAGCGGCCTCCTCCGCCCCCTCTGAATACGGCCTGGGCGCTATAAAGGATAGATGTGCATCTTTTTGATGATTTTAGCCAATTCTATCATGATTTTTTAAAATTTTTACGGCTTTTTCGCGCCGAGATAATACTAACATTTACTCACTATCTTGGCGCTCTAAAAACCTTATATTCGCATCAGAAGAGTGGTTTTTTTACAGAACAAATATCTGGTTCTTATAATGATATCTCGAGTATTTTTTCGGCTCTTTTTTCGATTTTTGCACTAATCTTACCAGTTCCTCATAGAAAACTTTTGAAATTTAAAAAAAGTTTTACTTTTACTTATCAGAAATGATTTTCTTTATCATAAAACGGCGAAAACCGCTACTTTAAGCATGGTCGGATTTTTCGGAAAATTTTTGACACTATTAGATAAATTTGCGGTTCGCCTCTCTTGCCAGAAAATTCTGCTTCCGCCACTGTTTTCATATGTAGTTGTAAAAGAAGATCAACGAGGATAGTAATTTTAATTAACACTTCCTTGTAAGATATAAGAAAGCAATTCAAATCGTGAAAAATTTAGCGAAAAAATCAAATTTGCAATACAATTGTTTTTATATGATCTCCACTTCGTTGTCGTTTCACAGCTAACATCGACAGATTTCCGAAAATAATTGCATTCGATAAGCTTATGTTTGATGTCATTTAACAAAGCCTAGCTAATGATTCTTCACAGTCGATACGTTTCAAAGATTTCGTTGCTCTATTAATTGCAAAGTTCACTCAGAAGGCCCTGCTAAGCTAAAGCGAAACATAAATCCTGTTTTCAGGAATGCTCTTGAATTCTCTAACTATTAGTCATAGGAAGATCATTAATTTGTTGGCCTTTTTGCGCTAAAAATTAGCAAAAAAACATTAAGATTTTGTGAATAAATTTTGTAAAGACAGATCAATTTTACGACAACATAAATGCGGAGTTTTTTGCGAAAAAATTACTTAATAAACTTCATGTTATAAGTTAGCTAAGAAAAACTAACTCATGAAACTGCAAATTAGTGGAACAGTGAATAATCTCTAGCAGCATCAAGACATTGAAGTTGAATATTTTATGTTTTCTTATTTCTTCCTCACTATGTACCCTATACATGCATAGCTAATATGTGTTTTTGTCCATGTCCACTTTTGTTTTTAGTGTTTGTATCTTCCATGTGATTTGTTGTTCCGCGTGTTTATCTAATTTTCATGTATTGAATTTAATCCCTTAGGCAGCGCTTCTACGCTTATAACTTATTCTTCGCCATTTATTTTAATTTTCAGATGATATAATTTATTATGAAGAAATGACAATACCTCAGTGGCAATACAGCGCTGCTTACAGAGAACAGTTTCGCATTGTACGTCTGTAACATTCATTTGTTTTGCACAGTATATTAAATTACAATCACAGTACAGTTTCAAGGAACTGAAATATTTTTTCATGATCTTAAACTTCAGTTTACTGTTCTTTGTCGGTTCAAAAGAATTTCGAAATTTTTGCTGCGAAATTAACGTGGAAATAGCGATAACAAGGGATAGGAACTATGAATTGTTTTATCGTTTCGAAGACAATTTTAAATTTTTATTTCTGTCAGATTATTTTGACGTAAACAATTTATGAATCATTAGAATCGTATTGTTCAAGAAGGAACAGAGTGTGTTTATAAGATGAGGAGAAAGATAGCGAAACACTCCCGAGAAAGGGGCATGAACGCCGTTTGAGAATTCTGGGGTCAGGCAACAAAATCCCTCTCAAGTAACGTTTTGCTTTATAAAAATTCACTTTTTAAGTAACATAAATTTTCCGCAAAACCTTAGCAAAAACGGACGATAAGCAGTCAGAAAAGTTAATTCTTTGACATCGCTGAAACAAATTGTATTTTTGAGCCAAAAATCGCTATGAAAACCAGGAACAGCGTACTCTCATGCTAAGCGAGTTGAAAATGAGCGGGAAAATGAGCATTTAGCTTGGGACTGCAGTGGTTTTTAATTAATCTTGCGATTGATTCACTTTACTCATTACTGCTCTTTAAATCGCGAAGCATCGTCGCATTAACTCATTGCTTCAAAATTACCGCATAAACATCACAAGACTGTTTTTTGAATTTTCCATTCTTGAATTTCGTCATGGCAGCTAGTAATAGAAAATGAACAAAGTAAAAGTACTGCCTTCTTTTAGCATAAATGTTTAGACATCAGCGCTGTGTTCAGGCAAAGCAAGTGGCTCTTGATTTACAAGAGGCTCTGGACGTCACAACGCGGTCACTTTTCGTTGATGCAACGGTTTCCTCACAGATTTTGAGGATCGATGCCCCGAGTGCCACATTGCGATTACAGTATAATCGAGTAGCTAACCTGAGTCGGCACTTTGATTTGTCAAACGAATGTACAGTTGACATTCCATACTTTTGCGACATGTCGAATTTTTCGAATTGCCATCACCGTACGATTATTGAAAATGAGGTGAAGAAAAAAGCTTCCAAAAATAATAAGGAAAAGCTTTTCCTTCAGTAAATAAACTGGATTTCCAGCCCGATATGATAATTCCTAAACTTGTAAGCACAAATGGGCGTGAGGGTCTGTACCATAGATGCACAGCAAGGCTAATCGGGGGAGGGGGTCAGCCGGTCTGGGGGAGGTGTTAAAATTGAGCTTTTCTAGGCCAAAATGACCTCAAAAACTGGTATAAACGCTAAAATAAATTTAAAAATACATTGTTACACAGTGATAAATTTTAAGCATTTTTTGAATAAAATTTTTATTTTTCATCCATTTTTTGACTTTTATTTTGCCTCATTTTTACAAGAAAATTTCCAATTTTTCTATTTTGAGGGTTCTAGGCCCTGAAACCCCTCCCATCGTTTTTTTATGTATGTCATATATAGTGCGTGAGCGCGTACCTATAATATACTTGGGTACCCCTAACATATGCCCCCTCCTGAACCCCTCCAGAATCTAAAAGATGTCCCAGAAAAAATCGATAGACCCACTGAATTGAACATTTGGTGCTATTTTTAGCGATTTTGACCCATCAGACCTCCAGAATTTGGTTGCTGCCCCTGTATGCTTATAAGACTTGTCTCTGCGTTTCATCCATTCTCAGTAATTACTTCAATACTGCTATAAACTTTTCGGAAAATATGGGCTTAAAGTAACTCGACGAATCTAAAAGAAAGCACTTGACTAGGGACATATAAAACAT
Source organism: Mermis nigrescens (assembly GCA_036768485.1). Classification (NCBI taxonomy): domain Eukaryota; kingdom Metazoa; phylum Nematoda; class Enoplea; order Mermithida; family Mermithidae; genus Mermis; species Mermis nigrescens. Next base: position 345,527 of record JAVLUZ010000345.1, on the reverse strand, counting down.
GGACAGTACATTTTTAAATATCAATCCATTTGTTTTCACTGTATTTGCCATAGTGGGTTACTAATTAATCGAGGAATGATGCGGTTCCTCTAAGCACGGAGGAAATATTAAAAATTGATATACGCCCTACAATGAAGTAAAATGCAAAGATTTATATAATCTTAAAAAGCAACAAAAGCAATCAGGAGATTTGCATTAAATTTTCATTCTTTCTTTTTTGAAATTGTTTTCGTGCTTACTCACTTGAACATTATAAATAGCGCGTTTGCGCGCATATCTATAATATACTTGGGTACCCCCAACATATGTCTACCCCCTACAGCAACGCTTAGACTTTTCTGTATTGTGCGCTTTTTTAAAAGATAGATAAAAAAATTCGATGTAGTTTTTTAAATTTTTTTACACTTCTACCCGTTGTGTACAGAGCATGTAAAGTTTTACTGTAACGTTATAACATAGTTTTTTAAATTTTGGTCGGTCACACGACTTTTCTAGCTCAGTTTTGCATTCTGTTTAGTCTGTTTTTTAATGCAGACAATTGAGTAAGCTCTAAACACTTTTTTAATTTTTTTAAATGACTTATTTCCGGAGGGGCAGTGTAAGGAGTGTAATGAATCTGAGGGTGAAAAAACACTTTTTGGCTACATTTTTGTCTGCCAAAAACTCTGGTTATGAGTCCCAAGAAATTATTTCCCGCAGAAATGTACTACGACTCAAGGGCTACTTTCGACTTACAGCATACTTTTTTACACTCAATATGGAGTAAGATCTAGGGGTTTAAAGTTCACACTCTAGTGGATGGTGTAAAAACACGTTTTGTCTAAGATTTCTCTGCCAACTTCTCCGATTGTAAGTTGGGATAAATTGGATAGAATAAAAATAAAACACGTTTCAAGAGCTACACATCGCAGCAAACCGCGTTAAAAACCTGGAGTTATTTATGGAAGGTGTAAAGTTCAAAATCAGTGGTGTAACATAGAGCAAAAAAACACGTTTTCTTCCCTTTTTTGATTGATTAGTATCTCAAATATTTTGTGGAACCGAAGTTTTCCATACACAAACGCACTATGATTTAAAATCTACAAACTGGCTTATACCGAATTTCTTTACACTCTATAGGGAGTTAGGTTCAGATTTTTAAAGTTTACAATGTGGGGGACGGTGGAAACATACGTTTTTGTTTCTTTTTGTTTGCCTCCTTCTCCGTTTAGAAGTCATAATAGGTCGAATAGAATAAACATAAAGTACTTTCTAAGGGGTACATGTGACAGCAAATTCTTTGTATTTACATCAATATCGAGCTTTTCAGAGAGTTGTAAAGTCAAAAATTGGGTGCGTGACGTGTTTCTGTCTTGTTTTTTCTGTCAACTACTCCGGTTATGAGTCTGGACATGATCTCAAGTCTAAAAATGTACCAGAAATCAAACGTGATACGCCATTTGGGCGCGTTTGTTTACACTCAACAGTGATGTAAATTGGTTTACATCTAATATTTATTTTCCTTCAGACCATTGTAAAGACTTAATTTCTTCATAAATATTGATCGTAATATCAGAGTAATATTAGGTTGCGAGTCCGACTAAAATCTTCTTTGCATTCGGTGGTTGTGCAAAGTTTACACTGTAAATCAACCTTACTTCTATAGCCTTGCAGCAAAATGTTCTATGTAATGTCAGAATTACGAATCTGACTGTTAGTTTTCTACACCCAGTAGTTGTGTAAAGTTTGCACTATTCATTTATTGTGTAATGTGTAAACTTCTCACCTAAAATTCATTTTACTTCTAGAGCGTTGAAAAATGTGAACTATTTTCAAAATATGTTCCGTAAGGTCGGGTTTACGAATCTGTTTGTGTTTTCTTTACACCCAGTAGTTGTGTAAAGTTAACACTGAAAATTAACTTTAGTTTCAGAGCGTTGCAGAACCTTAATTTTTTCAAAATATTCCATGTAACGTCAGAATCACGAATCTGAGTGTAAGTGTTCTTTACGCCCAATAGTTGCGTAAAGTTTTTGCTGAAAACCTTGGATTTGTTTGAATAAGGTAAAGTTGTCTTGTTTAAAAAAGATAATGTTGATGTTCAGAACAATATTGTTTTCCGCATTCTTGGACTGCTGTCATTATTGTAGTATGTTACAAGTAGTCTGTTTTGCGTAAGCTTGCGCGTTTCCTACTGCTTTAAACCAACAATGTCATTGATTGTCTTGAATGCAACGATGCTTTCTATTTCGTTTGATTGGCTCACAAAGTCGCTTCTAGTTTACTCCATCTACTTTTCAATAGCTACTGCAAAGCTAACTTGCTACTTTTTCATTTGTTTTTTGGTTTAATAGTTTATTTCAATTTGCAGACTGCAGACTATACTTCGATTTCTTGCATTGCGTAGAGAAAGTCTGATTTTTAAAAGATTTTGCGACTTTAGGCATATACATTGGTAGTTTTTCCTAGTCGCCTCCTTTTACATCCCTAATAATCCGTAATCCCGAGTACATTCGTCTTTTTTGTTCCATCGGAGCATTCTTCTTTGCTAGTTCTTAATATACATATAAAATTCGCCAGTACGATTTAATTGTATTTCTGAAACACAAAAATGTCCGATTTCGATTAAGAATAAATCATTCTTCCATCTATGCTAAATTTGCATATTGTATTATGCTGTGTTTTTCATTGCAGGTAATCTACTTTGTCAATAATATCTACCACGTTATGGATCGTAGCAACGTCGTTAATTCTGGTTCCTTAGAAATCAAATTCGGCAATCCAGTGACGCATGATCGCTTACGTATCGTAAATTCATCGTAAGATATACCAAAGAGCACGCTCAATTCTTTTTTGTTACAGTCAATGTCCATCTTTTTTATTTAGAAGCTAAAAAATATTGTCATAACTTTTCGCTTCAGCACCTTCGACTTGTTTTCACACGAATCGTTTTTCGACGTTATTAGCAAATTTGTCGGTACAATTTTACTTTTAAATAAAAGGAAAATTTCAAACTATCAATAGTTTATGATAAACACGTTCTTTAAACTGTGCATCGTTTGTAGTCTCTAAAATTTAGACATTCGTTATATTCCTCAGAAAGGCAATGTAAAAGCATTTAAGCATTTACAAAATAATAATATGTTTTCAAGCACATGTGTGTGAATCGTGTATTCTTGAGAGAAACCGATCAACCATAGAACTCTAAGAACATTTTCTTTATTAAACGTGAGCGTGCCTTTTTAGGCAAACTTATTTTCTCATGTAAGTTTTGTCTGGAATCTTTCTCATTCTGGAAACTTTCCCTAAAACTATACTTTATTGTAATTCTAAATTTTGTAACTATTATATAATCATAGCGAAAACAATGTCTCATCTGCCAAGAAGATCTAAAATTTCGTTGAAAATTCTAATATATTGTCCCATCCATCCCATCCATGTTTCTCGCTTTTGCAATACTGTCTTTGCTATACAGATACTCTAATCATGAAAGTTATTAAATACGAACTGACCATATTATGTTTGACTGAATGAATAACCGATCCTAAGAACTTAAAATTAGAATAATTATGCATCATGTCTTCATTAAACAAATCAAAAGCAAACGTGATAACCTTTTCAATCAATGTAGCGCAATATTTGGCATGATGCTAATATTTTTCACTATTTCGTATTATACCACATCATACGACATGTACGTCTTCTTTGAGGATCTAAACTGAACTGAACTGAAATATGTTATTGCCAATACGCGTGTAATTTTTTCCAAACCTTCTAAATTTATTTAAAAACCGACAATTTTTGAAAAACGACAAATCATAAAGTAATATTTTTTCTGAAATATTAGCATGCGAATCGTGGCCTAGCCTCATCTCTACTTCTTATTGTGCCTTACAGTCTACGTCATTTGTTCTTCAGTTTTCCTATAAATATAACTTACGCGATAAGAAACACGTCCACTGCTCCGCTAATCAAGTCGTATGCTCCGCCTCTTCAAATGCTCGCCTTCGAGTTACTACGTATACATCAGCTCAACGTATCAAAGCCTAATGTAACGTTGCAAATCGAATTTTTTCCCAGGGATTGACCAATACGTTCGGCTTGTTTCTGGCTGCTGACAGCTTGTAAGCTGCGTTAGAATTTAAATTAAAACGTCGAAAGTAGCGTTTTGTAAATTAATTTTGGTAAGCGAACGTTTCTGTAACAAATTTATTTGGAATCCGAGGTTGTGTCGATTTGTTGAAAATTAATCTTACTATTCAAAATTTGGGTGATCTATGTTTTCTATTTTCTATGACTGTTCAAATTCCATTGTAGGGCGCTCGAGTGTTTCACTCTCTACTCCCTCAGCTAAAATGTGACAGTTTTCGAGCGCTACGAGTACTTACCTTATCTAGGCTTGTGCTCGGATAGTGAAATGACCGAGTATCTGGATAGAAAAATCTGACAAGTGCGCGACTTCATTTTCTTACTAAAAACACTGTTTGAGTTTTTCTCAACCATCTAAGCTAAAAACGTAAACTTTCAGATATTAACCTTATTTGAAAACTATTATATCCAAATCAAAATTTTTTTATGTAAAACAGCTCCGGTCTTTGGGCCTTTTACTGTTTGTACAAAATTTGTCAGGCCATAATTTTGCAACTGTTAACGGATGCTGATTGCAGAAGTGAAGGATTAATATTATGGAAAGTACTTTTTCTGAACATTCGTGACTTTTAAAATAGCCGTAAAAGAGAATCACCATGAATCATAATTTCTATCAACCATTCCACAAAGATGTGAAACAATGCAAAATGCAAATAGAACAAAATTGATTGAAACAAATCAATTAAGGATTAAAGCGATCTAGATGTACTTGCATTATGTGCAGTTAAAATTATAGATTTTTCGCTAAAAAAGACATTTAAGAAGCTTATTAGTTGTTAAAAAAGCGTAAAAAAAGAAATTTAGCAGATACGATGTTTAAGAAAATTTATTATTCTTAAATTTGCAAAGTTTCCTGCGATAGACCTGATCAGCTTGCTCGAAATATTAATATCACCGAAAGTCATTTGTATGCGAAATTCTCTTAAGTTTCTAAGAGGCATTATGGACTGAATGATTTCATGTCGACCCTTCTGTGTTAAATCATAAAAACAGTGCAATACATAACAAAAGCCGTAGAATTCAAGAAACAGATATTTTTTACGATTGATTTGTTACCATATGCTCTTAATTTATATTCACAGCTATAAATTCGAACTTCTCTTCACGAACAATGAATTCAGTAAAATGTTCAGCTAAGATAGCCCATCTAATAAAAATTGGCCGATTACTAGATCAGTGAAGTTCTGTAGCACACAAAGCAATCTTAAAGATGTAAATTTGAAAGTTCAAAACTTACCAATCAGACAATCTTTTTTGCGTTATCCTGTATAATAAGTACATGGTTTGCAATGCTTCAATCCAACCCTTGATTGTATTTGAATTAATTAGAATTTCTTTAAATATTATTTTGAGAACTAAGCTACCGTAGGATAAATCTCGATCAGCGCTCCCGTGCACCAGAAGCACTTAACGAAATAATGGGTTAAAGATATATTTCTCAGTAATCTTTACTACGAGAATCAAAGTTATCATCATGATATGCTTGAAAGTTTCGGCGCTTTTTACTGGCTTTCATTAAAAAGTAAACACATACTCTCTGAAAATAGTATAATTTAGGTTGAAAATGCACGCCTGTGTAGAAAATTCAATTTTTTTTAAAATTGTGCTCTCGGACATTCAATATTAAAAATATAGCGAAAGGACTAAGCTGATTTTTTGTGTGATTATATTGTACGTGAAGTAGCTCTAGGGACAAAAGCGTTTTATACCCCGTCGTCGGACGATACGTCGGTCCATCGTCGTTTGACCGAGATTTTTTCATACTGACCTCTTCGTCCTCATTGCCTTTTACGTGGACTTTACCATCCGACCGTTTTGCTCACCGGTTGACGTCCAGCATTGTTTACCTGGGCATCGGTCAAGTGGCATCACCCAATGAATCCGGTATGATCCTTTAATAACCATCTGACGAAAATTTTACCTTCTCGTAAGCGTAAAAACTGTGGTTTTTTACATGAACACTCTCATAAAATCTGCGGTAAAAAATTTCGCACATGTGCTTACTGAGTCGTATTCATACGTGTTCTTGGGGCTGACCCCCAGAATGGCTGCGGACTCCACGCAAAATAACTGGTGTGTGACCTCCCTTCAAAATTGTCGATTTTCTAAGAAATCGTGAAAAAACATATTTTAAAGTATTTGAACTGTGTTTTGACTCAAATGTGTCATATTTTTGGCGCTATGCGCCATATCGTCATTTGACAATATTTTGTTCAATTTACGTTAATTCTTTCAAATTTATTCTATATTTTTTATGTTTCTATATTCTAGAAAGAAAGAGCACCGTCTGAAACGTCGAAAAAAGTGTTTTGACCTGCATCCATGGTTTTATAGCACAAAAAACACTTTTTAAACATTTTTAAACGCTGACCCCCTAGAATTTCCATGCTGTACATGTTTGGTTGTAATCGGCTATATAAATGATGATTAACTTAAATATAAAGAGATAAGATATAGGTAAAATATTCAACGAACTTCTATTTTTGACAGAAGAAAAAATTCCTTCTATTAAATTGAAAAATGTTATGGACAGACATGCACAGCATGGGAATTCTGGGGGGAGATGAAATTTTAAAGTGCCTTTTCAAGCCCACAAATGGCTAGTATGCATTAAAACTATTGTTTTTCGGCATTTCTGACAATGCTCTATCTTTTTAGAGCATAAAAACATGAAAAAATTTCGAAAAAAGTCGGACAGATTGGACAAAATATAGTAAAAACAAGCGCCGAAAATTTGACACTTTTGAGCAAATAGTTAGTTAAAAACGCTTGAAAACTACTTTTTCTATGAATTTTTAGAAAATTCTGGGAAACTTTGAAAAATCTTTAATTCCGGGTAAAGGAAATTTCAATGAGGGGTAAAAATGTACTAAAGTCCGTCTTGAGTGCGATTTTGCATTAATCATTACTTATTCTATTATGAATCGGTTTGACGAAGATTGACGAAAGCGTTCCAAGAAAAATCAGCTCAACTTCATTAAAAATTAAATTAAAATCTGATAGCATCCCTAGTCGATTAGGAAGAGAAGATAATTACTCGCAGACTTTGTATCCTTGCGAAGGCTTCAATTATCAGGACCATACATGGGCACAGTGTCAATTGAGAGTCAAGTGACGTCGCGAGAGTTTTGAAAATTTCCTCGGGAAAATTAGGCAAAATGAAGACCGAAAAATGGATGAAAATTGAAAATTTTATTTTAAATTGACCAGAAACTGTGGAATAACGTAGTTTTAGCGTTATTTTGGCATTTATATTAGTTTTTAGGGTCATTTTGGCTCAAAAATGCTTAATTTTTTACCTCTTCTCCTCCATATCGACCGTGCCCTGCATCTATGGTCATCATTACCGATCCCGCAGGTTCCAGGGAAGTCATCTGACCCTGAAAAATTTGTGCGTACCCATGTATAATCAGGACATATCAGATTTTATGTGAAATCATTCGTTCAACTGTCTTATGGTCGCAAACAATATCTGAGACGTTTGATTTAAGAACTTATGAAGTGTGTACATGTGCAACGACTTAAAGCTTTTTGCACATTATGTAAAAGTTTTGTAAGCCTGACTACAGCATACCATCCATCAGGCTACTTAGCTATGTTAAAACGAGGAGTGTACTGAATGATTTTTCTCGCGCATTATTTATACTAGTGGAAAAATGCTCGAAGAGCACTAAAAGTTATATGTTTGCGTTTGTTGGAAGAGTCAAAAGTGGGATACAAGCAGTATTTAGTAACATTAATGCGACAAACAATATCAAAATTCACCAATAAAAATGTACACAATCAACCCAAAATCAAACATATCTCCGCCTTTTTTCATGATCAACTGTCAAAATTACAGCCGTGCTTAGATGACGAAACGGGCGCCCGTAGAGAGCTACATACTAAGTTTAAGGGCCTCTAAAATCGCTAAAAAGTTGAAGTACATGCCATATGCAATTCCTTTGTTGGCGGCCCTCATAGAATAACTATATTTTTATGAATCAAATGAAAAGGCTGTGACAGAAATTATTGAGTTGATTTTTCAATATACCTACTCAATTAACAGGCCCTAATGTTAAGTTTGGATTGTTTTCGGTAAAGCAGATTTTTAGTGAAATTTTAAGATTTCTTTCAACAGATAGGCCTTGAAGATATCGAAAGATAATTAATCATACCAATCATTTAATTACACTCTTAGCTGGTATTAAGCATGATCCTGCTGGGCAAAGCTTAAAATTCTTGCTAATCAAGTAAAGATAAATTAACTTTGCCACTAGCCTCTGTAAAGGAAATAAAACCCACATTCCAACACAACAATCTATAAGAAAACAAAATTGAAAATTGACATATGTATAGTGGAAAATACTGCAATCGTTACGTAAGTCAAGAAATCATAGATCTGGGCGCTTAATTTAACTGCAGGGTGAATTTAACCATCGAGGATTAAGTGAATTGTATATTATACCGGTAACCAGGAAGCCGTTAACCAGGAAGCCCAGGTTCGAGTCCTGGCTAGCCAAATGTTTTTCGCTATTCATACTTATATCCGCTTTCTGAATGAAAGGGTTAAATCGATAAGGGTTAACTTTTTTAATTTCAGCTCGTCAACTGTCATAATTCCATATATTTAAAACCAATACAAGCATTTCTTACATTTATTCACTTTTTTGATCGAGCCATATTTTGTAATTTTCTTCTATTTTTTAGCATGCTAATCTAAAAATTGTATTATACACTAAATGCTGAAAGGTAACAGAAAATAACGAATAATTCGAGTCTTAAAGCGTCTTTCTGTTGGAATTCAACGAATTTTTCGGGGCTTCGCACCAAGTTTTAGCTAAAATTAAAGAAATTTAAACATTTTTTGCACAAAATTGTTTGAACTTGTAAAATTTCTATACCACTAAACATGTTGAATAAAAATTCACAGGATAAAACAGTAAAGAAACGTTAGTTTGCAAGTGAGTGCATGGGTTTTTTATTTATGACTCTTTTGGAAAACTTAGAGTACGGACAACCTCTCCCTACAAAAATCCCCCGTTACTAACTGAACATTATGTAGTACATAAAGTAGGTCGAACTCAATACGTCCGTTTCAAGTACAATTCCAATAGTAATAAATGCGAGGTATGCTTGCACATTCTGGGATTATTCAGATCTTTTGAAATATTGATTAGTTGTGTGCAATGCAAAATTGCAACCGGCTATTCCTACAAATGCCATGCATAGGTATACGAATGCGTGGACACATTGAATGTATGAAATACTGAACCCTTGAGCGTTAATTTAACCCTTGAGAATTATTGACCATAAGGTTAAATTTTATTCGGAAACCACAAAATAGCAGGAAAATTCATTTTTGGAGAGTTCTACCGATTTTTTTTGGAAGGAGGATTTGCCGCATTCTCAGGATCCCGACTATAGATGGGCACAATCCTCAAAAACATAATTCTATAAATTCTTCTCAAACAGACATGATAAAACAATTTAGGAACGATGAGATACTAATTAGAGTTACATACACAATTAGGCACATAGAGTATGGGAGTCTAATCTTGTTTCTTGAAAAAATGTTATTTTCTGCATAAATGCTGTAAAGAACAGCACCCATTTAGATGCAAAAAGCACTTAATGTTGTTTAAAAATTACTATTTACAACTGATTTGAAATGAATTTATTTAAGAAAAGTATGCTCAAATGATATGGACAGGAGGCTGTTTTCAGAATGGTTCTCTGGGCAAAGCTTGCATGCGAATGTTATAAGCCCAATATATTTGAGAAATGAAGTGCTTTGATGATGAATCTCTGTATTCTAGATTCTGTGAGAATTGATGAAATAACGTTTTCGAAGCGAATCAGCTCAAGCTATAATTTAATAGCCAGAGCTCCCTCATGCCAGTTTTTTGCGCGAAGATCACTCAATTGGATGCCAGATGGTTGCGAGGTAAAACGGTTGCTTAGTAATGTTGTCAAAATTTAGTTGAGTCTTACAATTCAAGCCGCGTTAAGGAGACAAGACAGAAATCCTTAACGTAGTCGCTTGCTCTTTATATCACCGGAAATATTAGGATTTTATATTTTTTATGTCCTATTTATTAGCAATATAAACGGTGGTAAGCGTATCTATTTCCTATTTCTTTTACTGCAGGTACAATAATTTCTAGTCAAAGAACACAAAACTTTGCCAAAATATAAATGACACATGAAAAAGTTTTACGCCGTCATTCAGTTTTCGTGAGTAATTATCTAGGTGATCATCATCATTTTTTAAAACATCATATTACGTTCGCAATATTCAGCGAAATTTTTAGACGAATTTTCATAGTAACTTCATAAAGAGAAAGAATATTAAAGTTTTCCATTTTTTGAATGCTCAAAAGTCGCTTTTACATGTTGGAATAAATAAAGCGTTGAAGGAAAAAATCGCGAGGCATTAATTCGGGAGAATAAGGAGGCCAAGGCATGAAAGGCGAGTCATTACCACAGATGCACAGCAGGAATGGGACTACCGGCACCGGCGCCGGTGCCAAGTATTCATGCAGGAAAGACTCAAGCTAATTATCTCGTTTTTATTCACAAAACAACTTCTCAATTTGACGTTTTACCTCATTGTTTAATTATATTCAGGTGCAAACATTAATACTTGACTCGTCAAAAATATAAATTTTGTTTCTTGCAGTGGTTGCACTAAGCTTTTGATTCATCCTATAGGCAAATCGTAAAATTTTACAAAATTAAAGCAAAAATTTGGCTGCTCAGCATGATAGAATGTTATCTAATTAATTATATAATTTTTTGAAAACATAATTATGATTGTTATTAATTCTAAAGTAGACATTGTTAACACATGATACGGACAGAATACTGACACGCATGCATACAAGCGTACATGTTTTTTGGAAAGGAGTACTTCAGGTCGCTTGACTTCCGGAGAATGGTTGCTGACTGAACTCTAGGAAATGCAGCTGATTCTTGCAGATTTTCAGAAGCTTTAGAAAATATTATCTGTTAAGCTTTTAGTTATCTTTTGGCTCAAGCCCATTAATTTTGTCAACCATTGGCGCTAAATAGTCATTTTCGACCATGTATCGTTGAATTTGATTGAAATTTTCTTTTCGAAAATTATCTGATTTTGTGTTGTACGAGGGAGCTTAGTAAAAAATGCAAAAAATTGTGCCGTTAAAGCATAACACCCATTCCCTTTGAGCGAAATAAAAGACAGTTTGGAGAAAAATTCTAGACTAGCCCGCCCTAGGAATTCTCGTGCTTTACATACCAAATATGTGGTAGAACAATAACAACTACAATAAGAGAAAGCATAATATGGCGAAAGCAGATGGATCTTACAAGAAAAGGAGAAAAATGAAATATCACCTAAACATGCATTTTTAAACACGTCTACATTACTGCCATTTAACCCCTATAACATGTTCTCATATACAAAGTATAGCACTATAGTGGCACCGGCACCGGCAAAAATAGCGGCACTGGTACACCTCTGATGTACAGCATGGTCGATCTGGGGGTCAGTCGGTCTGGGCAGGGTGATTGAAATTTTGCCCAGAATGACCTCAAAAACTGATATAAATGCTAAAATACCGTGAAATCTACGTTATTCCAGTCTCTGATCAATTTCAAGCACTTTTTGAAGAACATGTCTAATTTAAGCCATTTTTGACCTTCAGTTTGCCTCATTTTACACAGAAAATTGCCAGCCGGTCTGAGGATCAAGAATTGAGCTCTTTTGGGCCAAAATGACCTGAAACACTGGTACAAGCGCTAAAATAGCGATGAAAGAACGTTATTACACAGTTCCCGATCAATTTATTGCATTTTTGAAGAAAATTTCCTATTTTCATCAATTTTTGGCCTTCATTTTGCCTCATTTTTCCAAGAAAATTTCCCAGTTTGTCATTCTGTAGTCTCTAGAAACCTTCCTTCCCCAAGTGCATGTCTGGTCTATACCTCCCCAAACCTACCTTCACGTGCCTGTCTTATATTGTCACAGATGCATAGCATGGCTGTTCTGAGGGGATCAGCCGGTCTAAGGAGAAAATCAATCAGTGAGTTTCTGTGGCTAAAATGATGTAAAAACTGGCGTAAATGTTAAAATAGCGTACAGATTATATTAATGTACAGTTTCTGAAATTTTATGCACTTTCGAAGGAAATTTTTAATTTGTATTCGCCTTTATCCTCAGTTTGCATAATTTTTCTTTAGAAAATTTATAATCTTGACATTCTTGAGGTTTAGCGAATCCTAAACTCCCCCTCCCTACGTGCATACCTGGTCATGATTAACCATTCTGTCTTAACCTTCTCGTTCTTCCGACATAACAAGGTGAGATTTTTTCCTTGAAAGTTCCAAATTTAGATAAAGAGCCTCTTGAACTTTGGAAGTTCAAAAATGTCATTTCATTATTCAAGTTTGCAATGAAGTTACAGTCAGAATGCGCCAAATATTTTCGCCCAATTATCGCAAACATTATTCGAAGTTTCAAAAAATGATGATGATCACGTAAGTGCATTACTTGTGAGCCGTAAAACTTGACGGGACAAAAATTTATAGGAGAGAATTTTTGTGTTCTTCATATTCTATCAAAAGTTCTATATTCTTTGATGAAAAATTGTATAAACTATAGAAAAACAAAATAGGGTATAGATATATGTATATAAACCATACTAGTCTTTTAATCTAGTTCTTACTTACCATTTATCAAGTTTTAGTTGGCTTTTTTCAACAGCGATGGTGCTTTGTCCAATCCATATTTTTATTCACTCAATTTCAAGTTCTTAAAAGCACTTAAACGAGAAGTCCAATGATGAAAATGTGGTTTCGGCATTTTGTTTTTTCTAAGTGCACTTACTCGTTAGCATACTTATTTCAGTTTCCTCAACTTAGGTCTCACCTCTGACGAATGACTTCAATGTGACCTGTCAATGTTATCACTTATCAGTATTTGGCGCTGGACTCTTCATTCCTCCGAACACTGTTGACTTTCAATTTGTGTTCTCCCATGCTGATTTCGACCGTAATATTAGCATTTATATGTCGATTATTTTTTTGATCATATCCTACTCCGTTCTACTTATTTGGTCGCTTCGTCGGGATCGCAACGATTTGGCCAAAGTAAGTACAGCGAATGTTAAGCTAAGCTTAAAGGCGGCTTACTTTGTATCAGGTCAGAAAACTGAGCGGACTTAGGAGCAGGCACGTAGCTGGCCCTCCTATTTTGGGGGGGACCAACACCAATTTTGGCGGGGTCAAAGCCAAAAAATAGCACAAAATAACGTGTAAAAAGTCCTATTTTTCCGGTTTTTTCTGAATTTTGGGGGGTCCGGACCCCCCAGTCCCCCCACAGCTACGTGCCTGCTTAGGAGAATAACTTTATGGGGAGCGGTCGAAATTTCAAAATTATCAATTTCGGTATACAGACACACAGTAACCCGGACATTTCATTACCCAGTCAATTCGGATATGCCTGGATAGGACCTTAGATAAGGTGAGCATGCATGAGAAGCCATCTCTTCTGTGGCTGTGGGTTTGAGTTGGCACGCTAAAGCCTCCCTAGCGGGGTCCGGGGCAAAGCCCCGAAATTTCGTGAAAAGAGCACTGTGATGTTGATTCGTAACGTTAAAATATGTACAATACTTTTCAAGCGCTTGCCATTTATAAATGTGAATTGCGTTCTTCGACCTCTGCTATGTAGTGTAGCAACAGGTCGCTGTCAATAAAAACTACAAAAATTTGTCAATGAAAATTTGCTTTTACCATTTTTAGGTAGAAGTTATGGTCTCTTTATTAGCGATTAGGTACGTCAGAGTCGGTCATTCTTATCAATTAAGATAAAGTTGTCCATGTAATGAGAGACGAATGAAACGAAAAAATTCCCCAAACATTACACAAAAAAGATCGTTTTAAGCATCTTTACTAGTATGTCCATATGTTTAGAGTTTCAACGGACAAATACTATACTTAATCATTAAATTGGTGTGGAGTCACAAATACATTGGCTGAAATTCAATATTGAACTCTTTAAAAAAAGCAACAATGAAAATTTTGGCGTTCTTCGCTCTTGCCTTTTTAAACTCAATTTTTGGCCTATGCTAGTGTGCATATTAGCGTATTTGCTTCTGAAAAAATTTTTCAGAAAGTTTTGTGGCGCCCCCTTCCTCCCTCTCTCGCCCCTGGATCCGCACATGAACGTTCTGTTTGTAGACGTTGTGCTGTTCTCGCTTCGTCCCTGAATTGATAAAAAAACTTGTTATTTACTAACCAGGTTAGTTGGTAAAGAAAATTAAATATCTTTGCTACGTTTCAGCTTCGACATATAAGAATAATTGACTGCTCTTAATTTTACCCAAAGGCAGAACTATTTGTTAACCATATTTTTATTTTTAATTTGAGTTATTAATTGATTGTGTAACAGTTACAATTTAAAAACGAGTGTTTGCTTCTTTCGAGCAATAGCATTGTAGACTAGCAGTTTTTTGAAAGTTAACCAGTGATTATTTGAAAATCGAGACAAAACTGATACAATTAAATCAAATTTTTTTATTTTGCAGCAGGATTTGTTCATATTTTCTGTTTCATATTTAAGAGTATTAAAAAGAGATACAAAACATAGTAAATTTCTGGAGGCCCAAAGGATGGACTGAATAGAAACATATCATACTTAATTCCTACAGGACACTGCAAATCATATTTACAGCTTGAGAGATGCTTCCACAACAGTTCAGAATACGAATTGCAATAAAATACTCATCTAGAATAACGGGACCATAATCGTACACTCAGCATGGTCGGTCTGATGATCAGCTAAAGTCTTCTATTTAACTAAACTTTGATATGCACAACAATTACTATAGTTTACAGAATGCGGATGATTCTGAGCTTTTTTATAAAGAAAACTAGAGCTTTAGCCTTAATTTTGTTGCGCTTACCTATAATTTTTTTGAATCTTGTGTAGAATCCCCTAGCAATATTCATATGAGCGACAGTAACCTAAATTTACATATACATTTTCAAAAGTCATAACTTTTGCTTAATATATCAAGTAGATATAACATGAATAATGGTTTAGTAATGTTTTCTTACTGTGGCTTATATGAAGATCGCTCCTAGGAGAATTCTGCACAAGATCCTTTTTTTCTTGTTCTGCAACCTCATAGACTACTGCACGTGCATATCTGAACGCGAACTGTACAATATTATGTACTCGTAGCATGTCCTGTAGTATCCTTGTATGTGCAGGGTTCGAATCCTGGGGATCTAAGGATATTAATTATGAAAGAAAAGCACCATTTCTGACTTTATAAGTTAGGTTTTATCCAATGGCATCAAAAAATCGTGAAGAAAACGAGGAATATTTATAAAATTTGATCCTATATTTTTGTGATGCAAAACAATATAATTTTGCGGGGTTTCATTATTTCTTGGAGGTACGATCCCTCAGAAGCCTCTCGACAGCCATATGTAAATGATAGAATGTTGCAAAAAAATGCATTCATTCTGCTCATAATAAGAATGTAAGGTTGATCAATTTTAATCATATAAATAATCCTTACTTGATTTTGTCATTAAGAAGTTTTGAAGTTCATGCGATTCATTTTTAATCTAACCTCCACGCATCCAGCATATTTTATTGAATATGAAAAAACTACGTTGTATCCGTATCTTCATCATCTTTACAATTATAAATCAGCGTCACTGTTCTGCTTTCTTTGTGGAGTTATGGTCTAATGCAGGTAAAAATAGATAATAAAACAATCAACATAAGTGAACTATTGAATAAAAAAGAATTAATTTATTATCTTTTGCCTAGCAGCTTTAATACTTATTTTCTCAGTTTTTTTCAGAGTAGTTGCATCCCATTACCGGATAATCACTCGGCTGACAAATATATTTATGAATTGGTTGTATCGACTGGAATAGCCAAGGGTGCGGCTACGGATTCAAAGGTGCATACGTATTTAATTACACATGCGTATATTACATATCAGGTGTACCAAAGAAAAAGTTATGATAGGTTAATAACTTTTTTTCATCTAAAAAACATTGATGCGGTCTGTTGCAAAAATTTTTCTCGATTATGCAGCCTTCCTAACGACACTTAGAAAGGCTGCACGCCATACCTAGGCGTGGGGGGTTTTGGGGGTATGCAACCTCCAGAAACCAAAATACCCCAGAATCTCAATTTTTAAAATTTTTTGTTTTTTTCGCAATTTTTCGATGTCAATGGATAGTGATCGATGAGAAACGTTAAAAAATGGTGTTTTGTTCACCATTCCAGCACTTTTAAGGCCATTTTTGACCTCTGAAAAAAGCTTGCACCTTTCCCCCAGAGCTTTGGTGCCGCTCACCTATGCTGCCTACCGGCCTGGTCATAGGCATTTAAAAGCTCTGTACGAAGAATCCTGTTAGGGGCCCCTTTAACTAACTGACCGCGGAAACTCCGAACCTGAAAAAGCTAAATTATGCTACAATGACTTTTAAAGTAAATACCCCTTTTTTATCTGTCCGCTCGTAGCAACATGCAGATCTATTATACACAGTCTAGTTCATTCGAACGAATTTCAAAATTTTCGACAATCTTGACGAAAAAGTAATTCAATTCTATCAGCTTTAGCAAAAAATAATTTGTGAGATTTTGGCAGAAGGACGTTTAGAGATTTGAATCACTGCTCTATTTCTTGTACTTGAGCACTGAGCAATATTTACATGTACATTGAAGCATTTGGTGCGAAACACCAAAAATTTCCTTAATTTGTACTGGAAAAGAGAGAAAACTATGTTAAAATGATTGTTTGTGCTCTGAAATCATTTTAAAAATCATGGAAGTGTTCGTTGCTACAAAACATATTTTTGATGCAGAACTATGGCTTCCAGGCCGCTAATAAACTTAATAAACTGAAGGTATTATTCGGCGTCATTTATGTTGGGCCATTTGGGAGCGGTTGCCTCCCCCAGATGCCCTGCACCAAAATTTGTGTTTATCATGTAACATTTTGACTATTATATGCTATTGCTTCTTCTAATGCATTTTATTAGTGCATTATACCGCAAATTGTCAGTTTTTATAAAAATATATTACAAAATAAACAAAAACTACCAGGAGATGACAAATACAATTTTTTCAATTTTCGGTAACAAAAGCAAGGAAGGTGTCATTAAATTAAAAATTCATACTTCGCCTGTTAATCCGTGCACGGTATACAAGTTTATCACCTTGTGTAAAAAAATACTTCTGGCACAAATATTTCAAAAAGATATTTTTTAAGTGAAAGGATCAATTAGATTAATAACAAGTCAGTTAGTGTCTACTGTCTATTAATGCTGAAGTATGGTAGTGAGGTGCAAGCTCAAACGAATGTGGCATTCGCCCATCATATGCTAAATTTTTCTTGCCTGGTGAAATAGGGATATTTGGGGCCTTGTGCGGCCGCCGATTCCGCACATGCCTATGACTGAGCCTGCAGTGCACAGTAGAGAAGGCTGCACGATCGGGAAGGATGAATTTATCTTTAGCTAAATTTAGTTACTTGTTTCTTTAGTCGAAAAGCTGCACGATTGGGGACCTAAACAGTCGGGAAGGATAGACTGTAACGTTTCATTGAGTGTAGTGTAAAGTAATGTGTAGTAAGACTCGTTCTTTTTAGTCGTAAGCCAGCACAAAATTCTGAAATTCTCACGTCATCATTTTTGCTTTCTGAAAACTCAGTTTCAAGGCGAGCGTTTTTATTGCTGTAGGTTTTCTATGAATGATGGCTATTTGCGCATGTTTTTTGTTTGATTGTCCATTGTAAATAAAGAGAAATCTCATGCAATTAATGTCTCATTATAATTCCTCATTCCTGCATTAGGATAAGATTCAGCTACATTCTGTTTAAATCCTGAAAATCATAATGTACGCAAAACAGAAAAGTCCTTTAATCTTCGAAGAAGACTAGTTTTCGAAGTACTTCAATACTCTGCGTCTTTTTCATAAACACATACGCGAATATAGAGACGTAAAACACTTGTTTGTGCACCAGAAAAGTAAAGTACAAAATCTGAAGTGTCTTATCGGTCGAAAACTGAATATGATTAATTTATAAAACTATTGTATTTGTTACTTACCCATGAACTGATGCTGAAACGGAATGTTAAGTTCTTCATTGTGCTCTGCTATTACAGGTCAAATTTATGTTGTTCGGTGAGGTAGCAGACAGTGAAATACGCGAGTTTGGTCATCCTTTAGACAAAAAGCTGATATTTCGACGTGGAATGACTAATCACTTCATAATGACAACTCGGCGGTAATATATTAACTATGTGTGCACCAACATCTGTCACAAAATAAATCGCTGGTCTAAGATTTCTGCGTTGAGTATTTAGAAAAATATTGATAAAAAACTTGTAAGTTATCCAGCAGAATTAGGTTCACTCTAATCAGAAACTTCGAGTTATTGCAATTCATCATGTTCTGCGATGACAGGATAATCAACTTTATACTAATTTTTGAAGACATGTCGAATAATATTGTTGGCCGGTTGCAAACAGCTTGAGGTGGTTGTCCATCGTAGGTATTTCATCTTTCGTTCCTAGTCATGTAATGAGCCGAAAGCGTTGCTCGTTTTATGTACTGTTCCCGGTCACACAAATGTTCGACCTGAACTGAAGGATGATGCTTCTCAATATAGGTACGTTGTACTCTTGAAAAAATCTCTAAAAAAGCATTTTGTCCGAAAAGTTAATGTGTGAAATTTTAGATTTCACAGTTGTAACTGAAACTTATTAGAAATATCCCAGCGCATTATTCATGTACTCACTTCAAAATATTCGGTACCTACTCGAAAAGAAAAAGCTCAGAACCAAGCGCAGTCATACAAATACAGTTCTTTCATTTAAGCCGATATTCGCCTTTAGGTTAAGGTTGCATTGCTTAACTGAAGTCAGGCTGACTTCAACGCGCCATTGGGGATTATTGCAATGCAATCATTTCTTCCTGTCTTGTGTGCTTCGGGCTAACAGCCGAAAAATCGGTTTAAAGTTAAAATTCTTCTCCAAAGTTCAAATTTTGACTGCGTTAACTAAAAGGTGACCAGTTGTCTTCCTCCGAGATTTTAAGCGCACACCACCAATGCATTTAAGTAGTACATTCATGCAACAAAGTGTGCTATCTAGAACGTGATCAGATACTACTTGCTCTTTTCAGACCGTTGGGAAACTTGCATTGTTTGCGGATATGGCACGACAACAGTGGCAGAGGTGAATTTTCTGGCTGGTTTTTAGACGATATCGTTGTAATTGATATTCAGACTAGCAACAGATACACGTTTATTTGCAATCAGTGGCTGGATGTCCTGTTCGGGGATGGATGCGTGAGTTTTAATTCAGAATTCTGTTTCCATTAAGTGACAGCAAGAAGAAGATTTTTACTCCTAATGCTTCGCTTCATTGTGCACTCATTGCGAGAGATTTTAAGGTTCACTTCTTCTTATTCGCAAGGAAGTGAAAATCAGAAATTTCTCTACGAAAATTAGGCCTATAGCAGACTCGATAGATTTAACCCCGTTAGGACAAACAGCTCTTAGTCTCGCAATTATATTGACGACCAGTATAAATTTTAACATTTTCTCGATAAACACCGAAATGAGAGCAAAATCATGATTTTTAATGGGGCAAAAGACGAGAATAAATACAGTTTATGACGCATTATCATAGCTTGCTTATCGAATTCGCATCTAATCAATTATTTTCAGTTAGAAACGTTATGATGGATTTTAATCTCAAATATCATTCACGCAAGTACATATTAATTTGTAAAACACTTGTTTCAAATGGTAATTTACAGAATTTGTTTAAATAAAAATTGTATTATAGACCGACCGTGTGTTGCCTGTGGCAAACGAAAACGAGTTATCTGATTTGAGCCATTTGTTCTCAAAACTTTCTCGACAAGACTTACTTGATGGTCACATTTGGTTATCCGTGTTTGTTCGTCCTCCTGGTAGTCGATTTACCCGAGCACAACGACTTAGTTGCTGCTTTTGTTTCCTTTGTCTGTCAATGTTAATGTCGGCCATGTGGTATGATACTTATCCGATTCGGATTTCGGATGTTATGTAGAATTTCCTCCCAGAGATTTCCATATGATCTACAGGAACCTAACTTTACATATACTCGTACATTGCTCATAGTCATAAATTTTGCACAATGTATCAAGTAGATATGACATGAGTAATGGATCAGTGATGTTCGGTTACTGTATCTCATATGGAAATCGCTAGGGGAGTTTTACATACACACGATCCCAGATTTATTCTCAAAAATAGATTCCGTAAATATAATTTCAACATGCTTCAGTTAAGATTTGAACCAATCACGTAAAATCGTTTTTCACTTGAAGCAACTATAGCCGAAATTCGATTTGTACGGGTTGGACCAGAAAAAAGGCTACACTCGATGCTACATCATAGTCTAAGCAATTAAGGATATAGGATTTTAGGATCAGCTGCATTAGGTAGGTAAACATCTCTGTGTTTAAATTGCATGAAAGTTTCGGTCAGGTGCCAACAGTTCGCGCACTAGGGCTATTTCTTTACACATTACTTTAATATGTTTTGACCCCAGAGTTTATACATTGTCTCTAATTACTGGGCAAATATGTAGGTCCCCTTTTTTTGACAATAAAATTTAATTAGCACGGAGTAAATACGCATCTTACTAGACGTAAAAAATTTATGATGACAGAAACAATGACACCTTGTGCGTTTAAACAATATCAAAAGTAAGGTGTAAACAAGGCACAATAGCGCTCGCACTGTGGGCAACTGGCCAAAAGTTTTTACATAGCTCGAAAGAAGAGATTTTTATCTATTGAATACAGTAATTCTAAAGCTTAATGTTTATATCAGCAAAAGTTATGACCTGCAACATCGGGGTGTAGCCTTTTTTGACCCACCCTGTATTATGCTAATATGAATTCCTATACCTTTGGCTTGTGAAGCTGTCGTAGATGAAACCATAGTAATGACAATCGTGTGAAATTTTTGGAAGGCTTTTCCGCACATTTTTTAAGATTTCTTTAGAATACAATTTAACTGACAAAGTCGTCCTCTCCGAAAAAAGTGAAGCAATAAATAAATTTGTGCAAGCATGACAGGAACAGGAAGTGGTAGCTTAGTGAGTCTTTTTAAGGGAAAATTGTTTGTCTAATTTTAACAAACCGATTTAACCAAAACAGATTTTTGGTAAACAGTCTGTAAATTTTTTTCAATTAAAACGCTTGAATAGAATGAATGAATGAATAAGCGCTGACGTTGATACACTTCTTTCAATGTTTAGGTACAGAACTGATACAGCTAACTTGGCTGACGGCTTGAAACTTGGTCCATTTTTTCTATCTGTCGTTGAAGTGAGAAAAAAGTATTAAAATAAACAAAGAAATTGAACTCAAGCTTAGTGGTTTAAAAACAGATAAAAGTTGGCTTTGTTAGTAACCTACTGATTTTGCCGCCTACCCTATTGCTTCTGTTCGCCTTCAAAAATTCATCGCCACGACGTAAGCTGACAAACAGATTTGACCATTTCCTGGCTCAACAAGCGGTAATATAACATTCCGTTTCATCAATTTTTTATTTTTGATTATTTATGTTTATAATGCCTCTTTCTCTGTTCACGGAGCATAATTCTATGATTTTATTATGATTAAGCGATTATGATGCAGCATTATTATATCATAGGAAATTTTTCAATAGGTTCTGTAGGATTTCAAAAAACTGCGAAAATATAATCAAACATACGTATCGTGATATACTTGTTGTGTGAAATGGCTCATTGCTTTCATTGTTCCTTGAAAAATCATTGGACTGGCAAACTGCTTAATTTCAAAACCAGTGGCTATTCATTTTGTAACTACATATTTATAAATGCCAAAAAAGCTTAACAATAGAATATGAATAAAAAAATTTAAGCAGCTTGTGGTAACAAAGATTAAACAAAATTTGACAAGCATTGTTGCGAAATATTGCTGTTTCTTTGACTACCTGGATTCTACACAATTCGATATTTTCAGGCTTCCGAACAGTCTGCTGCTCGGTTAAATTCAAATAACAGTGATACGATTTCAGTAGATCATTTGAATACCAGTAAAACATCAAATCGGTCTTTAAAGGTCAAGATCTTGTTACCTTGGTGGTGTAGAATAATCGCTTGGATAGGATTAGTCGCGATCAGCTGTCTTTGTCTTCTTTTTACCATCTTTTACGCCATAGAAATGGAAGACTCAAACACAAGAAAGTGGCTCGCTTCAATGCTGCTGTCGTTTTTGTTTTCGATCTTCTTCATACAGCCGCTCAAGGTTTTTATAGTTATGCTTAATTATTATAATAATACTAATAATAACAATAATTAATAATATTGTTATTGTTATTATTATTACTATTATCAGTCTTATGAATTTTCGTATTATTATTATTATTATTATTATTATTATTATTATTATTATTATTATTATTATTATTATTATTATTATTATTATTATTATTATTATTATTATTATTATTAATTATTATTATTATTATTATTATTATTATTATTATTATTATTATTATTATAGTTATTATTATTATTATTATTATTATTATTAATATTATTATTATTATTATTATTATTATTATTATTACTATTATTATTATTATTATTATTATTAATTATTATTATTAATATTATTATTATTATTATTATTATTATTATTAATTATTATTATTATTATTATTATTATTATTATTAATATTATTATTATTCTTATTATTATTATTATTATTAGTATTATTATTATTATTATTATTATTATTAATATTATTATTATTATTATTATTATTATTATTATTATTATTATTATTATTATTATTACTATTATTATTACTATTATTATTATTAATTATTATTATTAATTTTATTTTTATTATTATTATTTTTGTTGTTATTGAACAATTCGAATCATTGAAGATAATTGGAACTTTCTATATTCTGTTTCTTGGATTAAGGTCGTTATTTTGTCGCTGTTTTCATCAATCGTTCATCGTAAAAGTCAACTGCCAGACGAAGACTGGATCGTAGATGAAGAAGATTCAGTGTTAACGCAAAACCAGACTTGGATGGACTATAGTAAGCTTACGAACATTGGCACGTTAGAGCGTATGTTTGTTTCAGGGCAACTATTAAACGCTCTGTTTCTGTCTTATTCAATAAAACAGTACGCTTTATTGAATAAGACAGAAACAGAGCGTTTAAACAACAAAGAATGAATAGCGATTTGACCAGAACATCTTGCAAATAAGCCGAAAAATTATTTAATCTTATACTGTTCTTGTATCTAGCTTTGCGTTCGATGAACGAAAAAATTGATTATTCTTTATGTACTTATTTTGATTTTTTTTGCTTTTTGTAATTTTTTTAGACAACAGATCGCGCAGCATTATTAATAATGCTATTAGAAATGCTTTATGGAATGCTTTGCGATCTAAATGTCTTTAGAGACTGTGAGCGTCATTGCGGTGCATGCCATTAGATACTTAAATGCTTAAAATAATGATCTAAAAACTTACTCGTGTAATTAATTAATCACTTAATTAGTCGAATGCTCACTTTATTAATAATATACTTTGGTTAATCATGAGATCGAAGAAAAACGCGTGCTCTCATGATTAAAAGCACAATTCTAAATTTTTATCAAAAATTTTAAAAACATCAGAAGTGGATGTATTTGAACGAACATTTAGATACAATCATATACCGTTTTAGGAAATTGCACAGGGCGATCCAAATGAAGCATATTCAGATTGTACTCATTTTTCATTTACCTCGTTTTGCAAAATCCGGTCTCGCACTATACTTGAGCGATGCAGTCCAGGTTATAGAATCTTTATTGGTGCGACTGAATGCATTTGGAAAAAAACATTATTTAAAATGTAATATGTCGCAAAAATGACGGAAGATTACTTCATGCTCAAATTTTTTGCTTCTGACGCAAGCTAGCCATGGTGTATGTCCATAATTATTGTTATAATGTTTATACAACAATGAATAGTGCGTTAGAAACATGCATTGAACTTCACCTTAGAATAATTCGCAGCAGAGTCATACGTAGTGTCGCAATTAATGCACAGCATGGCTATTCTAGGGTCAGCCAGTCTAAGGGTCAAATATTGAAATTTTTGGGCCGAAATGACGTCAAAAACTGACATTAATGCTAAAATAACTTTAAAACAATGTAAATTTAAAGTTTCTGGTCAATTTCAAGCGCTTTTGAAGAAAATTTTTTATTTGTAACAGTCTTTTGCCTTTTTTTCTTTTCTCATTTTTTATGGAATTTCCCATTTTTCTATTCTGGGAATCTAGACCCCCCAAACGTTCCCATAAGCATTTCTGGTTGTCACCATATATGGCATGCGGATTTGGAACGTCACGACGTTCAGAACCGGAACCCCCGTCCCCCAGCAGAATACGTTAGACCCCCAGAGATGTGCTAAGATGCTACAGAATCGTAATTTCTCTTACTCTTTAATATAACAACCACAAGCTTTGTTACGGCAAGTCTAGTATTTCTAATGAAAAGGAAGTGGATTTGAGTGAATGTTATTTTTTCTATGTTTACTTTTTCTGGATTAAAATAACTTGTTCAAAGTTGAAGCAATCAATCGATTAACAACCAGACTTCAGTAAGAATTTTATGTCCAGTTTCACACGAGTCACGGTGCCGCTTTTTGAACACTCACTTGCAGTTTCGTTTAGCTCAAAAATGAAGTTATATTTAGTACGTCTGATTTGAGAATTAAGAATTGAAAAAAATATGAATATTTACTAAAAATTAAACTATTTTGCTCATTTGCGTATTTTAAAAGAAATATTTTTTAAATACATTTTGTATATATTTTCATGTATTTTTTGCATTTAAAATTAAATATTAAAAATTAAATATTTAGTTGTAATTGAAAAACTTGAGAACGTAATGTGTTGTCATCAACTAAGTGAGGCAATAATCTTCTTAAGCTCTTTAGTATGCTGCATAGGTATGTCTATTGGTGGCGCGCCTATTGTGAATCAACTTATTGTAACTCCGTTCAACTTTTACTATTTCAACATGGATTTTTTCCACCCAGCATTATCGAAGAGCGCTACGCATGAAGTACGTGCTTATCCAGAAGAGATCAGAAAGACCAACAATTTTAAGCAAGAACGGGAAACTCAGCTGAAGCTGTACGCCGATATAAGAGAAATTTTGATCAGCTTGTTTTATTTGCTTATTTTGACAATTTTGGCTCGCACAAATCGAGAACCCTTCTTCTATCAGCACCAGGCGAATTTGAGACAGGTCTTCCTGGCTCCTGGCGATCCCAAATTAGATTTTATCAATCAAGTTAGGACAAAACTACAGTAATAAGTAGGCATGTATAAGTTAATATGCATTGTCGTTCTTTACATACTCTGTCGCCATATAATTTGTATATTATTTGGACAGTAGTACTCGATTTGTGAAAAATGTACATGTTAATACTTTATTATTATTAGCCTGTCATCAGGTGCACACCACGATGTGTTGGGAATTCAGCTGGAGAAAGACTTGAAGTATCAAAAAGTAGATGCATGTTAAAGTCGGCCTTAATCTACATTTTGTAAATTATTTTGAGCACTTTTAGAAGGCTCAATTTTTTATCTCTTTGTATTATTAAAAGCCGGCGTGAACGTTAAAATGAAGTAGCGGTTAAAACTACCTTAATTTTCAGTTTTTGATGGATTTCAAGCACTTTTGCAGAAAACATTCCGATTTTTGACTACTTTCTTACCATTTTTATTCTGGGTTCGCTTAAGACCCTTACAATGGGAAAGGAAATTATGGTTAAAGATGGACAAGAATAAGCACATTTTTATTCAAGCACTTAAATTTTTTTCAACTGAGAATTAAGGCAAATCACGTCCACGTTGAACATAGGAAATGAAATGAATAATTTCGGTGCCCGCCAGTGCTCCAGTAATCCCGGTGACTGCACACACGTGACGGCTCCAAATTTCGGGTGGAATCGTCTCCATTACTTATTCTTCATTACTTCATTTCTTCATTACTTCCAATTATTTGGAGGGAAAAAGGTAAAAATGACCAACAATTTTTGGCCGAAAATGGCAAGAAAAAGCACTTAAAAATGGTCTTATGTCGCAAATATTCACCTAAATTAGGGGTCGAAAATTTTCTGTCTTTAGTGATGGGGACAACTAAGTTTGGGTGGGGGATTCTTCTTCCTGTGTTACATGTATGGATGACTTTATGTTATTTTAAATCAATTTTTTAATTTTTTAAAATTCTTTTCAGTTTAATCGTAAAGTATGTGCAAATGCAACATCTTTCCGTGTTTTTTTACGCTGACTGATAATATGTAAGTTTAATGCATCTGACTTTTGATCGAAAAAAGCTCAAGTGAATCGGCTGACGCAATGGAATATCTTGACAGCAGTCCGTATGAGTCACTCTTATTTTTAAAATTTACCATAATGAATTGAAGAAATTATTGCAGGTCAATTCGATTGAACTTTATTGGAATTGGTCCAGAGCTTTCCTGGTAACCGGCCTAAGAGCACCACATTACTATAATGGAGAGCCAAATATCATGGAACGGGGCTTCATAGCTGACCATACCAACCGTTTAATGGGACATGCAATAATGCGTCAAGTCAGAGTATCGCCGGGTACTTTTTTTGCATAATTTAATTGAGATCCTGAATTTCTCTTATTGCCTTGCCTCATGCATGTGTCCAAAAAATAGCATTTATGAGGCTTCTTTAATCGTACAAATACGTATTATATATGTTAACACATATGTACATAGATGTTTTATATAAATACTCAAACAAAATGTATGAATTATAAGTAATGAAGACAATAAAAGTAATAGTGATAATAATAGCAGTAACATCAAAATAATAATGATATAATAATAATAGTAATATCAAGAATAATAAATTACATGGTAATTACGTTGTTGTAAATGCATGTATTAATCAGGAATGCTTTGTTTATACAGAATCATAATACGGATCAGTTCAATACCTGTTCAAAATTCTTAAAAATACGCATTTTTCGCATGCAGAATCGATCTTACGAGAAACACTCGTACACTAAAATGAAAAGGGAATTACGAACTGTAGTCTAATCTACATGTCTCACCTACTTTATTCTTAACATACGAGTATTACTATACTGATATTGTTTAATCTCTGTGAATTCCTATTAAATGTGCTACTGCTTCCTGAACATTTGCATAATAATATTTGTTTAAAATGTGCATTTTTCCTCCAATAATTTGCTTGAATGTTTTCCGGAATTAATAATTGCAGACGCTTGCACCTATCCTGCTCTTTTGCTAAATGTATCGATGGAATGTGCCGGAAATTCTCACTTATTGTATGAAGAAAACAATGATTTCGGATACAATTGGACTTCAAAATTAAATCAAAACGGGGGTGTGATAACTGTGACGGAATATCAGTACCGGAAAGCTTCTGAATTAGGCAATGTCATTACTGCTGGCTTGTCCGACGTGTTCAGGTAATCAGAGAGTGAGAGCCTCTATTGCATAACGTGACTAGAAGTTGCTTCTAAAAAATTACTGTGCTTTATTATATGCGAAAGCTTGATCAATACATAAATTGTATCGTTAGCTTTTTCCACGATTGTTCTAACGTTTTGCACATCGGCTACTCGCATTCCCGTCATTTTTCCCAGGACGTTTCTAAATATTGTACTAAAGTATGTAGGTGTTTCATTTCAAGTATAGCATTCTGTGCAAGATAATAGCTAAAAAATGAGCCAGCCAATAAAATGCGGATCAAAATTGTGATAGTATCAAATAATGTAAAGTGTAAGGTAGAAATTGCTATGATGCATTTGTTGTAAAACCACGACCTGATCTTGTAAATTTGCACGATATAAAATAATAAATAATATGAAGTACGTTCTTAACTTTTATTTAGTGTTTATCTTTTTTTGACATATCATCGTTTAGCAATAAAAGCACAGATATGAAGGTCTGCACACACCCATCTCAGTTAACAACAGGGCCAGGCTTCAATATGTTTAGGTTTAAGCCAGCCTTAAGCTCGTACATGATAAGTATAGACAGCATCCAATTTCGTTGTCGTATGTTTTAGCATAGGCGTTAGGGTTAAGCCTGTCTTAAGTCGGAATATATTGGGACCGGCTTAAGCCAGGCTTAAACCTGGTCACGTAAGTTTGAATACTGAAGTCAGGTTTAAACCAGGCTTGAGCCTGAACATATTGAAACTGAGTTCAGGAAAAATCGGCAATAAAATGTCCTTGGAAAAATGTACGGGGAAAAATATTTAGGGAAATAGTGCCTGAGGAAAATGTCTCGGGCAAAAAATGTCTGGAGAAAAATTCTCTGGGGTAAAAATTTCCTTTTGAAAAAAATATTCAGGAAAAATGTTCAGTGAAAAATTGTTCCTACTCATATATCGTAGATCATTCTAGCAAACGATTTTGATATGTTTTCGTGCGATTCAAATAGTCTGCATGTGGTTATGAATACATAAAATTGTGCTAACAATCAAATAGTATTGGTTCATAATTTCTTCTCTAGTGATATGGTTATTATGCAGTATTGTTCAGACACAGATTTAGAGAGGATGGAGGGCGGTGGACCCCTCTCCCTCCTCTGTCGATCTAAGATAGTTGGCGACATGGCGCCGGACACGTATTTTTCTAACGATCTGGCGCCATATTGCCAACTATCTTAGACATCGTCTGTCATAATTTTACAATTTTTATTCAGCACTTCGTTCGCACCTGATTGATATATACTGCCTTTAACGGCAGTCTAGCAGCCTTGTTTTTGCACCAGATACGCAGTTTTTGTGGCTCTTTACTGATTTTTTGATTATTAAAATAGCTATATGAGCAGTATTCTCCCGTTTTCTTTGCAAAAATTCTAAGGAATTCGCTTTAAACATCGTGTTCCACTAACGTAAGGAATGTGACAGAGAACTGCGATAATTTAACTTACTCTCTAACCATGCTTTAGTATAAGTTTCTTGAATTTTCCAGCGCTTTGCGTCAGGTTTTGCAATAAAGGAAATTTAAACAACCTATTCAGGCTTTTCACAGTAGAAATTTTATAATTTTCTGAATTTTTGAATAATAATTTCGCATTAGAAAAATGATTTTACCTGCTGAGAAACGGCAAAAAAAACGGTATTTGGTGCGAAATAGCGAATTTTCGAGACTTTAGACTGTTTTAGAATTAGTTGGGATTATCTCTGTACAAAAATCCTGGATCCGCTACTGATTGTGTTTTGCAGTTCAGCTGGTATATTGCAAGCGGTTTTGTACATTCTAATAAGGAATCACAGATTATTAGAAAACTGCGATTGAGAGACGATTTTCATTTATACAAAGGCTAGTATAAAAGTTCCTACCAATAATTGGATAATGGTATTGTTCTGCATAGTAAAACCAGCTGTTTTTTATCGCTATGAACATTCTAATGAAGAATATGTAGTTACAGCAATGGGTATTCCGAGATCAGTCCCCAATCAAGCAAATTGAAACAAGGTGGTCACAAAATTAATATTAGTTGCAAAGCGTCAAAAATTTATGCTTCTGAGCAGAAAGATAGCTAAATATACTTAAAACAGTACATTTCTTAAGAATGTTCAAAAATCTAAAATTCTGTGGCCTGCAGCATTTTCGGGATCAACAGCTATTCTGATGGGTCAACCCCTTAGAACACGTATGGCCTGTCCATGTCTTATTTCAGCATTGCTACTTAAATTTCAGTCGCTTTGCAATTTAATGTTAAAATTTTCACATGCACAATTTTTTCTTGAAGTAGATGACAAAATTTATATGTCTGCGTCAGCTAATTTCTGAATACTTTTTGCATAGTAGCATATTTCAAATTTTATGGGTGGCATATATGCTTTGAGAGTTCAATTTTGTTGTCTTGTATTGCATTCTTAAATGCAAGAACTATTAAGTCATGATTATATTTTTGCCTGTTTTAGTGGTGGGGGTTACCTTGTTAAATTGATTGGGCCCGTTAATCGTTTGCGCCAAAAAATGACAGAACTTCAAAACAGTGGCTGGATTGACCGAAAAACCCGAGCCATTTTTATCGAATTCACTGTCTACGATGCTAATGTACGGTGACATGATTTACTTAAGTCAACTGCGAGTTCCTTTAAGACTTTGTAGCTAATCAGATAATCTGCGTTTTACTACCAGAGACACGAAAAGTAGGGTTAAATAATAAAGTAATAGTAATAAGAATAATAATAGCAGTAGTAAAATAATAATATGAATATATAGACTGTATTACAGTTTGTCACTGTGTATTTGAGATAAGAGATAGAATGAAGCATGGCTTAACCCGCACATATGGAAACCGGATTTAGTCTAACCTTAAACCTTACCTCGCATCTTTAAACATTAAAGTCAAGTTTAACTTTATCTATGTGAAAACCGAGTCCTAGTATCTTTTCTCGGTTTTATACACCGCCTTTCGGGCTAAATCGATGAGCATATTTTTGCAAAGCAAGTGAAATCCTTTTTTCCTAACATTATTTAGTTGTGAACGACTATTTAATCGATCTGCAAGCGTACATAATTTTTAATATGTGAAAAATTGATTTCTTTAAAAAAATATGCCAAAAGTGTTTCTGCAATGCCTTGTAACTTAGAAACGAATTATCAAATATAATAAACGTTTGTCCAACATTTGAATTTTTTTATTTTCAAGTGTGAGAATTGATTGCGATCAGCGCACCTATTTTGATTTTATTTTATGCTTTCAATCATTATCTGCTTTTCATCAATGACAAATATTTTAATATTTCAAAAAATAACTTAAGCAATTTAGACATACATTTACCTACGTTTTTCTTTTAAAAATGTTTAGCGATTGAGATGAAATGATATTTTGCGGCAAATAACAGCAAAGTTAACAGAAAGTAATGCACCGAGTTTACATGCAAGATGTGAACAATAACATTGTGTCATGAGCGCAAATTAAATTCTTCCGCAGAAGTGTAATTTGTATTCGGAACAGTGTTTTGTTTTGTACAAGGTCCGTTTGTACATGTACAAAGATGGTCCTCAAAAGTCTTTGTACTTTTTCTACACACAAATTTTTATTTTTGGGTACTAAAATATGGTACAGTAGCGATTTTAGTGTTGTAAAAACAGAGTTGTTCGACTTTGGTAGTGTATTTTAGCTAATTTATGGGTCTCTCAAGGCAAAAATCAGTAAGAATCGTCTTAAAACGGCGCGAAGCGCCGAAAAATTTGACACATTTCCTTTTGAAATGCAATTCCTGCCATTATAAAGACATATAGAACACACAATTACTCATTTAAACTTTTTGCGAATTTCAAACCTATTTTTGCAATTTTTGTCTTCCCGAAAATCTTTGTACATGTACAAAGACGGTCCTGAAATGTCTTTGTACATCGGGAAAAATCTTTGCCGAATACAAAAAAAACACTGATTCGGAAAGTTACTGATAAACATATAGGACTGATTTTGGATGTCAAAAAATCAGAAACTGTTCGATTTATCACTTATCTATCATATTTTCTAACTAATAAGCTATAAAATGAAAAATCCATTATGAATTTCGCTTTAACTCACGAAATCTGATACGTTCAGTCCATAATGGGATTAAATCTGCTATTGGAAAATCTATTTATTTTTTCCAGGTCAATCTATTCGGCGTTAACAAAATTGTCGCCGAATTTCCACCGTATGGGAGCGTTTTGACTTGGGCTACTTTTCAACCATTGAGGCTTTTGCCAATAAATAGTCGTTCAGTTACTTTGGAGTTAGTTTCTTTGGTACGAGGCTCATGACCATAGATGCACATCATAATCGGTCTAGGAGGAGGGTTAGCGTGTCTGGAGGGTCAATAATTGAACTTTTTTTAGGTCAAAATGAGCTCAAAAACTGGTATAAGCTCTTAAATAAACCACATCATTATACAGTACCTAGTCAATCTAAAGGACTTTTGAAGCAAATTTTTCAATTTTCATCCATTTTTGGCCTTCATTTTGCCTCATTTCCCCCAGAAAATTTTAAATCTGTTCATTATGGGGGCCTAAGATAGCCAAACCCCCACGTGCATCTCTGCTCATGATTCTAAGATTGAAAAGATATCAATATTCGCTCTTAAATCTATAAGCATGTTGTGATATTGAGATCCAAGAAGGATTATTTAGAATTTTAGACATATTACTTAAACTTTTTTTATAATCCCACATTAGACTAGGCAATCAAAATTCGACAATAGGCTACTAGCAATAATCGGTCATTTTAAGCACAAAAAATTTAATTATTAATTCAAACTGAGAAATTGTTTATTTAAAGGTTCCTCTATTTCCAGAAAATGCAGCATTAGAACGATCCGTCAGCTAATAACTTTAATCGCACTATTCATAGAAACTTGATATTTTTTTAAATAAAAACTGAAAGCTAACTTAATCAGAGTCGATCTCATAACTTTTTTATCTATATTAAGATAAAGAAGTACGGTAAGATGTAGATGTAGAGTAATTTAATAATTCAATTTAGTAATTCAATAGTAACTTCCTCATATCTACCTCATTTGACTTCTGACTTCAAAAAATAGTAAATAGCAAGCTAAACAAAAAAAGATTAAAAGTTGCCCGAAGGCGTTTAACGAGCCTTGAAGAACATTACTTGTCATTTAAATCGCGTTGTTTAATTTCATGTTTCGTTTGGGATCCAGCCTATGTACTAGTACTGTGCATTGTGAGTTTCACGCATCGTTTCGAAATGACTTGCATGATTCCAGGTCTTTTTCTTCATATTTGCCGTTATTTTTGTCTCCCAACAAATAATGGAATTGAAAGATTGTGGCTTAGCTCTTCACTTCAAACGCTTTTGGTCCTGGCTGAATGCTTTTCTACTTGTTTCTAAAGTCATAGCCCTAGCTGCATACATTTTGCGATACGTGCAAGTGCATAATAGCGTAGAAGTAAGTGACTTTACTTTTACCATTTGCATTGCAAGACAGGCTAAGAAGCTTCTTCAAGCAAACTTCCCGAGAGCTTTTTCAGTGAATGTTTTCGAAGGCTACAGTAACTCCTTCTTTCTTATTTTTCAGAATTAGGAAGTCATGGAAATATTTTGATATTAAATTTAACGAATTGCTAAGTACATAATGAGATACTTTCACTTGTTCCTTATCTCAGCCGAACAAGGAGCTGAATTTATTGTACTGCTACGCTCAATATCTTGTAATAAGTTGAGATTGAGACGATTCAATCATCGAGCCTATAATTTGAAGTTTCCGCATGATAGACTTTCCGAGATATGAGATCCTGGAAATGATCATGAAATAAATTGGGGCTTTTAGTATAGTTCTGGTCAAACAAAGCGTTTCTCAAATCTAACAAAATTTTTGACCGACCACTTCGGCCATTTGAGCATAAGGCAAAGAACTAATGTGGCTCAGAACATAAAAAGAATTAAGATCTACTATGACTTATCATTACAACGAAATAATTGATTTATTAAGGTTTGTATCAGAGTACCTGCATGATTCCTAATACACTAATTTTTCGTGTACAAAATATTCATCAAGATTAGCCTCTTCAATAAAAATAGAAGTCTCATAAATTTATGTTTTTTATATATCAAAGTGTTTGAATGACTATGTCAAAACCACAACTGTTAATTTCTATCCTTTTACACCCACGCTCATAAACTGATATCACTTAAAAAGAAAAATATATGCGTTGGAAGGATTTGAGAATGCGAATAGTCTTTCCGATAATTTGCTTCAAAGGATCCAAATATAAAAATCAAAATATCCGTCTTTCGACTTATAGCGCCAAATATTCCAAGGAAAAATAACAAAAGCTTTACAAAAACGCCCATATCGTAAGAAAGTTATTTCTGAATAATCATTGCATTGCACATGTTCTCAAGGAAGTCGGTATGCTGACCTTTAAGAACGACTACTGCCTAGACTAAAATTCTACTGACCTGTAACAAAACTTTTAATTCCAATAAAAAGCGGGGAAAGTGCAAAGTCAACATTTTTGCGATTTCCCGTCAGAAAATTTGCTAATGTTTCTTATTCTGACAATTTCAATTTTTAATGACTGGCTGATTCCACAGATCCTCACATCCGTAGCCAGGATTTCTTGACCAATGATACGAAAACAGCTCAAAATATGGTCATTCAGGCTTATGCCACTGAATTGAATTTTCAGCATTGACGATTAATTAAAAATTGCTTGAAAAGGCAAAATCTGCACAGAGATATGATCTGAAGCGTGATTTCCAGTGTTTTGCATTTGTTTTGAACTTCTTTTCGTTTTTTGGTATTATTTTGTGTCTTTGGCTTACTGGACCGGGGGTGCGGCCCCACCCTCCTAACATCTCTGGCTACGGGCCTGTTCCTAAAGTGTGCATCTGTGATAGCTAACTCTAATTCACATTTCTCGTGCAATATGTTAATGATAAAAACAACGACAAATTTCATGAAGATTCTCGCCCAAACGCATGGCAATACGACTTTGAGCTTTCAATACATACAATTGTTGGATTTCGTATATACGGTAGGCCTAGCTTCGTGTCTTTTCATTGCTGTCCTTAAATTAGCTCATCTGCTACGGTTTAATCGGCGCCTGTCAGTTTTGCAGACGGTTTTAGCTAGAAGTCAAATGGATTTCGTCAATTTTTCTGTCGTTTTCTTCGTCTTATTCCTGGCGTTTTGTCAAGTAAGCGTTTTACATGTTTCAATTTTTTGTCCTAAAAATGATTCATGGAGTCAAGGGCCCTAAAACATGGGGGGGATTTGGAAGAGTCCTGACATCCCAGAATGGGGAAATGTAAAATTTTTCAAGGAAAATGAGGCAAAATGAAGGCCAAAAATAAATGAAAAATGAAAATGTCCTTCAAACGTGCTTTGAATTGACCAGAAATTGTGTAATAACGTATTTTTAACACTATTCTAGCGCTAATACCAGTTTTCAAGCTCATTTTGGCCCAAAAAAGCTCAACTCTTGACCCACAGACCGGCTGACCCTCTTCCCCCAGATCGGCCATGTTATGCACCTATGGGTGTGACCCACTAGAATGACAACTGACTCCCCTGCGAAATGACAGCGCCCCAGAATTTTCAATTTTTTGGAAAAAAATGAGCCTTTTTAAGCGTTTTTACTTTATTTTTGGCTCAAAAACCTCAAGTTTTCGGTCATATACATACTTTTTGACTATATTTTCTTCAATTTTCTCGTTTTTTTCAAATTTTTTGTCGATTTTTTTTGTTTTTTGTTTTTGAAAGAATAAGCATCGTCCGAATAGTAACAAACAGCGTTTTTGACGTGTACCCCTCGTTTTTTTAGCCCAAAAAATGCACTTTTTGAAAATTTCAGGGCCTGACCCCCCAGAATTCCAATGCTGTACATGTATGGTCCTATCCTCAAAGTGACGTGCTCCTAGAATTTCCCAGACTTGCATACCTTAAATTTTAGTGTATACCATAATTTTCAGGGATGGTTATATTAACCTAGGGTTACTTCATCCTTTATCAAATCTAAATAAGTTTCACTCGTTTTTTATGATCCACAAAAGTTGAGCTAATGAGATTTACACCAGAGTAAGCGATACTTCAAAGTTTTTCTTATATAACTTATGGCTGTGCGTTTGTAGTTTTAAATTCCGAAATTCGAAAGTTTGTAATCTGAATCGAAATTTCTTCATTTCTGAATTGAAGAACGTGTGTGTTCATGAGCAAAGAAGGAAGAAACTGCATTAATTCTAGATTGATTGCTTTGAGGTAATGATGTGGTATGTTGCTTGGATAAAGATTCGCATTGCCTACATTGATTAATTTTTAATACCAGCTCTACTGTGTAGTTGGCATTTTCTGATTCCCCTATTTGACCTTTTTTCATATTTTTTCGTCTTTCCAAGGTTTTCTTCCTTCTTCTGCAAGCCGACTTCCGTGAGTTCAAAAATTTCTTTTCCACCATATTTGCCGTATTCAGCATTTTGTTAGGAAAAGGCAGTTTCCAAGCTTTGTTCGCCTTTTCGCCGCTCATCCCGATTTTCTTTTTTCTTTTCTTCATATCTGCGGTCATCGTTCTGATGAACGTATTTGTCACCATGATTTTGAACGTAATGGCATCGGTTCGACGAGACAGTTCGCTGCAAGTCAATGAATACGAAGTATTGGATTTTCTGCGGCTCAAGGTTAACTCATTAGAATTAGAATTACTTGATAACATACGTGTAAAGACTCAAAATTTTGGGTGGGGGTCCCCGGCCTTTTTGAGTATTGAGATGACCTCCTATTTTTGGTTGAAACTGTCCAAAAGCACGTTGAAAACGGCCAAAAAATTTAATTTTTTCCCGAAATCGGGGGAGGTCAAAAATTTTCCGGGTTTAGATAGGATGGGGGGACAACCAACTTTGAGAGGAGGAATATCCATCCACTCTTACATATATGCTTGATAACCGTTCAATCATAATGCTCCACTCTTTTATTCACGCAATGACTAACTCATAATTATTCTCATCTTTCGTCAGACAAAAACGATTTTGTTTCCAATCCCCAAAAATTATGTGTTCCTAGTCATACTCGAAGATTCTGCTTCTGAGCCTGGACGCTTCTTATATTACACTTGTAAAACATACAGTTTTTTTCTGTATCTTTTTCATTTTTTCTCTCAGTAGCAACTTGTTGTCTAATTTATTTGTTTATGATAATGAGCGAAAGATTACAAAGCTCGTGCATGCATCACAGTTTGCTCTTTTTGATATTAAGCATAATCAGCGATCGATAGACATTACCTATACATTCTAAATTTAAACCCGTTTCTGGCGGTTTATAGTTTTGTCGATGTAAGAACTCTTTGACAAATATGTATTGCCGCACTAGAAAAAAAATATAACAAAGTAAAAAACTTCCAATTTTACTTTCTCAATGTATCTTCAGTTCATTATTGAAAGATAATTTGGCTTAATGAAATCAGAGTTAAGCATTGGTCAGTAGCATACGCGTTCTTGGAGAGTTGGGTGGGAGGTTGAACCCCCAGAATGGTGACTGACTCCTGCAAAATGGTTTCACGACACCCCCAGAATGGTCGATTTCCGGTAAAAGTTAGTAAAAGTTATAAAAAGTTTGCCTTTTTAAGCGTTTTACATTTTTGACTGTATTTTTTCAATTAACTCGATTTTTTCTAAATTTTTTTACGTTTTCATGTTCTAGAAAGAACGAGCATTGTCTGAAACGTCAAAACGATGTTTTTGACGTAGAGCCATCGTTTGTTTATCCCAAAAAAGGCAATTTTTAAAATTCTTTCTGGCCTGACCCCCCAGAATTCCCATGCTGTACATGTATGGTCAGTAGTCATATCAGAACTTAATATGATTGTAGTCGAATATGCATAGCACGGCCGATTAGAGGTCAGCCGGTCTACGATATTAGCCTAAAGAGCCTTATTAATCTAAATTGACCTAAAATTCGGTTTGACTGTCGAAATTGCAAACAAATTGATACGTCACAGTATATTGATTTATTTTTTACATTATGTAATATTTTTTACAATTTTTTTGTTTTTCGTGTTTCATTAGCCGGAAAAATCACTTTTGCGGAAGAGGCTCAATTTTTATTGGGGTCCTGAATTCTGTTTTTCCGAGGATATTTCTCTTTTCCCCTCTACAGGTCTATATTCTATTTTCCTAACCATGTCTAGTTCTGGCCATGTTGCTTACATAGTCATTTGCGCTAACAAAACTTGCTGTGAAGTACTTGTTAGTTTTACATAATTAAAATGCAGAAAGATTTTATGGACAAGTGATCAACTATATAGCTAAGTACATCATCTTTTTCTCTAAGTGCGATGCACCATAAATTAAACAATGCTTAAGCTATAGCAGCCCTACTTTTTTCTAAATTTGTTTTGCATACAATCAGCAAAATACACTTCTTCAGGCACGATATTTGATCGGTTTGCCACCTTCTGAAGAAGAAAGATTATTTTGTCAGACTGTGGACATGTCAGACGCGTTGAAAAAGGTTGAAGGAAAAATGAATGAACTTATCGGAAAAACTGCTAAAGTTTTCGCAGTCGGCAGTAAAACAGAAGAGCGATGATCTTATCGTTTCGCATACCTTATCAGACTTTTAATATATTTTCACGCTCCCTTTCAATTTATTGAGAGCATGCATTACCGAAAACTGTTCTCAGCTGTTTATTGCTTCTATGTACGCTGTTGATGAGATACATGGCCATATTATCACAAGAGCTTTTTGGGCCAAAATGACCTCAAAAAGTGGTATAAGTGCTAAAATGGCGCTAAATTTACGTTATTACAGTTTCCTGTCAATTTGGAGCACTTTTGAAGGAAATTTCCATTTTTCATCCGTTTTTGGCTTTCATTTTGCATCATTTTCCCCACAAAATTTTCAATTTCTCCTTACTGGAGGGTCCCTAACCCCCTCGTGCATGTCTGGTAGTATCTAATTATTAAAGTTTGATCGACTGCGCGTCGATGCTTATTCCAGAATGTTTACTCAAAAGCAGACGAACGTCTGAATTTTCGGGAGGTTCTGATACTCTCAGAAAGAGAGCAATAAGTTTTTTCTCTTGCGAAGATTTCTGGAAGCGTTAGTGACCACAGTTTATCCTGTTTTTAGCGAAATTATAAACGTTTTAAGCACATTGTGTTCAATCGCTTGTGTAAAAAACAACGGGACTCTATCACCTTTGTAGCTACGGCGAATTTTTGTATTAAAACATTTAAGACATTTTTGAATTAAATTGCTTTTGGAGCACTCGGATCCGGATTCTCAAAAGTGAAACCTCAAATCCGTATCCGGAGCTTATTAGACAGTGACTGGCCGATTCTTTTTTTCGTTGGGGATGCGGAACCCCAACTTTCAGAAATAACCAGGGGCTTTTGGTTCTGAGAACATACACAACATTTCAAGACTGCTTTTGCATTAAATGATTTAGTTTTGCATCGCCATGGTTGGCATTCTACAGGATGTTCTAGCAGAGAATTTAGGGAATAAATTTCGGGAATGGCCAAAATTTTTAAAAACATCAGTATGGTGTTATGTTAGTAAAAAAGAGAACGTTAGCGTAAGCGTTAGCGCTTTTTCAAAATAAAATAACGTTAGCGTTAAGGCTAACGTCGCCTAAAAAATAACGTTAGCGTTAGTGAACTTTTTTGTACATAGCAATTCGCACTCATGGTCATCAAGAAGTTTTTTTTGGAATTTGCATAAGGTATACGTATAGTCTGTTTCATTTATCCGAGAGTTTTTTCAGTAAATGTTTTCGGAGGCTACAGTAACCCTTTTTTCTTATTTACTGTAGGTCGCTAGATCTCATTGTAGCTACGTAGCAAAGAAGGGTTTTCCAATTACATTTTTTGCGGCATAATTAATTATGGTCTTCCAGCAGATCAATTAACTTGCAGATAAAATCACGCATTCAGCTCATCCTAAGTTGACACTTTAAACACAATAGG
Source organism: Mermis nigrescens (assembly GCA_036768485.1). Classification (NCBI taxonomy): domain Eukaryota; kingdom Metazoa; phylum Nematoda; class Enoplea; order Mermithida; family Mermithidae; genus Mermis; species Mermis nigrescens. The sequence continues at coordinate 305,853 of JAVLUZ010000345.1, read as the reverse complement.
CTAAGATGCTAAGAAACGCCGCGAACTCCCGCATAGCTCAGTGGTAGAACATCCGCTTGTCGTCGAAGCAACCCGGGTTCGATTCCAGCCGACAGCTTTTTATTTAGCGCACTTACTGTAGTATGTCCCAGCGCTGATTAAATGCCTAAATTAAATTTATATGGAATGATTAATGCATCAAAAATGAAAGAATTCCAGCCACTCGGCCTCACTGAGCTGATTTGCCCAATTACAGTAAATCGTCTTGTTTCGCTTACTGTAGCCTTTAAAAGAATTGACTAAAAAGCTCTCAAATAAATGAAACAGACTATAGGTATACATAGGTACTACATACATAAAAATACGTATGACGCGGCATGGTGGGCGACAGTAAACGTCACACATGGGTTGGGTGATAGTGCGCCAGGTGGGTTTGGATGAGACCCTCACCTGATAAATTGCAGACCCCAAAGATTATGGTAGGCCTCAGAACTGAATTTTTGGTACCTACATACATATGTGCCTTCTCTCGGAATATCACCCCACCATTACCTACCACCAGTCAGCCAAGAATCTCCTTGCTGCCCAACCACTTTTTTCTCACTGGACTACGAAATTGAATGGAGGTTGGTTGGCTAGTGCCTTCGATCTTTTGGCCCTATATAGTCTGACTGTACTGCACTGCTGCACCCTGCCCTGTCTGAGTTTTCAAAATTTCGAATTCCCTGCAGAATTTTGCCTTTGCTCAGACCAGTTCATCTCAGATTAAAAGAAGATTGAATAAGGTAGGTACGTATATGCATACATAGGTACACATGTAATATATTATCAGGACCGTATTGAGGGGGAGGGAGGCGGCCCCCAGGCCGCAAAAATTTTGAAAGGTATGATAATGCACGGAAAGAGGGAAAAATTGTCTATCCTTGATGTAAATCTTCAAATTTTTCGGCCTTCGCGCCAAATATGGAGTATGTTCCATAATTTTGGCTCAAGCGCGACCAAAAAATGACACTTTCTGTAGCATTTTGAGTAAGAACAAAAATTATTTTGAAAAGTTTGAATTTTATAATCTTATTGGATAGAGTATGTCGAAAAACGTCGAAAAATGCAGTTTTTGCGAGTCATCCCGACGAATTTCCCGAGATATAGATCAATTTACGTTGGGTCCACCCCCTTGGCCGAATCCTGGATATGGGCCTGATCATATATAAATTTTCAATCCCTAACTCAACCAATCTGAGATCTCAGCCCTATCTCAATAATTATGGATCAGCTCATTATAATTTTGCGGCTTATTCTCGGTAAACGTTTTTAAAAGATAACGCCCAAACTTGTGTGAAACATTTTATAACTAGCAGAAAAATGCTCCGATGGAACAAAAAAGATGAATATACTTGGAATTGTGGATTATTAAGGATGTAAAAGGAGGGGACTAGGAAAAATCTACCTAAAGTCGCAAAATCTGCTAAAAATCAGACTTTCTCTAAGCAACGCAAAAAATCGATGTATATTCCGCGGCCTCTAAAAAAGTGTCTTTTTTTAATAATGTTCGAAGTTTCAGATAAGAGTGTACGAAATCTATCAGGGTTACTTTTTTAAATTGCTGGCACCTGATTGATAGAAAACTAAGAGGTATTGTATTTAAAGTTGTTTTATTTTGTTATGAGCATTATAGCAAGCAAAGCAGGGGCCGATTGATTAGTGCACACAATCGTTTCGGGCATGCTAGTGTATCTAGATTTAGTCTGTTTCAAGTCAACTTACGCGTTTCCTACTGTTTTAAACCAACCATGTCTCCAATTGTCTTCGATGTTTGCTATTTCATTCAATTGGCTTAGAAGACTGTTAGTTTACTCAACATCATTTCCCATAGCTACTGCATAGCTAACGTGCTGCTTTTTCAATCATTTTTATATTTAAATATTTATTTTAATCTGTTGGCCGCAGAATATACATCGATTTTTTGCGTTGCTTAGAGAAAGTCTGATTTTTAGCAGATTTTGCGACTTTAGGTAGATTTTTCCTAGTCCCCTCCTTTTACATCCTTAATAATCCACAATTCCAAGTATATTCATCTTTTTTGTTCCATCGGAGCATTTTTCTTTGCTAGTACCCCACTTTTAATTAGTATGATTCAAATTATAATGACAGCAGTCCAAGGACACGGAAAACAATAATGTTCTTAACATCAGCATTATCCTTTTTAAACAAGACAACCTTACATTATTTTAACAGATCAAAGTTTTTCAGCATTAACTTTACAAAAATATCAAGTGTAAGGAACACTAACGCTCAGATTTGGAAGTAAAATAAATTTGTAGTATAAACTACATTTTAACAACAAATGACTAGTGCACTGCAAACTTAACACAACTACTAGGTGTAGAGAAAACTAATGTTCAGATTCTCAATTCTGATTTTACGTAGAACATTTTGAAAAAAATTAAGCTTCCGCAAGGCTCTAGAACAAGAGTTGAGTTAATAGGCAGTGTAAACTTTACACAACCACAGAGTTTAAAGAAAATTTCAGTCGGATTCGTAATTCCGATATTACGATCAATATTTATGAAAAAATTAAGTCTCCACAATGGCCCAAGGACAAATAAATATCAGATGTGTTAACGTAGACTCAAGCTACGTTCACTTCGCTTACTTAACCCGAATCTCAAGCTAATGCGCTCACACGGGGGTTCTCGCCCTTTTTAGGAGGTCGATCACCAGCCGGCGATTCGGGGGTAAGCGACCCGGCCTATTCAAGGTAGCCCGTCCCTCTACGCACGCACTTAGTGAAACTTACTTATTTGACCCTTTTGAGATTAAGTACCTAATTAAAGTAAGTTCCCCGGAAACCTAATGAGGGCTCAAAAAGATTATTATTTTACTTGTTTTGGACCGAATTCCGGTGCTTGAAAATATTAAGGGTTCCTAAGTATAGTGTAGCACAAGGACAGAATTCAACAGCACGGAAATTCAACCGAGCCCAGCATCGTTAATTAAATAATTAATTTTTACAATATTTTTGGACAGAAAAATTTGAAGCAATTAAAAAGCGACAACATGGAGGATACATGCTGCTGACCGTCGTGTTACGCTAATCGGGTAAAATCGAACAATGTAATTAAACAAGGGCACAAAGCCCTGCCAAAGGCATACAACAACTGATGCCAATTGGCACAAACACGAATGATTAAAAACAAAGCGTACGGCGAAAAGAAGCGTGCACACTACGCAGGAAAACTAACAGACGAGTTCTGCAGCCAAGCAGATAAAAAGGCACGTACGGAGTCTGCTCACGTACGGCGACGAAAAGAAAAAAAGATACGCTCAGCGCGGAAGCTGGCGGAGAGGCTCTCAGGCTCAAAAACTAATTGTAAAATGTAAAATCTTAAAGTGCCGTCAAAACTGCGCTCGCACGCAGTTTTAACTGATGCGGAAAAAGAGGCGTAACAACACGAACCAAGAGATGAAAAGGATCTATGAATACGACAATAGGCCTATGGGCAAAAGCTTACGGTAAAGGCAGTGGCGGATCTAGGATTTTCCTAAGGGGGGGGCGGTATCCCTAAGGGGGGGGACGGAACCCTGACTTGGGCGGAAAAATTAGCCGTTTTAAGCCGAAAATCGCTAAAAATCGCTTAAAAATGCTTAATTTTGCGCACTTTTTTGGGCCAATGGGGGAGGCGGCCGCCCCCCCCCTAAATCCGCCCCTGGGTAAAGGTATGTACAAACGAGACAGGCACAAATATGAGACACACACATATGATCTTTTAACACACGTAAGATATGATAACACACATACCAATTCGTACTCAAGTCGCATTAAGCCCGAGTACCCTTTTTCCTATCCCGGATTTTGATTGAAAATATGTGTGGGAATGGAATGAAAAATATGATAATTTTTAGGGGAAGGTGGTCCCGGGCGACTCACTTAAGCGTTGCGCTTAACGGTCGTGTACGTGCGTATGGAAATTGAGCACAAGAATGTACATCTGGGGCAATCAATCGGTTTTTTTTCATCTGTTTCAAAAAAACCCAAACCGATTTTTTTCCCAAAAAATTTTTTCAGTGTAAAGTTTACAAACATAAGTTTGGCACATACAAACGTACTACAATCAAAGGGCTACAAACTGGCCCAAACCGAATTTATTTACACTCCACTTTCTCTGTTCAGAAGTCGGGAGAGGTCGAATAGGATAAAAATAAAGTACTTTCTAAGGGGTGGCGAACAAAAATATGAAGTGAAGAAGTCGGGAGAGGTCGAATAGGATAAAAATAAAGTACTTTTTAAGGAGTGGCGAACAAAAATATGGACAAACACGTATTTTTCACTGTCCACCACATTGTAAACTTTAAAAATCTGAACCGAACGAATTTATTTATTGAGTGTAAATAAATTCAGTTTGGGCCAGTTTGTAGCCCTTTGATTGTAGTACGTTTGTATGTGCCAAACATATGTTCCGCGAAATATTTGATATGATTTACCAATTAAATACGAAAAAACCTGTTTTTTTCGCCTATTTTACACCTCAGATTTCGAACTTTACACCCCCATAAACAACTCAATATTACGTTTTTTGAACGCGGTTTGCTTCGACGTGTAGCCCTTAAAAGTTACTTTATATTTATCTATTTAAATTATCCTAACTCATAACCGAAAAAGTTGGCAGAGAAATCTTGGACAAAATCTGTTTTTTACTCATCCACTAGAGTGTAAAGTTTAAACCCCTGGTACTCTGTGTTAATTGTAGAAAAGTTTGAAGGTCAGATTCGTTATTCTTACCTCACAGAGAACATTTAAAAAAATTTATCATCCACGACGCTCTGGGCGGAAAAAATTTTTTCAGTGTAAAGTTTACACCTGCACTAATAACGCAATATTGATTGTAAAGAAACAAAATAAATTTTGACGTGTAGCGCTTAAGACGAGGCAGATTTTAAAGATAGTTACCACGTTCTTTCTACTAAGTGAAGAATATGGCAGGGAAAAAATATTTTTTGTCTCAGACTCTTTACAATAAACCGCCTCTAAATTCGGAAATATTACTTTTTAAGAAAAAATAAAAAAAGTTTCTCCTAGATTTTATAACCGTCTACCTTTTGAAACCAATCAGACTGCATAGAATGTAAAACTGAGTTAGATATGCTCTTGCACATGAAAACAGTAAAAAAGCCGTCTAATTTACACTCCTGTGCAACAACCAATGAGTGTAAAGAAATTTTAAGACCAGATTCGTAACCTACTAATTAGGGAAAACATTTTTTTAAAAAAATTGGCCCTCCGCAAATTATTTGAATTTTTGGTGTAAACTTTACACACTCACGACGCGCTCGGTATTGAGTGTAAACAAGAAAAAATGGGGGCACTAAGTTTTTTTATTATCTACCTTTTTAAAAAAACCGCACCTCTCAGATGTGTGCCGTTATAGCTGTGAGGGGGGACACAAATTTCGCACTCGCTGTGAAAAACATATAAGAAAAAAGGATGGCCAAGTATATTACAGGTAGCGCTATCGCGCTACCTATGATTTCGCTCAGTTGTGGCAGCAATATGCGGGAAGCCAACGGAAAAAGAAGCCATGAAACGATGATCCTTTCTCGTCAGACTCATTTCTGTCTTTTTTTCGTTCGTCTTTATGTCGTATTCCGTGTAGTTTTTATTTTGTCGGTTGAGTGTGCGTAGTAAATTGGTCAGCTAAAAGCATTGAAGGCATCAAAGTGACTTTCAAATTAGTTTTAGATAACTTTTAGAAAAAATACGTAACTTAAAATAAGTCTTCAGAAAAGACATCAAAAGTAACTCTTCAAAAAAGAGACATCAGAGTAACATAGTAATTGAAGTAACTTTTCAAAGAGACACTAAAGTAACTTCGAAAAGAGATTGCGAGACATTAAAGTAACTCTTCAAAATAGACGGATATTTTGATAACTATTCAAAAAGGAAATGCTCTGAAGATACTTTTCAAAAGAGAAAGACAATTGCAGTAAGTTTAACTTTTCAAAAATAGGAAGACAATTGCAGTAAGTTTCAGAACGACGTTAAAGTAACTTTTCAAAAACAGACATTATTAATGTTACTTCAAAATACTTCAAAAAGAGATAGAAGTAATATTTCAAGAGAGATGCCGTGCCATATGTTAAGATTGGCTGGGCGAGTGAGATAGAGTGCGTAAGATAAGTGTAAGTAAAATCCATAAACGGGAACGATGGGTGAATGCCGGAAACTGAAACGTATATTATTGTGCACACGGTTCCGTCGGGGGTTTCTCTGCCCTGAGGGTAGTCCAAAGTGCCGGAACCGGGGATTCTCAAATAGGATCCATCAGCATGAACACCCCCAATCCAATTTCCGACAAAATTTCTCCCACTGAAGGGGAGTTTAGGAGCTGGGAAAAGGCGTACCCTATTATTTATATGTGAAGCTGACCCCGGTTCCGTCGAGGGTTTCTCCGCCATGGAAAAAGTCCAAAGTACCGGAACCGGGGTTCCCCAAGTAGGACCCATCAGGGTAAACACCCAACCCCATTTCCGGCAAAATTTTTCCCACTGAAGGAGGTTTTATGGGAGCTCGTAAACGAGGTTTATGTGAAGCACCATTATTCATATGTGAAGCTGATCTCAGTTCCGTCGGGGGTTTCTTAGCCGTGGAGGTAGTTCAAAGTGCCGGAACCGAGGTTCCCCAATTAGGGCCCATCAGGGTAAACAATCTCGACCTCTTTTCCGGCAAAATTTAACCCACTGAAGGGGGTTTAGAGGGCTCGGAAACGGGGTACCTTATTATTCATATGTGAAGCTGACCTCGGTTCCGTCGGAGGTTTTTCCACCCTGGAGGTAGTCCGAAGTGCCGGAACCGGGGTTCTCCAAGTAGGGCCCACCAGGGTAAACAATCTCAACCCCGTTTCCGGCAAAATTTAACTCACTGAAGGGGGATTTAAGGGCCCGGAAACAGGATACCCCATTATTCATATGTGAAGCTGACCCCAATTTCGTCGCCCTGGGGTAGTCCAAAGTGCTTGGAAACGAGGTTGCGGGGTTTACCCTGATGTGCCCTATTTGGGAAAACCTGGTTCCAGCGAACAGGTTTGAAGAGGTTCACCCTGATAGGCCCTACTTGAGGAACTCCGATTCCGGCTCTTTGAACTACCCCTAGGGCGGAGAAATCCCCGACGGAACCGGGGTCAGCTTCACATATGAATAATGGGTACCCCGTTTCCCAGCCCCTAAACCCCCTTCAGTGGGACAAATTCTGCCGGAAACGGGGTTGAAGGTTTTGACCCTGATGAGCCTACTTGGGGAACCCCAGTTCCAGCAGTTTGGACTACCCCCAGAGTGGAGAAATCCCCGACGGAACCGGGGTCAGCTTTAACATATGAATAATGGGGTACCCCGTTTCCGAGCCCATTAAGCACCCTTTAGTGGAGAGAAATTTTACCGAAAACATGGTTGAAGGTATTTACCCTGATGAGCCCTATTTGATTAACCCCGGTTCCAGCACTTTAGGCTACCCCCATGGCGGAGAAAGCTCCGATTAAACCGGGGTCAGCTCCACATATGAATAATGGACACCCCGTTTCCGAGCCCCTAAGCGCCTCTTCAGTGAGAAAAATTTTGCCAGAAACGGGGTTTGGGGTGTTCACCATGATAGACTCTACTTGACTTGGGGAACCCCGGTTTCGGCATTTTGGACTACCCCCAAACGGAGGAATCCCCGACGGGACCGTGTGCACAAAAATATACGTTTCTGTTTCCAGCTTTTACCCATTATTTCCGTTTCCGGATTTTACTTTTCCCCCGTTAAATTGACATGGAGGTTAGCCCGAATGGGGTGACCCTGAATAGCAAAACAATTGTCAGTGTTACCAAATATGCACAGCGTGGGAATTCTGGGTTGGGGTGAAATTTTAGAGTCTTTTTAGGCTTAAAACAATGGATACGCGTCAAAATCATCGTTTTTCAACGTTTCTAACGATGCGACATCTTCCTAAGCATAAGAATAAAAAAATCGAAGAAGTAAACAAAATATAGTAACAGAACACTGGCGTGTGAAGTAGGATGGCGCAAGACACGAAATTATTGTTCACCTGGCTGGGCAACCCTCTATGCGAGTGACCATACATGGATAGCAGCTGAATTATGGGGGTCTGTGAGATATAAAAATCGCAGGAAACATTCCACAAATTGAATCTGCCAAATTTGTAGTGGTCTAACCACACGTGGGCGGGGGGCTGGACCGTATGTGGACATGGGAATGCAGATCCCTGGTGAATCCGGTATACCCCGGAATTTAATTTTTGACATGTTTTTTGAAATTTTTCTCCAGTTTTACACAACCTAGACTCCCCAGAATTCGGTTGTTGTCATGTATGGTCTGCTAGTCCCTCCCGGAGAATCTAAAAGAAATTTTGAATTACTCCAATTTTGTTTGACCAACCATACCACAGCACCGACCGTCCAGTTTAGCCAACTAAACTCAAGTTTTTGTAGCATAAAACTGATGACTATGGTCCATTTCACAGTAATTCGAGCATAGATTTTGAAAACTATGTCCGACAATAAGTCAACAGATTACGATTATAGCATTGATTTAATATAAGCAAAGAAAAATGCTCCGATGGAACAAAAAAGATGAATATACTTGGAATTGTGGATTGTTAAGGATGTAAAAGGAGGGGACTAGGAAAAAGCTACCTAAAGTCGCAAAATCTGATAAAAATCACACTTTCTCTAAGCAATGCAAAAAAATCGAAGTATATTCTGCGGCCTCTGAAAAGTGTCTTTTTTAAAAATTTTCAAAGTTTCAGATAGGAGTTTATAAACGAAATCTATAATGTTTACTTTTTTAAAATTGCTGGCAAGTAGCAACGCTGACTAGCTTCGTATCCTGATTGATAGAAAACTAAGTGGTATTGTATTTAAAGTTGTTTTATTTTGTTATGAGCATTATAGCAGGCAAAGCTGGGGCCGGTTGATTAGTGCACACAATCGTTACGGGCATGCTAGTGTACCCACATTTAGTATGTTTCAAGTCAACTTACGCGTTTCCTACTGTTTTAAACCAACAATTTCTTCAATTGTCTTGGATGGATGCATCGATGTTTGCTATATCATTCAAATGGCTTAGTTTACTCAGTATCATTTCCCATAGCTATTGCATAGCTAACGTGCTGCTTTTTCAATCATTTTTATAGTTAAATATTTATTTTAGTGTGTTGGCCGCAGAATATACTTCGATTTTTTGCGTTGCTTAGAGAAAGTGTGATTTTTATCAGATTTTGCGACTTTAGGCAGCTTTTTCCTAGTCCCCTCCTTTTACATCCTTAACAATCCACAATTTCAAGTATATTCATCTTTTTTGTACCATCGGAGCATTTTTCTTTGCTAACACTCTACTTTTCATTGATATAATTTGAGTAAATCAGTAAGTAAACACACGCGGTAACATGCCACAATAATGACAGCAGTCCAAGAACGCGGAAAACTATATTATTCCTAACATCAGCATTATCCTTTTTAAACAAGACAGCCTTACATTATTTGAACATATCAAAGTTTTTCAGCATAAACTTTACACAAATATCAAGTGTTAGGAACACTAACGCTCAGATTTGGAAGTAAAATAAATTTGTAGTATAAACTACATATTAACAACAAATGAATAGTGCAAACTTTACACAACTACTAGGTGTAGAGAAAACTAACAATCAGATTCCCAATTCTGATTTTACGTAGAACATTTTGAAAAAAATAAGCTTACGTAAGGCTCTAGAACTAAAGTTATTATGCAGTGTAAACTTTACACAACCACAGAGTGTAAAGAAAATCTCAGTCGGATTCGTAATTCTGATATTACTCTGATATTACGATCAACATTTATTAAAAAATTAAGTCTCCACAATGGCCCGAGGACAAATAAATATCAGATGTAAACAACTTTACACCACTGTTGAGTGCAAACAAACTAGCACATCACATTCGGTTTCTGAATCATTTTTAGACTTGAGATTATGTTCAGACTCATGACCCAGAACTTGGCAGAAAAAAACAAGACAGAAACACGTTTAACTCCCCAGTTTTTGACTTTACACCTCCCGAAAAAGCTAAATATTGATGTAAACAAACGCGATTCGCTGTGACGCGTACCCCTTAGAAAGTAATTTATTTTTATCCTATTCGACCTCGCCCGACTTCTGAACAGAGAAAGTGGCGAACAAAAAAATGGACAACACGTATTTTCCACCGTCCACCACATTGTAAACTTTAAAAATCTGAACCTAACGCCCCATTGAGTGTAAATAAATTCGGGTCGGGCCAGTTTGTAGCCCTTTGATTGCAGTAAGCTTGTATGTGCCAAACTTATGTTCTGCAAAATATTTGATATGATTTACCAATCAAAATACGAAAAAAACTGTTTTTTTGCCCATTTTACACCTCAGATTTCGAACTTTACACCCCCATAAACAACTTAATATTACGTTTTTTTGAACGCGGCTTGCTTCGGCGTGTAGCTCTTCAAAGTTACTTTATTTCTATTTTATTCAATTAATTCCAACTCATAATAGAAGAAGTAAGCAGAGAAATCTTGGACAAAATTATTTTTTTACTAATCCACTAGAGTGTAAAGTTTAAACCCGTCATACTAACTTCGTATCGATTGTAGGAAAGTTTGCTGGTAAGCAGAAGATATCCCTTCATTCCGTATTACATTTCTGTCAGAAATCATTTCTTAAAACTTATAACCGGAGTTGTTGGCAGACATAAACAAGTCGAAAACTCGACCAAAATGTGTCTTTTCACCCCCAGATTTTCGCACTCTTTACACTCCCATTTGAGAACTGAGGCGAAATTCAAAAAACAAAAATACTGTGTGATCTGCAGAACCCAAATAGATGAATAAGTCAAATGAAGTGCATGGTTTTGCCAAAGGAATTAAAAAATGAAAAAGTTAGTATTCAGAAGACTTGAACCCATTATTCTTTTTTTAAATCCACATGCAAGAACGGATATGTCAGCCATCGCACCAACTCAGCTCGCAGCCAAGATTTCAGCTTGATTATACTATATTGAAAAATATTCATGATTCTACTGTAGTTTAAGAATTGTGCATTTATGATAATAAAAATGATCATTTATTAAAGACGAGTCAAAAACCTCTGAAATAAGAAAAATCTGAGTCTACTAAGTGGAGAATATGGCAGGGAAAAAATATTTTTTTGTCACAGACTCTTTACAATAAACCGCCTCTAAATTTGAAAATATTACTTTAAAAAAATAAAAAAAGGCTCTCCTAGGTTTTATAACCGTCTACCTTTTGAAACCAATCAGACTGCATAGAATGTAAAACTGAGTTAGATATCCTTGTGCACATGAAAACAGTAAAAAAACCCGTCTAATTTACACTCCTGTGCAACAACTAATGATTGTAAAGAAATTTTAAGACCAGATTCGTAAACTACTAATCAGGGAAAACATTTTAAAAAAATTGGCCCTCCGCCGATCATTTGAATTTTCGGTGTAAACTTTACACACTCACGACTAGCTCGGTATTGAGTGTAAACAAAAGAAAAAAGGGTATCTAAGTTTTTTTTATTATCTACCTTTTTAAAAAAACTGCACCTCCCAGATGTGTGCCGTTGTTGTTGTGAGGGGGACACAAATTTCGCACTCGCTGTGATAAACATTTAAGAAGAAAAGGATGGCCAAGTATATTATAGGAGCGCTATCGCGCTACCTATGATATTTATCGTAATCCGTTGGCTTACTTTCGAAAAAATTCTCAAAATTGATGCCCAAGCTTATGTGTGTGTCAGGTCGATCAAATTATTGGAATGTTTTAGAATATGGGCGGTCCACAGACGTGGTGTGGTGGGGGGAGGGTCCCCCAGAACGCCGAATACCCCCATAGAAACCGAAATACCCCTCAGAATTCAATTTTTAGAAATTCTTTTGTTTTTCCGCAATTTTTTGATGCCGATTAATAGTGCTCGATGAGAAACATTGAACAATTGTGTTTTTTTGCCATATCACCATTTTTAAGACCATTTTTTGACCTTTGAAAAATCTTGCACTCCCCCTCAGAAATTTGGTGCTGCCTACTTATGGCGGTCCGCCGAACCCCGTCAATTCAAATCTTACCGGATCTCCCGTCTGCTTGTTGTAATTTTTTATTGCCCGCGGAATGTAGTTCGACAATTTTCGGACCCAAGTTTCGGCTCTTTCGTGTGGCCAAAAGCTTGGAAAAAGGGACGGTTCCGAAAAAATTACGGGAAATACTAAAACCGAATTTAACTTAATGTATCTGCATAGCTATCGAAATCAATGAAAAATTATGAAGATGGTCTTACGCACCCTTCAACGCTTTATAGGCTCGTTTAGCACCGAAGTGAGTCTATTGTACCTTTGATAAGGTCACAATCTGTATCACCATATATGGGCAGCAGCCAAATTCTAGGAGGTCCTATGGGGAGAAATTGCTACAAAATATAACCAAAAATTCAAGGGATGTCTATCGATATGGGGGGTTCGCTGGATTATGGGGATCCAGACCTTTAAGTCCATGCGTTGTGTGTGTGTGTGTGTGTGTGGTGTGTGTGTGTGTGTACATGTGCGTTGTCACTGATTATAACAATCTGTATCGCATTATCTGTTTTCCTGTGGCCCCTTTATTTATTCAAAAGCCGTGAGCTATTATTGTGACGTTCCGCCGCATTTTGGCACTAAGAACCAGCGTTTATCCAACTTTAATTTAGTGCCTAAATTAATCTACTTATGTAAAATTGCTATATTTACCTAAACAACTTATGTTCAATTGTGCGCAATTAATTTTCTCCTCAGAGGCTTAAACTTATAGATATGGGAAGTTGCTATTGAAAACTTTTATTATTGAAACATCATATAAACTACATTTATTTCTCGTCATTAGTAGGTAACTATGTACTTAACAGCGGTAGAGCTTTAGTAGAAATTAGATAAGCATGACATTTCGATTATGAATCAGAGCTTTACTGACGCAATTTGGTTCATTTCGCCGCTATTGAGTTGTAGGCGCTTGGGCTACAGGATTACCGGTACAGAAACAGCCGGTTTGGCACTTGCAAGTGCAACAATGCTTTGGCGCAGGGACGACTTGCTGTTTCATAGGTTCAGCCGGTGCCACAGGAGGTATCACCGCTGCGGCGGCTGGTTGCACTGGAGCGGCAGCCATTCGCTGAGTGATAACGGACGTTCCATCACGATTGAACCTTATTTTAGGCTCCACATCGGGTTGTCCAGACAACTGATAGATGCGCCAGAGAACATATCCGATAATTATGTACTGCAGCATTGTAGATTCCTGATCTGGGAAAAATGTTCATTTTTTAAATTTTTTACATTGCATTCGATTCAAATGCGTTCTTTCCGCTTTTATCACATGTAAGTAGGGATGATGAACATAAATCAATCAATTATGCACTGGAGTTTGTGGGTTTTCAGTTAAACTAATATGCTGACCATAATAGTTGGTGTGCTAAAGAATGAATGTGTATTTTCTTATAATTCTAGCTGTCTTATTTTCCCAAAATTATGTCATTTCGGACTTTCGTGGCACTCTAAAAATATTGTTTTTACGTCAGAAGATTACCTAGTTTTTTTCGCACAACAAACATTTTATCGTTCCAAGAAACGTTATTAAAACTTTGTAAATAAGACTAAAAGGGTAGCAAAGATCTTATATTTTCATGCGCTCGCATGCATTTTTTTATCTATAGCATAGACGGGAGCATAGGTGCACAGCATGGAGCTGACCTTTTTTGAGCCAAAATAACCTCAAAAACTGGTGTAAACGCTAAAATAGCTTTAAAACTGCGTTATTACAGAGTTTCTAGTCAATTTGAAGCACTTTTGAAGAAAATTTTCGATTTCCATCCGTTTTTGGCCTTCATTTTGCCTCATTTTATCGAGAAAATTTTCCATTTTTCTATTCTGGAACGGTCTGAACCCCCAAACCCTCTGTGCATGTCAGGACGGGAGTGCTTTACTTTGGCGGCCTTTTTTTATTGGCGTTTGTGCGAAGTTCTTGCCGTAATTTCTTTCAGAAAAATTTCATAATTTTTTTGACCCATGAAATGATTACCGAAAACTTTGAGCGGCTAAACTTTACTTTATGGTGTGAACGGAAAACTTGCAGATATATGTGGAAAGGAACGACATTGGTTGAAATGAGCAGGACATGCAAAAAGAAAGTGCGGAAAAAAATTTCAAGGAAAACGGACCAATATTGGTGAAGATAGAGTTACGGTACTTTACTTTGTCATAAATACGCTCAGATGGCAGGCAATGTAAGCGAGAATATAAATGTGTATCTGAGGTGTTTCAAAAAGTAGGGCATCAGGAAAAGTCTGTGGCGATGTAAGCAAAAACGATTGAACAAGCTACTCCGGATATAGCTACATTAAAGTGGGGTATTTGACAGTTTACAAAAAATGTTCTGAATTTGGGCTAAAAACATATTTAACTGACATTTATAAGGTCGCTGATTACGAAAAAATGACTTTTATTGCGCGGAAAAAAAATTTGTTTTACAATTTTTAAATTAACAATGTTTTGCATGTTTTTTTCTGTCATTTTACTTGATAAGATATGTAAAAATTCAAGTTTCTGCTTAAATGACGCTTAGGCTTAGACTTAGTGTATCTGAAAAGGTGATTTCGGCTGCTTAGGTCGAGGTCGCTCCCGCTTAGATCGAGGTATAGATGCTTAGGTCGATGTATAGATGCTTAGGTCGATGTGTAGATGCTCAGGTCGATGTATAGATGCTTAGGTCGACCTAAATTGGGGACATGTTATTCTGCATTCCACTGTTTGAATCTTCAAATGGATGGAACTTTGAGATATTCCAAAAATGCTGTTTGAATCGTATTCAAGTAGAAATCTTTAACTGGATGTAAGCAATGCTAAAAATAGTAAAATTAAAAAAAATTTTCTCGAAAATTTGTGCAAAAAATTACAAAAAAGTTTTCAACAATCTTGGTTTCCGCGCAGTATAACTTAATTTTTTATAATCTGTGACCTTGAAAATGGTAGAAAAATATGTTTGTAGTAAAAATTTGAAACTTTCGATGAACTGCAAAAATTCCTAAAAGTAGCTCAAAATGGTGAATGTCGTAGTATGATGTTTGAAGTACCGTAACTCTGTGAGTTTTGTATGGATTTGGTTTATGTCTTTTTTCCGCGTCTTTTAGTGACATAAAGTATCGTTTTTGTGCAATTGTATGGCAGTTCTGCCGGAATGGTGCAAAATCTGTTCTTACCATATTCTTCAAAAACTCCCTTTAAGCATAATGAAAGGATTTCTCGAACTATATTCGTCTTTCTGGTGTGCAAAATTTAGACCACCATCCCTCCCCGTCAAGAAATCATAGGTCCTCCATCGTTGTCTAATGCTTGTTGAATTCGATAGTTATGGCGCTCACAGATTAACTGTAGCGTTAATATTACGAATCAGCCGCTTATACAACAGCAAACAAAACCCTTAAAACGCAAAAGAAATGCAATGTCTGAAAAGTTTAATTGAAAAGAAGGCCTTCGGTAGATTGAACAGATTTGGAAGCTATTTCTCGTTTACATAATAAAGTTTATAATAAACATTTCTAGCTGAGTTGATCGACAAGCTTTTATAGAAAACAATAATGTGTGCAGCTTGCAATTTTTTATGCTCTACAGATAGGCAACAGTCATGAAGTTCATCGAGTAAACCTAGGATATACTTTGTAGGCGAGCACACTATCAACGGATCCTTCGAATGAACGCAGAGCCGGCACGATACGACCACCCAATAGATCAGCCAGAGGATAATGAATTATTACGCATATCTAATGTAAACTGTTTTTCCAGACAGTTTAGCATTTAAACTTCGAATAGTCAAAATATAATGGTTTGCAACGTGCCCACATTCGTACATACAAAAAACGAAGTATTCATGTAAGTAATTACAGGACATATTGGTAAGCTTTGTAAAACTATAGTCTGTCCCATTCCAAAGGGTCCATTTTTGCATTACGGCTTATTACTGTAACAGAATATTTCAGGCTTTAGGTTGTTGCGGCAGTTCGTTAGATGCGCTACATGTTAAACAAAGCACGGACTATATAATTTCCCAATTAAATTCGGGTAGCCGAGTACTATACCTGAGAGGACCCTAGATAAGTAAGAATGCATAGGAAGCCCTCTCTTCTACGGCTGGGGGTCTTGGTGGCGCCCTTATAGTCTGTTTCACATAACTCCGTGCATAAATTTTATGAATTTTTATTGACAGTAAACCAAGGGTTACGATAATTATGTATCAGATGAATGCTACAATCGCAATCTGTCAGTTTATTGTCGGAGATAAATTTAAAAATTATGGCCAAAGTTGTGTGAAACAGACTATAAGTGCTCTCCAGCGTGGTCCGGAGCAAAGATTCAGTAAACTTTGTAAACAAGAGCACTTAAGTGTTGAATCATAACGTAAAAATTTGCAAAAAAATTGACTGAAATTATAGTCTGTTTCACACAGCTTCGGTCCTAAATTTTAAAACCATCTACAGCAATAAGCTGACAGATTCCGATTATAGCATTGATCTGATATATAAAGATCGTAACCCAAGGTCTACTGTCGACAAAAATTCTTAGAATTTATGCACGAAGTTATGTGAAACAGACTATAGTTCTGAAGTAAATTTAAAACCACTTAGAATTTATCAACTCCATACAATTGAACAAAACTTTTCAGGTGCCTGTCGTTAGTAAATGCAAAGCATGTCCTGAGCTGATATGCGTTTTTTGACGTAGACATACTGCAGTAATGAGTAGCTGTCAATGAGATATACAAAAATTTATCAATAAAAATATTTTGTTACTGTATTGAGGTTAATTGTGGGCCTTTTAAAGCTTTTTAATTTAAAAAAATGAAGTTTAGAAAAACAAAATGTGCGCAGAACACAAGAAATTATGATCATTCTTATCAATTAAAATAGAGCCACTGTATCTTGTACTTGAGTTTGGGCACAAATTTTAAGATTTTCAGCCGTAATTGAGGGCTAAGTTTAAACTCCACCTGAAAGCACATAAAATCACACGACCTATCCCTACTATGGATTATACCTGCTTAGCCGACCCTGCTGAACAAGCCCAATTCCAAATTCTATTACGCAACCGTTTTAACCCATTCAAAGCCACAGACATCAACGAAAACTGGAATGCAACTAAAACTCCCATTATAGAATCATTAGAGGAAATTTGTCCCATAAAGAAAAGAAAAATCAAACCATGGATTTCAGAAGACACCTTAAATTTGGTTGATGAACGCGCCAAGATAAAAAACATTAAGCACAAACTTTACCTTTACCTGAACCATCAAATCAAACACCAAATGAAAGAAGACAAAGACATTTGGTGGAACACAAAAGCTCAGGAAATGGAGTCGGCTAGCAGAAAACATGACATACACCTTCTTTACAACACTCCAAGGAGCTGCAATGGAAAATTTAGGGCGACAACATCAAACGTTAAAGATCCAAATGATGCCCAGATAAAAACACTTGAAGGAAAGCTAGAAAGATGGAGGGAGCACTTTAGCATGCTCCTTAATCGACCACATCCGGATACTCACTATCTACAGCTATTACAAAATGCTGAGCTAGAATTCGCAAGCGAAACAACTGACCATCCATTAACTGAGGAAGAAATCAGAAGCGCAATCAAACGAATGAAAAATAGAAAAGCACCAGGCGTTGATGCCATTCCCAGTATAAGCACTAAAATCCGGTGGTGAGGTGATTGTCATCCAGCTAATGAGCTTGTTCACCTCCATTTGGAATGAAGCTGACGTGCCACAAGATTTCAAGGATGCCATAATAATACCGATACACAAAAAAGGAGATCCGGCTAACTGCAAAAACTACATAGGCATAAGCCTACTGTCAACATCGGCAAAGCTACTGACCTCCATTATCCGATCCAGGCTGCTTAAAACCAGAGAAGCAAATTGTAGAGAAGAACAAGCTGGATTTAGACCAGGGAGAGGATGCATCGACCAATTGTTTACCCTACGACAAACTGCTGAAATGCGACTACGTTGCAAAAAAGAAACTTGTATGGTTTTTGTTGACTTCTCTTGCGCATTTGATAGCGTAGGCCACCAATCGCTATGGTGCGCCCTCAAGGCCGAAACGGTACTATATGCTACACTCAACATATTAAAATCCTTTTATGAAGGTGGTACAAGGCGAGTAAAATATCTGAGAAACATATCATGACCATTCTCAATAACAACAGGCGTTAAACAAGGATGTATAATATCACCAATGTTTTTCAACGTGGCCATGGACTGGATACTCAAAAAAACGTTCAAGGATAGACCGGGCGTCCAAATAGGGAAAACTTTAACCTCACGGTTTTGGCATATGCAGATGATATTGTACCAGCAAAGGAAAATGCTCCGATGGAAGAAAAAGATGAATATACTTGGAATTGTGGATTATTAAGGATGTAAAAGGAGGGGACTAGGAAAAAGCTACCTAAGTCGCAAAATCTGATAAAAATCACACTTTCTCTAAGCAACGCAAAAAATCGAAGTATATTCTGCGGCCTCTAAAAAAGTGTCTTTTTTAATAATTTTCAAAGTTTCAGATAAGAGTGTATAAACGAAATCTATAATGTTTACTTTTCTTTAATTGCTGGCGAGTAACAACGCTGACTAGCTTCGTATACTGATTGATAGAAAACTAAGTGGTATTGTATTTAAAGTTGTTTTATTTTGTTATGAGCATTATAGCAAGCAAAGCAGGTGCCGGTTGATTAGTGCACACAATCGTTACGGGCATGCTAGTGTACCCACATTTAGTATGTTTCAAGTCAACTTACGCGTTTCCTACTGTTTTAAACCAACAATTTCTTCAATTGTCTTGGATAGATGCATCGATGTTTGCTATATCATTCAAATGGCTTAGTTTACTCAGTATCATTTCCCATAGCTATTGCATAGCTAACGTGCTGATTTTTCAATCATTTTTATAGTTAAATATTTATTTTAATCTGTTGGCCGCAGAATATACTTCATTTTTTTGCGTTGCTTAGAGAAAGTGTGATTTTAATCAGATTTTGCGACTTTAGGTAGCTTTTTCCTAGTCCCCTCCTTTTACATCCTTAATAATCCACTATTCCAAGTATATTCATCTTTTTTCCATCGGAGCATTTTTCTTTTTTACTACCCTACTTTTAATTAGCATGATTTGAGTACATCAGTCAGTAAACACATACAGTAAAATGCAACAATAATGACAGCAGTCCAAGAACGCGGAAAACAATATTGTGCTTAACATCAGCATTATCCTTTTTAAACAAGACAACAGATCAAAGTTTTTCAGCATAAACTTCACGCAAATAGTTATCAAGTGTAAGGAACACTAACGCTCAGATTTGGAAGTAAAATAAATTTGTAGTATAAACTACATATTAACAACAAGTGAATAGTGCAAACTTTACACAACTACTAGGTGTAGAGAAAACTAACAGTCAGATTCCCAATTCTGATTTTACGTAGAACATTTTGAAAAAAATTTAGCTTCCGCAAGGCTCTAGAACTAAAGTTAATATGCAGTGTAAACTTTAGACAATCACAGAGTATAAACAAAATTTAAGTCGGATTCGCAATTCTGATATTACTCTGATATTACGATCAACATTTATTAAGAAATTAAGTCTCCACAATGGCCCGACGACAAATAAATATCAGATGTAAACCACTTTACACCACTGTTGAGTGCAAACAATTTGGCATATCATATTTGGTTTCTGGTTCATTTTTAGACTTGAGATTATGTCCAGACTCATAACCCAGAACTTGGCAGAAAAAACAAGACAGAAACACGTTTAACCCCCCATTTTTTGACTTTACACTCAGGCACGTAGCTGGCCCTCCTATTTTGGGGTGACCAACACCAATTTTGGGGGATCTAAACCAAAAATAGCACAAAATAACGTGTAAAAACTCCTATTTTTCGGGTTTTTTTCTAAATTTTGGGGGGTCCGGTCCGGACCTCTCCCCATCTCCCCACAGCTACGTGTCTGTTTACACCTCCCGAAAAAGCTAAATATTGATGTAAACAAACGCAATTCGCTGTGACGCGTACCCCTTAGAAAGTTCTTTATTTTTATCCTATTCGACCTAGCCCGACTTCTGAACAGAGAAAGTGGCGAACAAAAAATGAACAAACACGTATTTTCCACTGTCCACCACATTGAAAATTTTAAAAATCTGAATCTAACCCGGGCCAGTTTGTAGCCCTTCGACTGTAGATACGTTTGTATGTGCCAAACTTATGTTCCGCAAAATATTTGATATGATTTACCAATCAAAAAAGGAAAAAACCCTGTTTTTTCGCCCATTTTACACGTCAGATTTCGAACTTTACACTCCCATAAACAACTGAATATTAGGTTTTTTGAACGCGGCTTGCTTCGACGTGTAGCTCTTAGAAGTAACTTTATTTCTATTTTATTCAATTGATCCCAACTCTAAACCGAAAACGTTGGCAGAGAAATCTTGGACAAAATCTGTTTTTTTACTCATCCACAAGAGTGTAAAGTTTAAAACCATGGTACTATGTGCGTATTGATTGTAGAAAAGTTTGCTGGTAAACACAAGATAGCTCTTGATCCGTAGTACATTTCTGTCAGAAAAAATTTCTTAAAACTCATTCGCGGAGTTGTTGGTCTCGACCAAAATGTTGTGGCACTAGCAATTAGGGAATAAATTTTTTCTTATCCTTTGATGGCTGTTTTTATGTATAGCTCGATTGGCATTCTGAATAACGTGAATTACTTATAGCTCGATCGGCGTTCTGAATAACATGAATTACGTATAGCTGAATCGGCATTCTGAATAACGTAATTTTATTCTTGTCGGCATACGTCAATCGTAATTTAACAGATCGAACGCCAAATAACGTTACATCGCTTGGCTGAGCGGCATACTCCAAGCTTGGCGAAACCAATCAGGCATAGTTTTGTTGACATGCATATTGAAGAAAATCACTAATTTGTCACTTTTTCTTCTTCGGCAGTAACGGCAAACTAGGTGGCACTTGTGATTAGAGAATAAATTTTTTCTTATCCTTTGACGCTGTTTTTACGTATAGCTCAATTGGCGTTCTGAATAACATGAATTACGTATAGCTCAATTGGCGTTCTGAATAACATGAATTACGTATAGCTGAATCGGCATTCTGAATAACGTAATTTTATTCTTGTCGGATTACGTAAATTGTAATTTAACGGATCAAACAACAAATAATGTTCCATTGCTTGGATGAGCGGCATACTCCAAGCTTGGCGAAACCAATCAGGCATATTTTTGTTGACATGCATATTGAAGAAAATCACTAATTTGTCACTTTTTCTGCTTTGGCAGTAACGGCAAACTAGGTGGCACTCGTGATTAGGGAATAAATTTTTTCTTATCCTTTGACGCTGTTTTTACGTATAGCTCAATTGGCGTTCTGAATAACATGAATTACGTATAGCTGAATTGGCATTCTGAATAACGTAATTTTATTCTTGTCGGATTACGTAAATTGTAATTTAACGGATCAAACGACAAATAATGTTCCATTGCTTGGATGAGTGGCATAATCCAAGCTTGGCAAAAACAATCAGGCACATTTTTGTTGACATGCATATTGAAGAAAATCACTAATTTGTCACTTTTTCTTCTTTGGCAGTAACGGCAAACTAGGTGGCTACTCGCGATTAGGGAATAAATTTTTTCTTATCCTTTAATGGCTTTTTTATGTATAGCTCAATCGGCGTTCTGAATAACGTGAATTACGTATAGCTCGATTGGCGTTCTGAATAACATGAATTACGTATAGCTGAATTGGCATTCTAAATAACGTAATTTTATTCTTGTCGGATTATGTAAATTGTAATTTAACGGATCAAACGACAAATAACGTTCCATTGCTTGGATGAGCGGCATACTCCAAGCTTGGCGAAACCAATCAGGCATATTTTTGTTGACATGCATATTGAAGAAAATCACTAATTTGTCACTTTTTCTTCTTTGGCAGTAACGGCAAACTAGGTGGCACTAGCGATTAGGGAATAAATTTTTCTTATCCTTTGACGGCTGTTTTTAGGTATAGCTCAATCGGCGTTCTGAATAACGTGAATTACGTATAGCTCGATTGGCGTTCTGAATAACATGAATTACGTATAGCTGAATTGGCATTCTGAATAATGTAATTTTATTCTTGTTGGCATACGTCAATTGTAATTTAACAGATCGAACGCCAAATAACGTTACATCGCTCGGCTGAGCGGCATACTCCAAGCTTGGCGAAACCAATCATGCATATTTTTGTTGACATGCATATTGAAGAAAATCACTAATTTGTCCCTTTTTCTTCTTCGGCAGTAATGGCAAACTAGGTGACACTCGCGATTAGAGAATAAATTTTTTCTTATCCTTTGACGGCTGTTTTTACGTATAGCTCAATTGGCGTTCTGAATAACATGAATTACGTATAGCTGAATTGGCATTCTGAATAACGTAATTTTATTCTTGTCGGATTACGTAAATTGTAATTTAACGGATCAAACGACAAATAACGTTCCATTGCTTGGATGAGTGGCATAATCCAAGCTTGGCCAAAACAATCAGGCGCATTTTTGTTGACATGCATATTGAAGAAAATCACTAATTTGTCACTTTTTCTTCTTTGGCAGTAACGGCAAACTAGGTGGCACTCGCCATTAGGGAATAAATTTTTTCTTATCCTTTGACGCTGTTTTTACGTATAGCTCAATTGGCGTTCTGAATAACGTGAATTACGTATAGCTCGATTGGCGTTCTGAATAACATGAATTACGTATAGCTGAATTGGCATTCTAAATAACGTAATTTTATTCTTGTCGGATTACGTAAATTGTAATTTAACGGATCAAACGACAAATAACGTTCCATTGCTTGGATGAGCGGCATACTCCAAGCTTGGCGAAACCAATCAGGCATATTTTTGTTGACATGCATATTGAAGAAAATCACTAATTTGTCACTTTTTCTTCTTTGGCAGTAACGGCAAACTAGGTGGCACTCGCGATTAGGGAATAAATTTTTTCTTATCCTTTGATGGCTGTTTTTACGTATAGCTCAATCGGCGTTCTGAATAACGTGAATTACGTATAGCTTGATCGGCGTTCTGAATAACATGAATTACGTATAGCTGAATCGGCATTCTGAATAACGTAATTTTATTTTTGTTGGCATACATCAATTGTAATTTAACAGATCAAACGCCAAATAACGTTACATCATTCGGCTGAGCGGCATACTCCAAGCTTGGCGAAACCAATCAGGCATATTTTTGTTGACATGCATATTGAAGAAAATCACTAATTTGTCACTTTTTCTTCTTCGGCAGTAACGGCAAACTAGGTGGCACTCGTGATTAGAGAATAAATTTTTTTTATCCTTTGACGCTGTTTTTACGTATAGCTCAATTGGCGTTCTGAATAACATGAATTACGTATAGCTGAATTGGCATTCTGAATAACGTAATTTTATTCTTGTCGGATTACGTAAATTGTAATTTAACGGATCAAACGACAAATAACGTTCCATTGCTTGGATGAGTGGCATAATCCAAGCTTGGCCAAAACAATCAGGCGCATTTTTGTTGACATGCATATTGAAGTAAATCACTAATTTGTCACTTTTTCTTCTTTGGCAGTAACGGCAAACTAGGTGGCACTAGCGATTAGGGAATAAATTTTTTCTTATCCTTTGACGGCTGTTTTTAGGTATAGCTCAATCGGCGTTCTGAATAACGTGAATGACGTATAGCTCGATTGGCGTTCTGAATAACATGAATTACGTATAGCTGAATTGGCATTCTGAATAATGTAATTTTATTCTTGTTGGCATACGTCAATTGTAATTTAACAGATCGAACGCCAAATAACGTTACATCGCTCGGCTGAGCGGCATACTCCAAGCTTGGCGAAACCAATCATGCATATTTTTGTTGACATGCATATTGAAGAAAATCACTAATTTGTCCCTTTTTCTTCTTCGACAGTAATGGAAAACTAGGTGACACTCGCGATTAGGGAATAAATTTTTTCTTATCCTTTGACGGCTGTTTTTACGTATAGCTCAATTGGCGTTCTGAATAACATGAATTACGTATAGCTGAATTGGCATTCTGAATAACGTAATTTTATTCTTGTCGGATTACGTAAATTGTAATTTAACGGATCAAACGACAAATAACGTTCCATTGCTTGGATGAGTGGCATAATCCAAGCCTGGCCAAAACAATCAGGCGCATTTTTGTTGACATGCATATTGAAGTAAATCACTAATTTGTTACTTTTTCTTCTTTGGCAGTAACGGCAAACTAGGTGGCACTCGCCATTAGGGAATAAATTTTTTCTTATCCTTTGACGCTGTTTTTACGTATAGCTCAATTGGCGTTCTGAAAAACGTGAATTACGTATAGCTCGATTGGCGTTCTGAATAACATGAATTACGTATAGCTGAATTGGCATTCTAAATAACGTAATTTTATTCTTGTCGGATTACGTAAATTGTAATTTAACGGATCAAATGACAAATAACGTTCCATTGCTTGGATGAGCGGCATACTCCAAGCTTGGCGAAACCAATCAGGCATATTTTTGTTGACATGCATATTGAAGAAAATCACTAATTTGTCACTTTTTCTTCTTTGGCAGTAACGGCAAACTAGGTGGCACTAGCGATTAGGGAATAAATTTTTTCTTATCCTTTGATGGCTGTTTTTAGGTATAGCTCAATCGGCGTTCTGAATAACGTGAATTACGTATAGCTTGATCGGCGTTCTGAATAACATGAATTACGTATAGCTGAATCGGCATTCTGAATAACGTAATTTTATTTTTGTTGGCATACATCAATTGTAATTTAACAGATCAAACGCCAAATAACGTTACATCATTCGGCTGAGCGGCATACTCCAAGCTTGGCGAAACCAATCAGGCATATTTTTGTTGACATGCATATTGAAGAAAATCACTAATTTGTCACTTTTTCTTCTTCGGCAGTAACGGCAAACTAGGTGGCACTCGTGATTAGAGAATAAATTTTTTTTATCCTTTGACGCTGTTTTTACGTATAGCTCAATTGGCGTTCTGAATAACATGAATTACGTATAGCTGAATTGGCATTCTGAATAACGTAATTTTATTCTTGTCGGATTACGTAAATTGTAATTTAACGGATCAAACGACAAATAACGTTCCATTGCTTGGATGAGTGGCATAATCCAAGCTTGGCCAAAACAATCAGGCGCATTTTTGTTGACATGCATATTGAAGTAAATCACTAATTTGTTACTTTTTCTTCTTTGGCAGTAACGGCAAACTAGGTGGCACTCGCCATTAGGGAATAAATTTTTTCTTATCCTTTGACGCTGTTTTTACGTATAGCTCAATTGGCGTTCTGAAAAACGTGAATTACGTATAGCTCAATTGGCGTTCTGAATAACATGAATTACGTATAGCTGAATTGGCATTCTAAATAACGTAATTTTATTCTTGTCGGATTACGTAAATTGTAATTTAACGGATCAAATGACAAATAACGTTCCATTGCTTGGATGAGCGGCATACTCCAAGCTTGGCGAAACCAATCAGGCATATTTTTGTTGACATGCATATTGAAGAAAATCACTAATTTGTCCCTTTTTCTTCTTCGGCAGTAACAGCAAACTAGGTGGCACTCCTGATTAGGGAATAAATTTTTTCTTATCCTTTGAAGCTGTTTTTACGTATAGCTCAATTGGTGTTCTGAATAACATGAATTACGTATAGCTTGATCGGCGTTCTGAATAACATGAATTACGTATAGCTGAATTGGCATCCTGAATAACGTAATTTTATTCTTGTCGGCATACATCAATCGTAATTTAACGGATCAAACGTCAAATAACGTTACATTGCTCGGCTGAGTGGCATACTCCAAGCTTGGCAAAATAAATCAGGCATATTTTTGTTGACATGCATATTGAAGAAAATCACTAATTTGTCACTTTTTCTTCTTTGGCAGTAACGGCAAACTAGGTGGCACTCGTGATTAGGGAATAAATTTTTTCTTATCCTTTGACACTGTTTTTATGTATAGCTTGATCGGCGTTCTGAATAACATGAATTACGTATAGCTGAATTGGCATTCTGAATAATGTAATTTTATTCTTGTCGGATTACGTAAATAGTAATTTAACGGATCAAACGACAAATAATGTTCCATTGCTTGGATGAGTGGCATAATCCAAGCTTGGCCAAAACAATCAGGCCCATTTTTGTTGACATGCATATTGAAGAAATTCACTAATTTGTATCTTTTTCTTACTTTGGCAGCAACGGCAAATTTGGCAGCACTCGCAATAATGGAATAAATTTTTTCTTATCCTTTGACGGCTTTTTTACGTACAGCTCGATCGGCGTTCTGAATAATATGAATTATGTATAGCTGAATCAGCATTCTGAATAACATAATTTTATTCTTGCCGGATTATGTCAATTGTAATTTAACAGATCAAACGCCAAATACCGTTACATTGCTTGGCTGAGCAGCATACTCCAAGCTTGGCAAAACCAATCAGGCATATTTCTGTTGACATGCATGTTGAAGAAAATCACTAATTTGTCGCTTTTTCTTCTTTGGCAGCAACAGCAAATTAGGTGGCACTCGCGATTAGGGAATAAATTTTTTCTTATCCTTTGATGGCTTTTTTTATGTATAGCTCAATTGGCATTCTGAATAACGTGAATTACATATAGCTCAATCGGCGTTCTGAATAACATGAATTACGTACAGCTGAATCGGCATTCTGAATAACGTAATTTTATTTTTGTTGGCATACGTCAATCGTAATTTAACAGATCGAACGCCAAATAACGTTACATCGCTCGGCTGAGCGGCATACTCCAAGCTTGGCGAAACCAATCAGGCATAGTTTTGTTGACATGCATATTGAAGAAAATCACTAATTTGTCACTTTTTCTTCTTCGGCAGTAACGGCAAACTAGGTGGCACTTGTGATTAGAGAATAAATTTTTTCTTATCCTTTGACGCTGTTTTTACGTATAGCTCAATTGGCGTTCTGAATAACATGAATTACGTATAGCTCAATTGGCGTTCTGAATAACATGAATTACGTATAGCTGAATCGGCATTCTAAATAACGTAATTTTATTCTTGTCGGATTACGTAAATTGTAATTTAACGGATCAAACAACAAATAATGTTCCATTGCTTGGATGAGCGGCATACTCCAAGCTTGGTGAAACCAATCAGGCATATTTTTGTTGACATGCATATTGAAGAAAATCACTAATTTGTCACTTTTTCTGCTTTGGCAGTAACGGCAAACTAGGTGGCACTCGTGATTAGGGAATAAATTTTTCTTATCCTTTGACGCTGTTTTTACGTATAGCTCAATTGGCGTTCTGAATAACATGAATTACGTATAGCTGAATTGGCATTCTGAATAACGTAATTTTATTCTTGTCGGATTACGTAAATTGTAATTTAACGGATCAAACGACAAATAATGTTCCATTGCTTGGATGAGTGGCATAATCCAAGCCTGGCAAAAATAATCAGGCACATTTTTGTTGGCATGCATATTGAAGAAAATCACTAATTTGTCACTTTTTCTTCTTTGGCAGTAACGGCAAACTAGGTGCTACTAGCGATTAGGGAATAAATTTTTTCTTATCCTTTAATGGCTTTTTTATGTATAGCTCAATCGGCGTTCTGAATAACGTGAATTACGTATAGCTCGATTGGCGTTCTGAATAACACGAATTACGTATAGCTGGATTGGCATTCTAAATAACGTAATTTTATTCTTGTCGGATTATGTAAATTGTAATTTAACGGATCAAACAACAAATAACGTTCCATTGCTTGGATGAGCGGCATACTCCAAGCTTGGCGAAACCAATCAGGCATATTTTTGTTGACATGCATATTGAAGAAAATCACTAATTTGTCACTTTTTCTTCTTTGGCAGTAACGGCAAACTAGGTGGCACTAGCGATTAGGGAATAAATTTTTTCTTATCCTTTGACGGCTGTTTTTAGGTATAGCTCAATCGGCGTTCTGAATAACGTGAATTACGTATAGCTCGATTGGCGTTCTGAATAACATGAATTACGTATAGCTGAATTGGCATTCTGAATAATGTAATTTTATTCTTGTTGGCATACGTCAATTGTAATTTAACAGATCGAACGCCAAATAACGTTACATCGCTCGGCTGAGCGGCATACTCCAAGCTTGGCGAAACCAATCATGCATATTTTTGTTGACATGCATATTGAAGAAAATCACTAATTTGTCCCTTTTTCTTCTTCGACAGTAATGGAAAACTAGGTGACACTCGCGATTAGGGAATAAATTTTTTCTTATCCTTTGACGGCTGTTTTTACGTATAGCTCAATTGGCGTTCTGAATAACATGAATTACGTATAGCTGAATTGGCATTCTGAATAACGTAATTTTATTCTTGTCGGATTACGTAAATTGTAATTTAACGGATCAAACGACAAATAACGTTCCATTGCTTGGATGAGTGGCATAATCCAAGCCTGGCCAAAACAATCAGGCGCATTTTTGTTGACATGCATATTGAAGTAAATCACTAATTTGTTACTTTTTCTTCTTTGGCAGTAACGGCAAACTAGGTGGCACTCGCCATTAGGGAATAAATTTTTTCTTATCCTTTGACGCTGTTTTTACGTATAGCTCAATTGGCGTTCTGAAAAACGTGAATTACGTATAGCTCGATTGGCGTTCTGAATAACATGAATTACGTATAGCTGAATTGGCATTCTAAATAACGTAATTTTATTCTTGTCGGATTACGTAAATTGTAATTTAACGGATCAAATGACAAATAACGTTCCATTGCTTGGATGAGCGGCATACTCCAAGCTTGGCGAAACCAATCAGGCATATTTTTGTTGACATGCATATTGAAGAAAATCACTAATTTGTCACTTTTTCTTCTTTGGCAGTAACGGCAAACTAGGTGGCACTAGCGATTAGGGAATAAATTTTTTCTTATCCTTTGATGGCTGTTTTTAGGTATAGCTCAATCGGCGTTCTGAATAACGTGAATTACGTATAGCTTGATCGGCGTTCTGAATAACATGAATTACGTATAGCTGAATCGGCATTCTGAATAACGTAATTTTATTTTTGTTGGCATACATCAATTGTAATTTAACAGATCAAACGCCAAATAACGTTACATCATTCGGCTGAGCGGCATACTCCAAGCTTGGCGAAACCAATCAGGCATATTTTTGTTGACATGCATATTGAAGAAAATCACTAATTTGTCACTTTTTCTTCTTCGGCAGTAACGGCAAACTAGGTGGCACTCGTGATTAGAGAATAAATTTTTTTTATCCTTTGACGCTGTTTTTACGTATAGCTCAATTGGCGTTCTGAATAACATGAATTACGTATAGCTGAATTGGCATTCTGAATAACGTAATTTTATTCTTGTCGGATTACGTAAATTGTAATTTAACGGATCAAACGACAAATAACGTTCCATTGCTTGGATGAGTGGCATAATCCAAGCTTGGCCAAAACAATCAGGCGCATTTTTGTTGACATGCATATTGAAGTAAATCACTAATTTGTCACTTTTTCTTCTTTGGCAGTAACGGCAAACTAGGTGGCACTAGCGATTAGGGAATAAATTTTTTCTTATCCTTTGACGGCTGTTTTTAGGTATAGCTCAATCGGCGTTCTGAATAACGTGAATGACGTATAGCTCGATTGGCGTTCTGAATAACATGAATTACGTATAGCTGAATTGGCATTCTGAATAATGTAATTTTATTCTTGTTGGCATACGTCAATTGTAATTTAACAGATCGAACGCCAAATAACGTTACATCGCTCGGCTGAGCGGCATACTCCAAGCTTGGCGAAACCAATCATGCATATTTTTGTTGACATGCATATTGAAGAAAATCACTAATTTGTCCCTTTTTCTTCTTCGACAGTAATGGAAAACTAGGTGACACTCGCGATTAGGGAATAAATTTTTTCTTATCCTTTGACGGCTGTTTTTACGTATAGCTCAATTGGCGTTCTGAATAACATGAATTACGTATAGCTGAATTGGCATTCTGAATAACGTAATTTTATTCTTGTCGGATTACGTAAATTGTAATTTAACGGATCAAACGACAAATAACGTTCCATTGCTTGGATGAGTGGCATAATCCAAGCCTGGCCAAAACAATCAGGCGCATTTTTGTTGACATGCATATTGAAGTAAATCACTAATTTGTTACTTTTTCTTCTTTGGCAGTAACGGCAAACTAGGTGGCACTCGCCATTAGGGAATAAATTTTTTCTTATCCTTTGACGCTGTTTTTACGTATAGCTCAATTGGCGTTCTGAAAAACGTGAATTACGTATAGCTCGATTGGCGTTCTGAATAACATGAATTACGTATAGCTGAATTGGCATTCTAAATAACGTAATTTTATTCTTGTCGGATTACGTAAATTGTAATTTAACGGATCAAATGACAAATAACGTTCCATTGCTTGGATGAGCGGCATACTCCAAGCTTGGCGAAACCAATCAGGCATATTTTTGTTGACATGCATATTGAAGAAAATCACTAATTTGTCACTTTTTCTTCTTTGGCAGTAACGGCAAACTAGGTGGCACTAGCGATTAGGGAATAAATTTTTTCTTATCCTTTGATGGCTGTTTTTAGGTATAGCTCAATCGGCGTTCTGAATAACGTGAATTACGTATAGCTTGATCGGCGTTCTGAATAACATGAATTACGTATAGCTGAATCGGCATTCTGAATAACGTAATTTTATTTTTGTTGGCATACATCAATTGTAATTTAACAGATCAAACGCCAAATAACGTTACATCATTCGGCTGAGCGGCATACTCCAAGCTTGGCGAAACCAATCAGGCATATTTTTGTTGACATGCATATTGAAGAAAATCACTAATTTGTCACTTTTTCTTCTTCGGCAGTAACGGCAAACTAGGTGGCACTCGTGATTAGAGAATAAATTTTTTTTATCCTTTGACGCTGTTTTTACGTATAGCTCAATTGGCGTTCTGAATAACATGAATTACGTATAGCTGAATTGGCATTCTGAATAACGTAATTTTATTCTTGTCGGATTACGTAAATTGTAATTTAACGGATCAAACGACAAATAACGTTCCATTGCTTGGATGAGTGGCATAATCCAAGCTTGGCCAAAACAATCAGGCGCATTTTTGTTGACATGCATATTGAAGTAAATCACTAATTTGTTACTTTTTCTTCTTTGGCAGTAACGGCAAACTAGGTGGCACTCGCCATTAGGGAATAAATTTTTTCTTATCCTTTGACGCTGTTTTTACGTATAGCTCAATTGGCGTTCTGAAAAACGTGAATTACGTATAGCTCAATTGGCGTTCTGAATAACATGAATTACGTATAGCTGAATTGGCATTCTAAATAACGTAATTTTATTCTTGTCGGATTACGTAAATTGTAATTTAACGGATCAAATGACAAATAACGTTCCATTGCTTGGATGAGCGGCATACTCCAAGCTTGGCGAAACCAATCAGGCATATTTTTGTTGACATGCATATTGAAGAAAATCACTAATTTGTCCCTTTTTCTTCTTCGGCAGTAACAGCAAACTAGGTGGCACTCCTGATTAGGGAATAAATTTTTTCTTATCCTTTGAAGCTGTTTTTACGTATAGCTCAATTGGTGTTCTGAATAACATGAATTACGTATAGCTTGATCGGCGTTCTGAATAACATGAATTACGTATAGCTGAATTGGCATCCTGAATAACGTAATTTTATTCTTGTCGGCATACATCAATCGTAATTTAACGGATCAAACGTCAAATAACGTTACATTGCTCGGCTGAGTGGCATACTCCAAGCTTGGCAAAATAAATCAGGCATATTTTTGTTGACATGCATATTGAAGAAAATCACTAATTTGTCACTTTTTCTTCTTTGGCAGTAACGGCAAACTAGGTGGCACTCGTGATTAGGGAATAAATTTTTTCTTATCCTTTGACACTGTTTTTATGTATAGCTTGATCGGCGTTCTGAATAACATGAATTACGTATAGCTGAATTGGCATTCTGAATAATGTAATTTTATTCTTGTCGGATTACGTAAATAGTAATTTAACGGATCAAACGACAAATAATGTTCCATTGCTTGGATGAGTGGCATAATCCAAGCTTGGCCAAAACAATCAGGCCCATTTTTGTTGACATGCATATTGAAGAAATTCACTAATTTGTATCTTTTTCTTACTTTGGCAGCAACGGCAAATTTGGCAGCACTCGCAATAAGGGAATAAATTTTTTCTTATCCTTTGACGGCTTTTTTACGTACAGCTCGATCGGCGTTCTGAATAATATGAATTATGTATAGCTGAATCAGCATTCTGAATAACATAATTTTATTCTTGCCGGATTATGTCAATTGTAATTTAACAGATCAAACGCCAAATACCGTTACATTGCTTGGCTGAGCAGCATACTCCAAGCTTGGCAAAACCAATCAGGCATATTTCTGTTGACATGCATGTTGAAGAAAATCACTAATTTGTCGCTTTTTCTTCTTTGGCAGCAACAGCAAATTAGGTGGCACTCGCGATTAGGGAATAAATTTTTTCTTATCCTTTGATGGCTTTTTTTATGTATAGCTCAATTGGCATTCTGAATAACGTGAATTACATATAGCTCAATCGGCGTTCTGAATAACATGAATTACGTACAGCTGAATCGGCATTCTGAATAACGTAATTTTATTTTTGTTGGCATACGTCAATCGTAATTTAACAGATCGAACGCCAAATAACGTTACATCGCTCGGCTGAGCGGCATACTCCAAGCTTGGCGAAACCAATCAGGCATATTTTTGTTGACATGCATATTGAAGAAAATCACTAATTTGTATCTTTTTCTTACTTTGGCAGCAATGGCAAATTTGGCGGCACTCGCGATAAGGGAATAAATTTTTTCTTATCCTTTGATGGCTTTTTTACGTACAGCTTGATCGGCGTTCTGAATAATATGAATTATGTATAGCTGAATCAGCATTCTGAATAACGTAATTTTATTCTTGCCGGATTATGTCAATTGTAATTTAACGGATCAAACGACAAATAATGTTACATCGCTTGGCTGAGCGGCATACTCCAAGCTTTGCAAAACCAATCAGGCATATTTTTGTTGACATGCATATTGAAGAAAATCAATAATTTGTCACTTTTTCTTCTTTGGCAGTAACGGCAAACTAGGTGGCACTAGCAATTAGGGAATAAATTTTTTCTTATCCTTTGATGGCTGTTTTTATGTATAGCTCAATTGGCATTCTGAATAACGTGAATTACTTATAGCTCAATCGGCGTTCTGAATAACATGAA
The DNA here is from genome assembly GCA_036768485.1 of Mermis nigrescens. Lineage (NCBI taxonomy): Eukaryota > Metazoa > Nematoda > Enoplea > Mermithida > Mermithidae > Mermis > Mermis nigrescens. Next base: position 272,361 of record JAVLUZ010000345.1, on the reverse strand, counting down.
TTACGTACAGCTGAATCGGCATTCTGAATAACGTAATTTTATTTTTGTTGGCATACGTCAATCGTAATTTAACAGATTGAACGCCAAATAACGTTACATCACTTGGCTGAGCGGCATACTCCAAGCTTGGCGAAACCAATCAGGCATATTTTTGTTGACATGCATATTGAAGAAAATCACTAATTTGTCACTTTTTCTTCTTTGGCAGTAACGGCAAACTAGGTGGCACTCGTGATTAGAGAATAAATTTTTTTTATCCTTTGACGCTGTTTTTACGTATAGCTCAATTGGCGTTCTGAATAACATGAATTATGTATAGCTGAATTGGCATTCTGAATAACGTAATTTTATTCTTGTCGGATTACGTAAATTGTAATTTAACGGATCAAACGACAAATAACGTTCCATTGCTTGGATGAGTGGCATAATCCAAGCTTGGCCAAAACAATCAGGCGCATTTTTGTTGACATGCATATTGAAGAAAATCACTAATTTGTCACTTTTTCTTCTTTGGCAGTAACGGCAAACTAGGTGGCACTCGCCATTAGGGAATAAATTTTTTCTTATCCTTTGACGGCTGTTTTTACGTATAGCTCAATCGGCGTTCTGAATAACGTGAATTACGTATAGCTCGATCGGCGTTCTGAATAACATGAATTACGTATAGCTGAATTGGCATTCTGAATAACGTAATTTTATTCTTGTCGGATACGTAAATTGTAATTTAACGATCGAACGCAAATAACGTTCATCGCTCGGCTGAGCGGCATACTCCAAGCTTGGCGAAACCAATCATGCATATTTTTGTTGACATGCATATTGAAGAAAATCACTAATTTGTCCCTTTTTCTTCTTTGACAGTAATGGAAAACTAGGTGACACTCGCGATTAGGGAATAAATTTTTTCTTATCCTTTGACGGCTGTTTTTACGTATAGCTCAATTGGCGTTCTGAATAACATGAATTACGTATAGCTGAATTGGCATTCTGAATAACGTAATTTTATTCTTGTCGGATTACGTAAATTGTAATTTAACGGATCAAACGACAAATAACGTTCCATTGCTTGGATGAGTGGCATAATCCAAGCCTGGCCAAAACAATCAGGCGCATTTTTGTTGACATGCATATTGAAGTAAATCACTAATTTGTTACTTTTTCTTCTTTGGCAGTAACGGCAAACTAGGTGGCACTCGCCATTAGGGAATAAATTTTTTCTTATCCTTTGACGCTGTTTTTACGTATAGCTCAATTGGCGTTCTGAAAAACGTGAATTACGTATAGCTCGATTGGCGTTCTGAATAACATGAATTACGTATAGCTGAATTGGCATTCTAAATAACGTAATTTTATTCTTGTCGGATTACGTAAATTGTAATTTAACGGATCAAATGACAAATAACGTTCCATTGCTTGGATGAGCGGCATACTCCAAGCTTGGCGAAACCAATCAGGCATATTTTTGTTGACATGCATATTGAAGAAAATCACTAATTTGTCACTTTTTCTTCTTTGGCAGTAACGGCAAACTAGGTGGCACTAGCGATTAGGGAATAAATTTTTTCTTATCCTTTGATGGCTGTTTTTAGGTATAGCTCAATCGGCGTTCTGAATAACGTGAATTACGTATAGCTTGATCGGCGTTCTGAATAACATGAATTACGTATAGCTGAATCGGCATTCTGAATAACGTAATTTTATTTTTGTTGGCATACATCAATTGTAATTTAACAGATCAAACGCCAAATAACGTTACATCATTCGGCTGAGCGGCATACTCCAAGCTTGGCGAAACCAATCAGGCATATTTTTGTTGACATGCATATTGAAGAAAATCACTAATTTGTCACTTTTTCTTCTTCGGCAGTAACGGCAAACTAGGTGGCACTCGTGATTAGAGAATAAATTTTTTTTATCCTTTGACGCTGTTTTTACGTATAGCTCAATTGGCGTTCTGAATAACATGAATTACGTATAGCTGAATTGGCATTCTGAATAACGTAATTTTATTCTTGTCGGATTACGTAAATTGTAATTTAACGGATCAAACGACAAATAACGTTCCATTGCTTGGATGAGTGGCATAATCCAAGCTTGGCCAAAACAATCAGGCGCATTTTTGTTGACATGCATATTGAAGTAAATCACTAATTTGTTACTTTTTCTTCTTTGGCAGTAACGGCAAACTAGGTGGCACTCGCCATTAGGGAATAAATTTTTTCTTATCCTTTGACGCTGTTTTTACGTATAGCTCAATTGGCGTTCTGAAAAACGTGAATTACGTATAGCTCAATTGGCGTTCTGAATAACATGAATTACGTATAGCTGAATTGGCATTCTAAATAACGTAATTTTATTCTTGTCGGATTACGTAAATTGTAATTTAACGGATCAAACGACAAATAACGTTCCATTGCTTGGATGAGCGGCATACTCCAAGCTTGGCGAAACCAATCAGGCATATTTTTGTTGACATGCATATTGAAGAAAATCACTAATTTGTCCCTTTTTCTTCTTCGGCAGTAACAGCAAACTAGGTGGCACTCCTGATTAGGGAATAAATTTTTTCTTATCCTTTGAAGCTGTTTTTACGTATAGCTCAATTGGTGTTCTGAATAACATGAATTACGTATAGCTTGATCGGCGTTCTGAATAACATGAATTACGTATAGCTGAATTGGCATCCTGAATAACGTAATTTTATTCTTGTCGGCATACATCAATCGTAATTTAACGGATCAAACGTCAAATAACGTTACATTGCTCGGCTGAGTGGCATACTCCAAGCTTGGCAAAACCAATCAGGCATATTTTTGTTGACATGCATATTGAAGAAAATCACTAATTTGTCACTTTTTCTTCTTTGGCAGTAACGGCAAACTAGGTGGCACTCGTGATTAGGGAATAAATTTTTTCTTATCCTTTGACACTGTTTTTATGTATAGCTTGATCGGCGTTCTGAATAACATGAATTACGTATAGCTGAATTGGCATTCTGAATAATGTAATTTTATTCTTGTCGGATTACGTAAATAGTAATTTAACGGATCAAACGACAAATAATGTTCCATTGCTTGGATGAGTGGCATAATCCAAGCTTGGCCAAAACAATCAGGCCCATTTTTGTTGACATGCATATTGAAGAAATTCACTAATTTGTATCTTTTTCTTACTTTGGCAGCAACGGCAAATTTGGCAGCACTCGCAATAATGGAATAAATTTTTTCTTATCCTTTGACGGCTTTTTTACGTACAGCTCGATCGGCGTTCTGAATAATATGAATTATGTATAGCTGAATCAGCATTCTGAATAACATAATTTTATTCTTGCCGGATTATGTCAATTGTAATTTAACAGATCAAACGCCAAATACCGTTACATTGCTTGGCTGAGCAGCATACTCCAAGCTTGGCAAAACCAATCAGGCATATTTCTGTTGACATGCATGTTGAAGAAAATCACTAATTTGTCGCTTTTTCTTCTTTGGCAGCAACAGCAAATTAGGTGGCACTCGCGATTAGGGAATAAATTTTTTCTTATCCTTTGATGGCTTTTTTATGTATAGCTCAATTGGCATTCTGAATAACGTGAATTACATATAGCTCGATCGGCGTTCTGAATAACATGAATTACGTACAGCTGAATCGGCATTCTGAATAACGTAATTTTATTTTTGTTGGCATACGTCAATCGTAATTTAACAGATCGAACGCCAAATAACGTTACATCGCTCGGCTGAGCGGCATACTCCAAGCTTGGCGAAACCAATCAGGCATATTTTTGTTGACATGCATATTGAAGAAAATCACTAATTTGTATCTTTTTCTTACTTTGGCAGCAATGGCAAATTTGGCAGCACTCGCGATAAGGGAATAAATTTTTTCTTATCCTTTGACGGCTTTTTTACGTACAGCTCGATCGGCGTTCTGAATAATATGAATTATGTATAGCTGAATCAGCATTCTGAATAACGTAATTTTATTCTTGCCGGATTATGTCAATTGTAATTTAACGGATCAAACGACAAATAATGTTACATCGCTTGGCTGAGCGGCATACTCCAAGCTTTGCAAAACCAATCAGGCATATTTTTGTTGACATGCATATTGAAGAAAATCAATAATTTGTCACTTTTTCTTCTTTGGCAGTAACGGCAAACTAGGTGGCACTAGCAATTAGGGAATAAATTTTTTCTTATCCTTTGATGGCTTTTTTTATGTATAGCTCAATTGGCATTCTGAATAACGTGAATTACTTATAGCTCAATCGGCGTTCTGAATAACATGAATTACGTACAGCTGAATCGGCATGCTGAATAACGTAATTTTATTTTTGTTGGCATACGTCAATCGTAATTTAACAGATTGAACGCCAAATAACGTTACATCACTTGGCTGAGCGGCATACTCCAAGCTTGGCGAAACCAATCAGGCATATTTTTGTTGACATGCATATTGAAGAAAATCACTAATTTGTCACTTTTTCTTCTTTGGCAGTAACGGCAAACTAGGTGGCACTCGTGATTAGAGAATAAATTTTTTTTATCCTTTGACGCTGTTTTTACGTATAGCTCAATTGGCGTTCTGAATAACATGAATTATGTATAGCTGAATTGGCATTCTGAATAACGTAATTTTATTCTTGTCGGATTACGTAAATTGTAATTTAACGGATCAAACGACAAATAACGTTCCATTGCTTGGATGAGTGGCATAATCCAAGCTTGGCCAAAACAATCAGGCGCATTTTTGTTGGCATGCATATTGAAGAAAATCACTAATTTGTCACTTTTTCTTCTTTGGCAGTAACGGCAAACTAGGTGGCACTCGCCATTAGGGAATAAATTTTTTCTTATCCTTTAATGGCTGTTTTTACGTATAGCTCAATCGGCGTTCTGAATAACGTGAATTACATATAGCTCGATCGGCGTTCTGAATAACATGAATTACGTACAGCTGAATCGGCATTCTGGATAATGTAATTTTATTCGCTCGGCTGAGCGGCATACTCCAAGCTTGGCGAAACCAATCAGGCATATTTTTGTTGACATGCATATTGAAGAAAATCACTAATTTGTCACTTTTTCTTCTTCGGCAGTAATGGCAAACTAGGTGGCACTCGTGATTAGGGAATAAATTTTTCTTATCCTTTGACGCTGTTTTTACGTATAGCTCAATTGGCGTTCTGAATAACATGAATTACGTATAGCTGAATTGGCATTCTGAATAACGTAATTTTATTCTTGTCGGATTACGTAAATTGTAATTTAACGGATCAAACGACAAATAACGTTCCATTGCTTGGATGAGTGGCATACTCCAAGCTTGGCAAAACCAATCAGGCATATTTTTGTTGACATGCATATTGAAGAAAATCACTAATTTGTCACTTTTTCTTCTTTGGCAGTAACGGCAAACTAGGTGGCACTCGCGATTAGGGAATAAATTTTTTCTTATCCTTTGACGCTGTTTTTACGTATAGCTCAATTGGCGTTCTGAATAACGTGAATTACGTATAGCTCGATCGGCGTTCTGAATAACATGAATTACGTATAGCTGAATTGGCATTCTGAATAACGTAATTTTATTCTTGTTGGCATTACGTCAATTGTAATTTAACGGATCAAACGCCAAATAACGTTACATTGCTCGGCTGAGCGGCATACTCCAAGCTTGGCAAAACCAATCAGGCATATTTTTGTTGACATGCATATTGAAGAAAATCACTAATTTGTCACTTTTTCTTCTTTGGCAGTAACGGCAAACTAGGTGGCACTCGCGATTAGGGAATAAATTTTTTCTTATCCTTTGACGGCTGTTTTTAGGTATAGCTCAATTGGCGTTCTGAATAACGTGAATTACGTATAGCTTGATCGGCGTTCTGAATAACATGAATTACGTATAGCTGAATCGGCATTCTGAATAACGTAATTTTATTTTTGTTGGCATACATCAATTGTAATTTAACAGATCAAACGCCAAATAACGTTACATCGTTCGGCTGAGCGGCATACTCCAAGCTTGGCGAAACCAATCAGGCATATTTTTGTTGACATGCATATTGAAGAAAATCACTAATTTGTCACTTTTTCTTCTTTGGCAGTAACGGCAAACTAGGTGGCACTCGTGATTAGGGAATAAATTTTTTCTTATCCTTTGACGCTGTTTTTACGTATAGCTTGATCGGCGTTCTGAATAACATGAATTACGTATAGCTGAGTTGGCATTCTGAATAATGTAATTTTATTCTTGTCGGATTACGTGAATAGTAATTTAACGGATCAAACGACAAATAACGTTCCATTGCTTGGATGAGTGGCATAATCCAAGCTTGGCCAAAACAATCAGGCGCATTTTTTGTTGACATGCATATTGAAGAAAATCACTAATTTGTCACTTTTTCTTCTTTGGCAGTAATGGCAAACTAGGTGGCACTAGCAATTAGGGAATAAATTTTTTCTTATCCTTTGATGGCTTTTTTATGTATAGCTCAATTGGCATTCTGAATAACGTGAATTACGTATAGCTCAATCGGCGTTCTGAATAACATGAATTACGTACAGCTGAATCGGCATTCTGAATAACGTAATTTTATTCTTGTTGGCATACGTCAATTGTAATTTAACAGATCAAACGCCAAATAACGTTACATCGCTTGGCTGAGCGGCATACTCCAAGCTTGGCGAAACCAATCAGGCATATTTTTGTTGACATGCATATTGAAGAAAATCACTAATTTGTCACTTTTTCTTCTTCGGCAGTAATGGCAAATTAGGTGGCACTCGTGATTAGGGAATAAATTTTTTCTTATCCTTTGACGCTGTTTTTACGTATAGCTTGATTGGCATTTTGAATAACATGAATTACGTATAGCTGAATTGGCATTCTGAATAACGTAATTTTATTCTTGTCGGATTACGTAAATTGTAATTTAACGGATCAAACGACAAATAACGTTCCATTGCTTGGATGAGTGGCATAATCCAAGCTTGGCCAAAACAATCAGGCGCATTTTTGTTGACATGCATATTGAAGAAAATCACTAATTTGTCACTTTTTCTTCTTTGGCAGTGACGGCAAACTAGGTGGCACTCGCCATTAGGGAATAAATTTTTTCTTATCCTTTGACGCTGTTTTTACGTATAGCTCAATTGGCGTTCTGAATAACGTGAATTACGTATAGCTCGATTGGCATTCTGAATAACATGAATTACGTATAGCTGAATCGGCATTCTGAATAACCTAATTTTATTCTTGCCGGATTACGTGAATTGTAATTTAAGAGATCAAACACTTGAATAACGTTACATTGCTTGGCTGAGTGGCATACTCCAAGCTTGGCAAAACCAATCAGGCATATTTTTGTTGACATGCATATTGAAGAAAATCACTAATTTGTATCTTTTTCTTACTTTGGCAGCAACGGCAAATTTGGCGGCACTCGCGATAAGGGAATAAATTTTCTTATCCTTTGACGGCTTTTGACGTACAGCATCATTTGATTCTGAATAATATGAATAATGATATAATGATCATTGCAGTCTTTTCACCCCCAGGTTTTCGCACTCTTCACAATCCCATTCGAGAACTAAGGCGAATTTCAAAAAACAAAAAAGTGTCATCTGCAGAACCTAAATAGATAAATAAGTCGAATAAAGTGCATGCTTTTGCCAAAAGAATTAAAAAGATGAAAAAGTTAGTATTTAGAAGACTTAAGCCCACTATTCTTTTTTTAAATCCACATGCGAGAACGGATACGTCAGCCATTGCACCATGTCAATTCGTAGCGAAGATTTCAGCTTGATTATGCTATATTGAAAAATGTTCATCATTTTACTGAAGCTTAAGAGTAGTGCATTTATGATAATAAAAATAATTATTTTATTAAAGACGAGTCAAAAACCTCTGAAATAAGAAAAATCTAATCAAACAATATGCAATACGGAGTTATCTATCGGCATTAGAAAATGGATGTATAATTCAAAGTTCACCTCTTCATACCTCAACAAACACTTGCTGTAGAAAATTTTAAAGGTAAGGTTCGTTATTCTGATCTTACGGAGAACATTTTTTTAAAATTCATCATCCACGACGCTCTGGGCGGAAAAAATTTTTTCAGTGTAAAGTTTACACCTGCACTAATAACGCAATATTGATTGTAAAGAAACAAAATAAATTTTGACGTGTAGCGCTTAGGACGAGGCACATTTTAAAAATAATTACCACGTTCTGTCTACTAAGTGGAGAATATGGCAGAACAAATATTTTTTCCCAGACTCTTTACAATAATCCGCCTCTAAATTTGAAAATATTACTTTAAAAGAAAATAAATGGCTCCCCTAGATTTTATAACCGTCTACGTTTTGAAACCAATCAGACTGCATAGAATGAAAAAATGAGTTAGATATGCTCTTGCACATGAAAACAGTAAAAAACGTTCTATTACACTCCTGTGCAACAACTAATGAGTTTTATAAAAATTTTAAGACTAGATTCGTAACCTAGTAATCAGGGAAAACTTTTTTTTTCAAATTGGCCCACCGCCGATCATTTGAATTTTTGTGTAACCCTTACACACTAACGCCTAGCTCGTTATTGAGTGTAAACAAAAACAAGAAGGGGGTATTTAAGTTTTTTCATTGTCTACCTTTTAAAAAAACCGCACCTTCCAGATGTGTGCCGTTATAGCTGTGAGGGAGGACACAAATTTCGCACTCGCTTTGATAAACATATAAGAAAAAAGGATGGCCAAGTATATTATAGGTAGCGCTATCGCGCTACCTATGATTTTTGACTTATACAATTCAAGAGGCCCAAGAAACTCTGACTGATATGACAAGTATTGCCAGCATACTTGGTTTCACTATTAACGTTGGAAAGACCAAATTTATCTACACTGGCACCCAACAGGCCGCGATAACTTTAAACAACAAGCCAGTCGAGAAGGTGGACGCTTTCAAATATCTTGGGTCCATCAAAGATAGCCAGAGCGTATCAGCCACAAAGGATATCAAAAGTCGCATTAGTTTGGCCTCTGCAGCTTCCGTATCTTTAAAAAATGCCTGATGGAGCCAGCAGTCCGTAGCAATCTCGACAAAAATGCGAATTTTCAATGCCTCAATATGTACCATCTTATTATACGGCTCAGAATCATGGACACTTCTCAAAAGAGACCTAAATTTTTTGGAACGATTCCAACTTCGATGCCTACTTAACATACTCCATCTTACGCTGAGATATCGAAGGAAAAACGAGGACGTTCTACGTACTAGCCAAAACCAAACTACAATTGAAACACACGTTAAAAGACAGCGACTTAAATGGTTCGGTCATGTGAGCCGAATGGAGAACTTTAGACTACCGTTCCAATGCTTAACGGCTGTTAAACCAACAGATTGGAAAATCGCAAGAAACGCCCCAAAGAAAGCTTGGTCGAATCAGGTGGCGCAAGACCTTCAACCACTACATTTTTCATTAGCCGATGCTCAGAAAGCCGCCTTAAATCGAAATCAATGGCGTGGAATAATACGAGACGCCCTGCCCTTGGCCTCCACAACGTGGTGCTCATTGCCTTACAGAAGATGGCATCATCGTTTATGGAGCTTAAGTCAAGTCAAGTAAGTCGAAAGTCCCGAGTGGCCGACACTGTACCGGGTGATCGATAGATGGCATAAAAGTTCCCAAATGACCCGGTTGTACTATTACTATGAACGTATATATGTAAGCACGTACATTTTTTCAAAATCGGAATACGTAATTTTTTCATTCTCTTAGAATTGCAATAAAGTTTTCACTGGCATAAATGTCAATTTAAACTTAATACATGTACAGATTGTATATAAACTTATTAAATGTACATATGTAATATAAACTTCAAAACTAAAAATTTTGTATCAAAGATTCATTTTTCTCCAGTCGTCGTTAAGATCTTGAATTTTTTATATTCCTGTGCGCGTTAAATTCGGCCTGCAGCGTAGTTTCACATGCGCAATGGAATGCTTGCAATGAATCGCGTTTAGGCACCTTCAAAACTGTTTGCAGCCACAATAAGTTTGAGTAGGATAACACTAAAATATTACGCATTGCAAATAATAGGTCTTTTTTTACAGAATCCTGCGTGTTTTAAATTTGCTATGAATTCATATAAGCAATTTTATTGCATTGGTAAAACTATTTATATGCATATATAGGTACCTACTTGAAAAAGCATTAATTCCGAAATCATTAGTCAATTAGGAATTTTTATAACAAACCATTATTATTATATCACTTGTCGGCCACCCGGGACTGTCGGCCACCCGGTACAGTCAGCCACTCGGGACTGTCGGCCACTCGGTACAGCCGGCCAGCCGGGACTGTCGGCCAGACGGGAATTTTTTGATTGACAGATCTATTTTGAAAACCATTTGTCGGTCAACCGGGACTGTCGGTCACCCGGGACTGTCGGTCACCCGCGACTGTCGGTCACCCAGGACCGTCAGTCACTCGGGACTGTCGGTCACCCGGGACACAATCATGGCATTTATAGGCTTTTATGGCAATCTGAGGGCGTTTTTGGGACAGAAATGTGCTTTATGGGCGCAGCATAGATTTTGTGTAACTGAAGTAGTCTTCACCTTGAATAGTACTTTACTAGCAAAGAAAAATGCTCCGATGGAACAAAAAAGGGGAATATAGTTGGGATTGTGAATTATCGAGGATGCAAAAGGAGGGGACTAGGAAAAATCTCCCTATTGTTATATGCCAAGAATCGCAAAATATGTAAAAAATCAGACTTTCTTCAACAATGCAAAAAATCGAAGCATATTCTGCGGTCTCTGAAAAAACGTATTATTTTAAAATAATTTTTTCTGATTGACATAATATCTTAAAAGCATATTACGTAATGCAACTTTTTGCAGACTTCATTCAACTTTGAGTTGCTTAATAATGTGACTTAAAGTGAAATGCTGTTAACAAATCATAATTAAGTTGTTTGTATTTCATTATTACTAAGCATGTCACTTAGCAGATACAGCCATTGTAAGTATCAAAGTGCAAGCAATATTCAAATTACCAAAAAATTGATTGAAAAAAGCAGCAAATTAGCAATGCAGTAGCTAAGCGAATTGAATGAAATAGTACCTACATATCGATGCATTCAAGACAATCGATGATATTGTTGGTTCAAAGCAGTAGGAAACACGGAAGCTGACGTGCAACAGACCTTATGTAGATACTCTTTTACACATGTCTACAGCAATTGTTTACTAAACTTTTACATTTTTCAAAGGCCGCAGAATATACTTCGATTTTTTGCATTGTTTAGAGAAAGTCTGATTTTTTACATATTTTGCGATTCTTGGCATATAACATAGGGAGATTTTTCCTAGTCCCCTCCTTTTACATCCTCGATAATTCACAATCCCAAGTATATTCCCTTTTTTGTTCAATCGGAGCATTTTTCTTTGCTAGTACCCCACTTTTAATTAGCAAGATTTGGAAATACAATACTAGATTTCATTTACTGTGCGGTTCTTCTAATAGTTGAATGGTTTAAACTTTACAAAGCTACTAGTTGTAGAAGAAACAAACATTCTGATTAGTAATTCTTATGTTACGTAGAACATCCTGTAAAGAAATATGCTTCCAAAACTTTCTAGAGCTCAACTTAATTTAAATTTTAAACTTTACACGAGAGTGTAAAGAGCTTTAGTTAAATTAATAATTTCGATATTGCTCTGATATAACGATCAGCATTTATTACGAAGTGAAACCTCTATAATGTTCTAAGAACAAATTAACAATAGGTGTTAATCACTTTACACTACTCTTCATGCGCCCCTAGCAGACGTATCACATCTGTTTCCATATATATTTTACGACTTTAGAGAAAAAATAAGTTACCGTGAGGCTCTAGAATGAAGCTTATTATATAGTGTAAACTTTACACTAGCAACGAGTGTAAAGAAGATTTTAGTCGGATTTGTAAATTCGATATTACTCGGATATTACGATCAACATTCATGAAAAAATTACGTCTCCACAACGGTTTAATGACAAATAGACACAGATGTAAACCACTTTGCATCACTGTTGAGTGTAAACAAACGCGCCCAGCTGACGTCCCTTATTTGATTCCATGTAAATTTTCAGATTTCGGCAGAAAATTCAGGTTTTCGCAAAGCTCTAGAACGAAGATTAATTAGCAGTGTAAACTTTACACAAGCGCCTAGTGTAAAGAGGATTTTATTCCGATTTGTAAATCTGATATTACTCAGATATTATTATCAACATTTATGAAAAAAGTGCATGTCTACAATGGTCTGAGGACAAATAAACAATGGGTGTTAACTACTTTACATCACTGTTGGATGTAAACAAACGCTCCTACGTGACGTCTCACATTTGATTCTTTGAAAATTTCTAGACTCCAGGAAAAATTAGGTTTCTGGAATGCTCAAAAACGAAGATAAAACATATGTAGTGTAAACTTTATGTAAACACCTAGTGTAAAGAAGATTTTGGTCAGATTCGTAATTTTGATAGTGTTACGATTAATATTTATGAAAAAAATTAAGTCTCCATAATGTTCTATGGGCAAACTAACAATAGGTGTAAACCACTTTACAACACTATAGAGTGTAAACATATGCGCCAGACTGGCATATCAAATTTGGTTCCTGGTCCATTTCTAGACTTGATAATCGTGTCCCTGACTCATAACCGGAGAAGCAGGCAGAAAAAACAAGACAGAAACGCATTTTAAACACCTAATTATTGACTTTACACTCGCTAAATATTAATGTATAGACAATTTGCTTTGACATGCACTCGATATAAAGCACTTTATTTTTATTCTATTGGACTTATCCCGACTTCTGGACGGAGAAAGTGGCGAACAAAAAACGCAACAAAAACGTATTTTCCACCATTTAGAACACTGTAAACTTTAAAATTCCGTACCGAACTCCCAATTGAGTTTAAAGAAATTCGGTTTGGTACAATTTGAGCTTTTAAATCGTAGTACATTCCTGTGTGCCAAAATTCTCTTGCAAAAATTATTTGGTATGATTTATTAATCAAAATTCGGGAAAAAACGCGTTTTTTCGCCCATTTTTTACCTCTGATTTCGAACTTTACACCCCCATAAATAACTCAATATTGCGTTTTTTTAAATGCAGTTTGCTGCGATGTGTAGCCCCTGAGAGGCACTTTATTACTGCTGTATTCAATTTACTCTGACTCATAAGCGAAAAAAATTTGGCAGAGAAATCTTTCTTAAAATCACTTTTTTTACACCATCCACTAGAGTGTAAACTTTAAACCCCAGGATCTAACTCATCATAGAGCGTAGAAGACTTTGCTTATATGCAGAATGTAGCCCTTGATCTGCTCTACATTTCTGTCAGAAAACAATATAAAAAACTCATACCGGAGTTAGTATCAGACATAAGCAGGTTGAAAACTCGACCAAAAAGTGCTTTTTCACCCCCAGATTTTCGCACTCTTTACACTGCCATTCGATAACTAATGCGAATTTCAAAAAACAAAAAAAAGGGCCATTTGTAGAATTTATCCCTCTCTTATCCTATGCTGTTCAATTCTTTGAGTCATCAATACTCAGTTGTCCACATGCCGCATTATAAATGTCCCAAAATTTGTCCCATGTTATAACGTTACACAAAAATTTTACACCTTCTTTACATAGTCAGTTTTGAGTTTCAAGAAAAACAAAAAACACGGGCAGCGAATGTTTTTATTATCTTTCTTTTAAAAAAACCGCACCTTCCAGAAGTGTCCCGTTATAGCTGTAGAGGGGGGTGCACAGGTGTTAGGGGTACCCAAGTATATTTTAGGTACGCGCTAACGCGCTACCTATGATATGACTTCATCTCTATTAAAAACCGGAAGGAAGGAAGTTGCAAGAGTTTATAAAACTTCGAATTTTTATGTGAAATGACTCCGAATACAAAAAAATGATGAAAGATGCTGTTTTGCACGTAATGAGCTGACTGATTTCTGACACATTTTTTGGTAGTCATGGGAAGGAAGACTTGGGGTGCTGCATTTCCCTTAGGTCAGAAAATCCTGGATCCGCCGCTGAATCCTTTAATTTTTCTTACCCCTGACACGCCAGCAGAAAGTCATAGAGCACATTCGAATCCTAAAGCGACGCACCCTTATAATATTAATTCTGTAAACTTGCATTATATAAATGTAATAAGTGATGAGACCTGAATATTTTGACAAAACCCTGAATGAAAAATAATTTCAGTATAATTACTGCCCCAGGGGATCAGCTAAAAACCCAGATATCCAGAAGATGGCCAAACTCGCCGCACACCTGGATTCAAAAGTCAATTGAAAAAGTGATGTTGGCGTTGATTTTTATGCAGTTTAATGGTTATTTGCTGATTTTTTTGCAATATGTGATCAAAGTGAATGACGAATACTGCACTAATCTGCTGGAATTTTCGCGCAAATTTTTTTTACAATTTTTAATTATTTAAAAAATTTTCTTATAAAGAAAAATGAAGTGGCAAAGAAGTTTGCCTTTGTTTGATGCCTATGCAATGCGCTGAAGCTGTTTTGATGTCATTCATGATCGACGCAGGACCATTCCGAATTAACCCCACCCAATACTCGACTGACCTGTCACCCAGTTATTTCGATAATTTTAAGATATGAAGAAAACATAATTTAAGGATGTTTAAGAATGATTGAAAAATACGTGAGAATAAAAAAGCACATGTCGTTGCTAATATATGAGCTTGAATAACTTTCTTTACTTCATCAATATCCGTTATAAACACGAAGTTCTTTCCAGAAAACATGTTTTTGTTTTGAATCTATCACTTCAGCGCGTACGTGCCGTGCCACCCATAGCTCTTGTTTACTGGAAAAAATGAATAGCTCGGATTGGCGTGAAAATAATATCCGTATACGCATTTCAGACACTTCCTGAATAATAATTATAATAATATTAGTAATAATAAGCTGTTGTGCTTTTAAAGATGTCTGGAAAATCATCATAATATGCGAAATGGATGCGTTTCTATTCAACGGAAAAAATATTTTCGTTAACTAAATAGTATGTTTTATTTGGCTGCATTTTTCGAGAGCGCCATACATCGCATTTTTCACTTGCGAAAATAACTTTGGTTAGACAGGTGCTGATGTAATTCGGAAGTGATCAACTTGTTTTCAATTTTACAAAAAAGGCTATTTGTTGAAAATTTGACCTCCTGACAAAAATATAAACCCATACATCTGTACTGATTTTGGGTTTAGCGTAGTCAGACTAAACATTAAAAATAAATCATATCATCATATTGCGTTACAAGTACATACATTTGATTCCCCGGGTGTTTTTTAGGTTGACAACATCGTTAATTAGGTGGTACTCACTTCTTAATTAAAGTATCAAAACATTGTGAAAGGCCGTAATTTTTGCTTTATAAGCAGAAGCGAAACATATTTCACATTTTCCCTCGCGTTCAATAGTATTTACTTGGAATAATAAATTATATTTTTATATTTAAAATTTTAAGATAAAGGTAATGAACTGCTGTGAATAACACGTCAACTTCCTACCAAAACAACGTGTCAGTCATTAACTTATTTATGTAACGATCTTCGTGCGACTTTAACCCTTAAGTTATGTAACCTCGCCGCAAATCTTTCGCACTATCATTGATAGTAATGAAGAAACCAGGTCAACTGAGCTGATAATAACATGTTATGAAATGACTAATATAGAGAAAGGACCAAAAGACTCAAAATTACATAACATATGTAGGTTCATGCGAGAAAATTGGAAACTAAGGAAATTCATGCATAATTTGCCTCACGTTTCAAACAGTGAAGTAAAAAAATCACAAACAACACAATGTCGCTTTTCTTTAAAATTTTTAAAATAAGTCCCAGCTTCAGGTTTTTAAGAAATTAAGAAATTAATTTAAGAAATAAGGGAATCAACAAATAAAAAAATTAGGAAATAAGAAAAATAAATTTAACAATGAAATAATTAAAGTATTAAATTAATCATTAAATAATTTATTACATAATTAGATTAATAATTGACAAAAATAAGAAATCAAGCCGATGTATAAATTGCATGGTTTATAGCACCACACGATCGACAGCCCCGCCTTGATAGTCTCGGATAATAACTGGCATAAAGCGTAGCAAATGATATAAAATAAGTACCTACCTACCTATCCTACCTAATGTACCAGAGGAATAACAGTGTGATCATCGGTGCATAAGATGAGCGGTCTAGAGAGTCGGCTTGTTCTGGGAAAGGTTAATTGGAGAGCTTTTTTGAGCTAAACAAGCCTTAAAAATACTCAGTAAAGTTGAAATATCAATTTGCCTGTTACCGGGCTGTGACCGTACGTGAGCAGCAAGAAAATTCTGGGGCGAAATCGCCAATTATTTCCGAAAATTGCTAAAATGTTACTAAAAATAGAATTCTGGGGGTCTATAAAATCTGCGGGGGTTCAACTTCTGCGGGGTGTATACCCTCAGATCCCCCAAGCCCATGTGTGGCTGTCACGCACCCTAGAATTACCAGCGAATAGATCGAAAATCTAGTCATCAGACAGATGACAAAAATAAATCTAAAAATATATTTCTAAAAACAGAAAAAAAGAATTTTACAAATGTAATTAGTTTTGCACAAAATTAAATTCTGATGGAAACTGTGCATTTTAACTTAAACGTGTATAAAATGCGATCTGCGACTGCAACACACATATAAATAACACATCTATCAAATCAAGAAATGACTCTTTTCTAACAAAGCAATCTATTCTTTTACTCAAAAAATAAGTTATTACTATAAAAAAGGAGACTGAAAATTTGCGGCATACTCACAGAAAACAGCGAAAAACAGTGCTGTGCCAGTTTTTTTTCCTAGTGGTTAACAGCACCAAGTCGTCGAGTAATGAAACAGCATCTTTTGGCCTTTTTGCACACATTCAAGAAATGTGAGTGGTGCACCTGCATAAATTTACTAGAAAGAAAAAGCCGAGAACTTACTTTCCATGATGTTGATTGTCTTTCTCTTTCGAACATAATGCCACTAAAAAAGTTGGAAAACAGTGTTTTAGCTAATTTCACATAAGCACCTCTGGATTACTATTCTTTGATTCTCGCACGATTCGTGTGTAAAAAGCTTTTAGAACAATGAAAACTTAAAACAAACGGACCGTTGGCTATGAAAAAAGGTTAATAGAAGGAAACGACAAAAAGCACAAAATAATGACTGTTTTGGGCTACTTTTGAGATTAGTTGATAAACACGAGGCATAAAAAAACTGACAAAAAAGGATGCTTCGGAGCTGTCGTAAACTTCATATTCCATTGCACGAATTTACTTTAGTTCAAATTAAATTCGAATTCGGAGTAGCTTTACTTATCTTGCGCAAAAAGTTACAATTCTCTTCAGCTGACCACACCAAAAAATTTGTTTTTAGATAGCACCGCGCACTCTTCGCGTAAGCGTCAAACATATATACATATATGTATAAGTACATATATGCAAATGCATGAAATAAATTTTTATTGTGAAAAATTGCAAATAATAATTTTTTTAGTAATTGTTTTTTTAAAATAATGATTTTAATAATCATCAGCTCATCAACACAGATCATAAGTTCGATGCTGCGTGTAAAATTTTTCGAAGAAATGCAAGTGCGAAATCTACTTCTTCACACCGCGCGATGAATAAATTCATATTGAAATCAAGTGTGATTGCATTTTTAAAATATACCACCTACTGCTTTAATAGAATCAAGACGGCGGATTCACTTTGATAATCAACCTTACAAACTGGAAACATAACCCTGTGCGCATTCATTGCATTATTTAAATCAATAATTAAATTTTGTTCGCATACACGTGCATCTGCATTCTTCACTTTTGCTCATTTTGAAACGAACGAATACCATTATGTGTCATTTAGTCAATACAATTGATGACACTTTCTCAAGTTGCAGAAGGCCATAAGGTCGAGTGTCCAGTTTGAGCGCCTGAAGTAATAGGCGCGGCTCATGCCGCATTAATCGTTCTAAATGACGATTCAACACAAAATTATCAGTAATTTAAGGTCACGTGGTTCCGTGACGATTTGCGTCACCCAAAAAAAACAATGTGAATTGCTTTGGTAGGTAACTATAGATGGAATCGCAGAATCATTAGAATGTTGGGCCTATCTATCTAATCAATTAATCAGCGATAACAATAAAATTTAGCAATCGTGTTAAATAATAGTATCATTCAGGTTTCTCAGCTATCGAAGAACGAAAATAAATGACGATTGTATTGTGCGTGCGCTTATTGTTAGCTGGTTGCTACAAGATAATCTACTTATTTGAGATTTAGCCCCTTGTCTTCGTTTCTCTCACACAATAATTTTATATCGGCCTCGCATTTTAAGAAGTCTTTGATGAATGTCTACGATTTGCACGGCGCCTAAATATTGCGAGGTAAAACTGAGTTTTGAGCCGGACGATAGCAGAATGCTAATTATAAGATCTCAAAGAGGCAACAGAAACTTAAGCTGAATAAGTCAACAAATCATTTTCCTTTTTCTTTGCTCTAGGATCCTAATTTTCCAGTTTACACTTAGGTATATTCAGGGGCGATTTAAGGGGGCGGAGGGGGCGGCCGCCTCCCCCACCATTGGCCAAAAATATTTGGCGAGATAAAGAATGGATGTGCAATGTGCAATGATTTTTGGCCGTCAGTGACCATAATTTCTCAATTTTTTCCGGCGCTACGCTCCAGATGATACCTATTAATGACATTTACTTATTTCTTGGCGACCTGGAAGCCATTTTCTGTTCATTTAGGTTTCAAAACTATTTTAACAGTAGGAACAGCTATTTTTGCATAGTTTTCTTCTATTTTCAATTAAAAATTTTATTGTTTCGCATCAAATGCTATAAACACAGGAAATCAAGCAGTAAATCATGCTTGTAGACGTCTATCCGCCTTAATTTCACAAATTTTCTGGCGCTTCGCGCCAGATTTTTGTTAAAGTCAAAAGAAATTTAATGATTTTTTCGCACAAAATTGTCGAAAATTTCGAAAGTTTTACAAAGAATATTGCGTCAAAAGTGATTTTATGCAAAAGTATACAATGTAAAACAGAAAAAACGCTATTTCGCGCGTTAAGGGCTAATTTTTAGACATATTTTTGACTGTTTTTGGAAAAGTTCGGGATACCGAAAAGTTGGGATCCGTCACGGGGTATGTTTCATGCTTTAATTTTCATTTTCGGCTCTATTCTGCAAGTTACCGCATTTTATTGAATGTTCATTTCTTGAATAAGGATACGCGGCGGTTTTTCGCGTTGTGTACAACATGTCCCATGCAGTTCTGGTGCCCAAGGAATTATAAAGAAATACTTTATTTAGCAAAAAGTTAGAGGGTCCCCCAATTCCAGTAAAATTTATATGCGAATGTAATGTGCATTGCGCTGTTTAAAAAATAAAGACGTTCGTTGTCTCAGTTTTTCTAGCCCCCAGCCCAGTCGCTCAAATTTAAATATTTTCAGAGAAAATTACTTTTCGTTAACTAGCATGCGCGAAATTTGCATACGATCTTCTGTGCAGAACTTATGATTCAATATTTGAGCATGAGTTGTTCCTGACCGTAACGTGATTGGCCCTTTTCATAGAGCTCCTCCATATTTACTCTTTGCATTGGCAAGTCATTATTCCACAGTGGACGGGGAGTGGCACGTGCTGCTGCTCCTCCCGCAGATACACAATGAACAAAGTATTACGTAACATTGCTTACTGTGGTACATATTATATACCAACAAGTGAATATTATTATGATCAAATATAGGCGGGCATATACATAACCGAATAATACACGAAAACCGAATTAGAGCATTACTTGTCAGTTAATGCGTCGGGTTATAAAAGGCTATATCTGGAAGACTCGGTGTCATTCTAAGGAGAAACTTCTCAGAAGTTTAGCGACTGGTTTCTCTCCATAAACCGCTAGAATTTCCTCCCTGAAGCGGAATTTTTTCCATCCTATATCTACTACAAGTTTCATCTGGATCAAATGGTTTGGTGTGCTTTTTTGAGGGCCGCCTTTAATTTAGCCTTGACTATGTCCGCAGTACGTCCGCGATTCATACCACAGGGCAATGCCGTGCTTAATGCCGAGTCGCTTAATAACGATTTGGACATTCTATCGAAACAATACCGTGATAGCGACGTTTTGGAGCAATCATTGTCCGATAAATCGAAAATGCTTAAGTCGCATCAACTCAAGCAAAATCAGCAATGGCGAGATACTGAAGAAGCTTTAGTAAGACTTTTTGATTTTCAGTGTACTAAATAATGGTCCAACAAGAAGAAAGGATTATAGCATGTTCAGTTTGAGCATTGTCTGAATCTAATAAGCAAGACATTCTGCATTTGACGGCTACATTACTACAAGGCTTTTTCGGTTGTACACGTGAGAAAATACTCAGTTTGAGACCATTTCTCCCAATCTTACAAAAAATTCGTGCATTCATTCGTTCTAAATAATACTTTCGCTGTAGCTTAGCTAGAAAATTTTGGTGGATCAAATGGGAAATTAAGGTGCTCCTGTTCGTAGACGTACAACAGTCTCAAAGCTTATTTATAGTAAACCATTATGATATTTCCCTGTTAATGCTGTCATTTTCACTTAGTCCTCTTACTGCATATTAATCTGCCTACGAGTATATCTTGCTCAGCGGATTTTTTTTAAAGTAGACCGGGTATGGAAGGTATCTTATTTTTAATTGATTTCTGCCTCACTTCTGACACAAAGTGCGGCAAATTGTTTTATAATAGTCTGGTATTTTCCGGTACCATAAAGTCTTATCGTATAAAAAGAAGCTAAAAATTACGATTTTTTAACAGAATTACAATTTTTGCATTCGACACAAACTATAACTTTGTATCAAAAGTTTTGTGAATCGTGTTATAATATCGGGCCGTTTAAGCCAAAGTGATTGCAAAATTTAAAATGAGAGAATAAGCATACCAAAATGATTGAACTTCCGTTTTTTCTCCACAACTTAAGCTTCCATATGTATTGAATTTTTAATAGCGTAAGTACATTTTTAAAAAGTACAAAAAATCTAGTATTCATTAAAAATATTTTGCGTTAGAAATGACTTCAAGCTAGAGTAGCATTTGCACAAGGCTAAAAAAGCAATTCCGTGCATGGAAAATGGATTCTGGCGTCGTTTTTGTTCTTAAAAAGAGGATACGGCTTATCGCATAAGGCACTTAGAATCTGAAAAGGAAGATGAAATTTTTTTTCTCGTTTCTGTAAATTAAATACTTGCCTTAAAAATCATTTGCGCACTCGTAAATGACTTAAAATTTGTTGTATAGAATCTTGACAACCCAATGCAAGTCAAAATACCTAAATTTTATATGCGTATAAATTAAAAGAATATTTTGTGTATTATATGCTTACATTCTAGTCTGTTTGGGAACGGAAGTGGCTACCCCCACATGACTTATACAGATAGCAAGATGGAGAATAAAAAGTCGTTCTTTCTGCTTTATGAAGGAAAATTTTAAAATTTTCTTATGGCGCTTCACTCTGGATAATATCACTGTCGGTTTCTGACTTTTTCCGAATCATTGAGCAATATTTTTGTGGCAGTAATACAGTTTTTTGCAGACGACATGTCTAGTACGAAGATTTGATAATAAAAATACCCTATCAAGTTTTCATCGTAAATTTAAAAAGAAATTTGCCCGCAATTCTGTATATTGTCTGAAGCACGAATAAATAGAATGAAACCAGGCATCTCTTTATTACGATTTTCCGAAAATTTCGATTTCTCTGAACATTCATGTAAATTTACGATTTAAACGAAAAATAAGACCCGAAGAGTACCGAAATAACATCATCGACGTCTGATTTTTCGAACCATTTCGGACTGTTTTAACAAAAGTAGACTTCTTACGCTCACCTTGATTAGGACGCTTGTGAAATTTTTAAAATTAATATATCCTTAACGAGGGGGACTTACTTTTTTTAATTAATCGCATAAGCGACCTGAATCAAATGGTCGACTTGATATTTTGTAGTCCGCTCTTTTCTGTCATAAGGAACTCATCTTTGAAGATATAAAGATATCGGATTGTGTTATTGATCTTGATGCATGGCAAGTCACATTAAGTGATATTTTTAAGACATTTGCATATAAATAAGACTTTTTTACTTTCGTTTTCCGTTGCCTAAGGTGCGTGAATTACGTGACAACATTTCGCTTTCGTACGATTTGTGTATTAGTTCGTTCGAGTGTAATTGTCAAGGACGTGTTCCATATTTTAAGTTGCAAATTTGTTCGACTCTTCCTTTTTTCAATGCTTCCGTGTGCAACCCTATTTCAAAACGATATGCCAAAAGATAAATATTTTTCCAGAAGACTAGCCATAAGGAATGTTACTGTCAACGCACAAAGAGTGCGCTAACTCGAACGCCAAAATTTTTTTAAATTGATAAATGATTTTTCAATACTTTTTACCAAGGTCACATTTAATAAATTAGGTAGCGATATTTTGTCGTCTGTATTCTTAACAATGTAAGTACCTGCTCAGTATTACATAGTTTCTGTGCATGCAGTGCTAGTCATCAACAAAAAAACAAAAGTCTAATGTGCTACGGCAATGCACTGAGACAGAGCAGCATCAAACTACGTTTGTAAAAATGAAAAAATATGAATATTGTTTCGAGTTTCCAGAAATCAGGCGACAATTAAACTTCATGCGCCTGCCCTGTCTGAGTAATGTTGAGGAAAAATAACCACATTCCGCGTTTCATGCGACCTATTTCGTCATTTTATGTCTTGCAATTTATTTCTGAAAAAAACAAACATTTATTAAAAACGTTTTGCCGTTTACTTTCTCTGCTGAATCGGATCAGAGCCGTGCGGAGCTAAAAATTTTAATACAAAAAATAGCCCGCAATGTACAAACATGACGTGAATAAGGTACTGAAGAATAAGATGCAGTAGGACGGATATCATAGGTAGCGCGTTAGCGCGTACCTATAATATACTTGGGTACCCCCAACACCTGGGCACCCCCCTACAGCTATAACGGGACACTTCTGGAAGGTGCGGTTTTTTTTAAAAGAAAGATAATAAAAAAATTCGCTGCCCGTGTTTTTTTCTTTTTCTTGAAACTTAAAATTGACTGTGTAAAGAAGGTGTAAAGTTTTTGTGTAACGTTATAACAGGACAAATTTTGGGACCTTTTTACTGCGGCATGTGGACAACTGAGTATTGATGACTCGAAGGATTGAACAGAATAGGATAATAGAGGGATGAATTCTACAGATGATACTTTTTTTGTTTTTGAAATTCGCATTATTTATCGAACGGCAGTGTAAAGAGTGCGAAAATCTGGGGGTGAAAAAGCACTTTTTGGTCGAGTTTTCAACCTTCCTATGTCCGATACTAACTCCGGTTATGAGGTTTTTAAAATGTTTTCTGACAGAAATGTAGAGCGGATCAAGGGCTACATTCTGCATATAAGCAAAGTCTTCTATGCTCTATGGTGAGTTAGATCCTGGGGTTTAAAGTTTACACTCTAGTGGATGGTGTAAAAAAATGGATTTTAACTAAGATTTCTCTGCCAAATTTTTCCGCTTATGAGTCAGTGCAAATCGAAGACAGCATTAATAAAGTGCCTCACAGGGGCTAAACATCGCAGCAAACCGCATTTAAAAAAACGCAATATTGAGTTATTTATGGGGGTGTAAAGTTCGAAATCAGAGGTAAAAAATGGGCTAAAAAACACGTTTTTTTCCGAAGTTTGATTGATAAATCATGCCAAATAATTTTTGCAACAGAATTTTGGCACACAGGAATGTACTACGATTTAAAAGCTACAAATTGTACCAAACCGAATTTCTTTAAACTCAATGGGGAGTTCGGTACGGAATTTTAAAGTTTACAGTGTTCTAAATGGTGGAAAATACGTTTTTGTTGCGTTTTTTGTTCGCCACTTTCTCCGTCCAGAAGTCGGGATAAGTCTAATAGACTAAAAATAAAGTGCTTTATATCGGGTGCATGTCAAAGCAAATTGTCTATACATTAATATTTAGCGAGTGTAAAGTCAAAAATTTGGAGTTTTAAATGCGTTTCTGTCTTGTTTTTTCTGCCTGCTTCTCCGGTTACGAGTCAGGGACACGTTTATCAAGTCTAGAAATGGACCAGGAATCAAATTTGATATGCCAGTCTGGCGCATATGTTTACACTCTACGGTGTTGTAAAGTAGTTTACACCAATTGTTAGTTTGCCCATAGAACATTATGTAGACTTAATTTTTTCATAAATATTAATCGTAATATCGGAACAATATCAAAATTACGAATCTGACTAAAATCTTCTTTACACTAGGTGTTTACATGAAGTTTACACTACATATATATTTATCTTCGTTTTTGAGCATTCCTGAAACCTAATTTTTTCTTGGAGCCTAGAAGTTTTCAAAGGATCAAATGTGAGACGTCACGTAGGCGCGTTTGTTTACATCCAACAGTGATGTAAAGTAGTTTACATTCATTGTTTATATGTCCTCAGACCATTGTAGAGACATAATTTTTTCATGAATGTTGATCATAATATCCGAGTAATTTTTTACACTGCATGTTAGCCTTTGTTCTAGAGCATTGCAAAAATCGAAATTTTTTCCTGAGATATAAAAATTTACAGGGAATGAAATATATACGTCAATTGGGCGCGCTTGCTTACACTCAGCAGTATTGCAAAGTGGTTTAAACCTAATGTTTATTGTCTTTAAAACATTATGGAGACTCATTTTTCCATAAATGTTGAAAGAAATATCGGAGCAATATCAAAATTACGAATCCGACTAAAATATTTTTTACGCTATGTGTTTGTGTAAAGTTTACGTTACGTGTTAACCCTGATTCGATAGACTTGCAGAGACTTTGTAACTGAAGTCAAGAAATTTTCAAGGATTCATATGTGAGACATCAATTAAGTGAGTTTGTTTACCCTCAAAAGTAATCTAAAGTGATTTAAAAATTATGTTCAAGTGTCCTTAGATCATTGAAGAGATGTAATTTTGTCTTAAATGGGTTGCATTAAAGTTAAATCTTTCTTAGCCGTGTTTATAATATGTTTCACAAAATCTTGCACATGGAGAGCTATCGTTTAATTGATGTAAATTGCCTGCAAAAGTGGTTTTAAATGAACCAGCAATCACACTACTGTGCACAGAAGTCGACAAAGATATACAGCTTTATTGTAATCATGTACATTAATAAGCCGTAAACTGTTAGTATTCTCTACACCTAGTAGTTGTGTAAAGTTTGCACTATTCATTTGTTGTTAATATGTAGTCTATACTACAAATTTATTTTACTACCAAATCAAAGCGTTAGTGTTCCTTACATTTGATATTTGCGTGAAGTTTTTGAATTTTTGCCGAAAATCTTTGCCTTCTAATTTACCAACATCCCGCCTTTTCCATTTTCTTGAAGTTTAAAATCTTTTATAATTCTCTCATAATTTAATGGTAGGTTTTAACTTTAAGTTTCTCTTGGTTTACAACTCTCGCTTAGCAAGCTCATTTTTCAAAACTTTTTCATAGTGATCAGATTAGTTGCGTTTAGTTTGGAATTGGTGGACGGTCGTTATTTTATTACTCGGTTTAAATAAACCAAGTGACTATCTTTTGATTATTTTCTTCATCGCAAATTCAAACACCCAATTTTCAATTTGAAAATTGACCCAATTTTCAATTTGAAAATTGATCCAATTTTCAATTTGAAAATTGAAAATTGGGTGTTTTCAATTTCAAAAGTCACAACACATTGTGCTTGTGTATTGATTGAGTGAGGATTTGCAATGTGAATTCGTTGGTTAAATTTTTGTGCTTGATTATAAGTGAACTGCACATTAAGAAGAAATAACTTAATGCAGTTTTAATTTGAAAATGGATGGTGTCAATAAGGTTGTCTTGTTTAAAAAGGATAATGCTGATGTTAAGAACAATATTGTTTTCCGCGTTCTTGGACTGTTGTCATTATTGTGGCATGTTACTGATTGTGTTTACTGACTGATGTACTGAAATCACGCTAATTAAAAGTAGTGTTCTAGCAAAGAAAAATGCTCCGATGGAAGAAAAAAGATGAATATACTTGGAATTGTGGATTATTATGGATGTAAAAGGAGGGGACTAGGAAAAATCTACCTAAAGTCGGAAAGTCTGCTAAAAATCACACTTTCTCTAAGCAACGCAAAAAATCGATGTATATTCTGCGGCCTCTAAAAAAGTGTCTTTTTTAAATAATGTTCGAAGTTTCAGATAAGAGTGTATAAACGAAATCTATCAAGGTTACTTTTTTAAATTGCTGGCACCTGATTGATAGAAAACTAAGAGGTATTGTATTTAAAGTTGTTTTGTTTATGAGCATTATAGCAAGCAAAGCAGGAGCCGATTGATTAGTGCACACAATCGTTTCGGGCATGCTAGTGTATCTACATTAAGTCTGTTTCAAGTCAACTTACGTGTTTCCTACTGTTTTTAACCAACCATGTCTTCAATTGTCTTCGATGTTTTGCTATTTCATTCAATTGGCTTGGAAGACTGTTAGTTTACTTAATATCATTTCCCATAGCTACTGCATAGCTAACGTGCTGCTGTTTCAATCATTGTTATGGTTGAATATTTATTTTAATCTGTTGGCCGCAGAATATACATCGATTTTTGCGTTGCTTAGAGAAAGTGTGATTTTTAGCAGATTTTCCGACTTTAGGTAGATTTTTCCTAGTCCCCTCCTTTTACATCCATAATAATCCACAATTCCAAGTATATTCATCTTTTTTGTTCCATCGGAGCATTTTTCTTTGCTATACCAGTAATATTTGAAATCTGAACTATTTTTAGGACGTAGTGTTTCATAAATTTTACATCGTCTTGGATTTTAAAATACATATAAGTATCGCCAGCTTGAGACAAACACTGGTTTAGCTGTCAGATTGTTAGTAAACTGACGACATGCAGCTTAGTGCTCCAGTTTATTGAAAGTAGTATACGTCCGTCTGTAATCTGCGCAAAATTTATTTGAACCAGAAAGTGAGATTATAGTCAATATTTTATCTTATTTCAGGAATTTCATAAAAATCATTGCGCAAGCTGAAAAATAATAACTATTCTAACTTTCATTCTTTGAGCGATAGACCGATTTACTGTTTTTTATTGACTTCATAATTTGTTTCTACCATTTCAAGCATTTTTAAGTGCTGAATATGATGCGTGCGTCCCTGCCAGTGGCATATATAGGAATTTCGCAAAGGGGCTGGTATCCCGTCCTTTTCAAAAACAGTCGAAGTTAGGTCCGAAAATTCGCCCTTCACGTGTAAAATGTGTTTTTTCAGCGTTTTACGGTGTCTAATTTTATTTAAAATAGCTGTTGGACTAACATTTTTTCAGAAAATTTCGAAATTTTCGATAACTTTTTGCGAAAAAGTCATTATGTCTGTTTGACTTTAGCGGAAATCCGAAGTGAAGCACTCAAAAATTTTCGAAATTTAGGTAGAAAGACATTAAAGCCGTATTTATACTTCACGCAGGATCGCGTCGCAGGATTAAATGGCGTGACTTTTTCTAAAAATAGCACATCCTGCGAAAATCGTGCGAATTGACGCATCGCGCCGTCCGTTTATACTTCCTGCGAAAAATCGTGCGATAATCGACAAAATTCGTCGCATCGCGTCTTCGATTTATACTTGCTGCGATTTCTCGCAAACTCGACTGTCCTGCGATAAATCGTGCGATTTTTCTGCGAATCTTGCGAATCATCGCACGATTTTTTCGCGCATATTTTTGCTCATTTTCGTCCTCGCCTGACCTCATTACAAATTCAAAGCATTGTTGCGTGACATAAATGATTTAAGTAGGTACGAATGAAGAAATTTAAAATCGATATCTGTAGAAGTGCTGATCCTGAACTTAAAATACCATCATTGTAATGCCTCACGAACGTGTCTCGCAAATTCTTCCATCTCGCCTTGCACTTTTGCGCTGGAAATAATCTGATATTTAATCGACGTTCTTAACTCGATTCATAGACGTTTACTATATTACCAGTTTTTCAAACATTCAGGAGAAAACTATTTATTTTTCTGTATTTTTAATTCAAAAACATAGCTAAGTTATTGCTTGGATTAGCACCAGTGGCGGATCTAGGATTTTCTTAAGGGGGGCGGTAACCTATACAAAAATCGCCAAAAATAGGTCAAAAATTCGCTCGTAACGCGCAAAAATACCGTTTTTTACGCTTTTTATACGGTCTACTTTCATCTAGACCCCCGCCCCTCAAATCCGCCCATGCTCCTATAGTGCCCATGTTTTCCGAAACGCAAAAGCGTTGGAGTTTTTTAAATCGGATAAATTCAACCAAATATCGTCAGAAAAACGTGTAAGTGGAGCGAAGCATCGAAAACTTGACGTTTTCAGTCAAAAATAAAATAGAATGGTACTCATTACGTAGGCACGTAAAACAAATGTACATAGGAAGGAAAGCACAGATGACAATAAACGATTCGCTTTAATAATGACGTAACCTCTTAATGGTACGAAGAAACAGAATTCTTAAGCTTTTATCCTCATTAGGAAAGAAACATACGTATACCTATAAGAAATTTTGAGAAGCAAAGCAAGTACGTACCAAACGAACAATCAGATGTGTATTATGTGCCGCGCATGCACGCCGACCCGCGTCGATCGGCGTTTTACATGTCAAATTTGACAGTTCAATAGAAATGTGCGCAAAAAAAGGACGCGAATTCGCTTCCGAGCCCAATTTTGCGAATTCGCGTCGGACGTCAACTTGTTACTAAAATTAGTAATTTTTGACATTTTTCGCGGAGATGAACGCGATGAAGTATAAACTGAAATACGATTCATCGCACGACGAAATTTCTTGCCTGCGCGAATTATTAAGCGATGCGAACTTCGCAGGAAGTATAAATCGAAAAATCGTATCGCGGACAATCCTGCGATTCGCGCGAACAATTATTCGCGCGATAGTATAAATCGAGTTCGCGTGCTTTGCCCGATCCTGCGACTGCGATATTTCGCAAGTTAGGCGCGATGCGTGAAGTATAAACCAGGCTTTAGAAGCTTGAATTACTGCTCACTTTCCTGTATTTGTAGCATTTAACGCGAAACGTCGAAAATTTGTAATAGTTAAGCTTGAAAATACAAGAAGACTATGCTAAAATTATAGTTTTTGCTCTCCAAATTGTTAAAATTTGAGCAAAAGTATAGTTTCTAGACCGCCAAGAATGTAAACAAATATCATTTAAAGGTATTATTCGGCGCAAAGCGCCGGAAAAATTTTGAGAAATTAAGATCACTGGCGGCCAAAAATCATTGCAAAGTACGTACATCATAGCCATTCTTTATCCTGCCAAGTGCCAACTATTTTGGGTCAATGGGGATGGAGGCGGCCCCCAGAAAGAATAATACCCCTCCCCAGAAATTAAAATACCCCCTCCAGAATCATGAATAGCACTCAAATTTAGCAAAAGGTCAGAAGCTGCTTTCGCTTAGCACGTAAGCAAATGAGCAAGCAATATAATTAGCTGTCCAGACACACTCAAATTCGAGCTCACTTAAGACATATAGCCAGCCACAATAAATACACGGATAGGATTGCTTCTGGTGTTTAAGATGTTATTTAGTGGGATATAAAAATCGATGTTTTAGATTCTTTCAAAAATCCTTCTAAATAAAATTTCGAAGTTTTTAGTGCTTCGCGCTAGATAATATTATTTACAGATGATATCTGAATACCGTTGACAAACGGACGCTACGTCTAATTCGGTTATATTCTTTCAAAATTTAACGCTGAAACGATTGTAAATCAAACGGAGGCTGCAAAAACTCAAACAGACAGATGCATTTTTGTAGAATGAAGCAACTCTACGAGTTTGACTATTGAGCTTCCCATGGACTCTGCAATGAAACGCTATGTCGTTAACGTCTCTAGATGCTTCACGTTTTAGGCACAAAAACAAGAATATGCATAAACTTTGATATTTAATTTGAAATACAGGTTCAGAATCGTTAAATTATAATCACATTCAAGTAAATTGCATAATTTTTTGGTTTTCTGTGTCGAATCTAGTCAAAAAATATAGATGAATTTACATTATTCGCTGTCAAGCAGCGAAAACGTCGAAAAGGTCATGTCAGAGCGTTTACCTATCTATTTAAAGATTTTATGCAACTTTAAATCAATCAAACTGCAAGTAACAAAGAAAAATGCTCCGGGAACAAAAAAGACGAATATACATGGGATTGTGGATTATTAAGGATGTAAAAGGAGGGGGCTAGAAAAAAGCTACCTATGCATATGCCTTAAATGGTTTAATCTGCTAAAAATTAGACTTTCTCTAAGTAACGCAAAAAATCGAAAAATATTCTGCGGCCTGTTGATTGAAATAGATTATTGAACCAAAAAACGATTGAAAAAGCAGCAAGTTAGCTATGCAGTAGCTATAGGAAATTAAATGGAATAAACTAGAAGAGACTTTGCAAGCCAATTGAATGGAATAGCAAACATCGATACATTCAAGACAATCAAAGAAATTGTTGGTTTAAAGCAGTAGGAAACGCGTAAGCTTACATGCAACAGACTAAATGTACGTATACTTGCATGCCCGCAACGATTATGTGCACTAAATCAATAGACGGCAGGTTTGCTTGCTATAATGCTCATGATAACAAAATAAAACACCTTTAAATACATTCGCAGTTAGTTTTCTATCAGTCACCACGATACGAAGCAGTGCGTTGCAGCTTGCAAGCAATTCAGAAAAAGTTTACATTTTAGAATATGTACATATATACACTCTTATGTAAAGCATTGAAAATTATTTAAAGAGGTTACACTTTTTCGCCGCAGAATATACTTCGATTTCTTGCATTGCTTAGAGGAAGTCTGATTTTTAGGAGATTTGGTGACTTTTGACATATACATAGGTAGCTTTTTCCTAGTCCCCTACTTTTACATCCTTAATAATCCGTAATCCCAAGTATATTCGTCTTCTTTGTTCCATCGGAGCATTTTTCTTTGCTACTACTCTACTTTTCATTGATATAATTTGAGTAAATCAGTCACTAAACTCACGCGGTAACATGCCACTATAATGACAAGAGTCCAAGAAGGAGGAAAGCTATATTGTTCTGAGCATCAGCATTATTTTTTTAAACAAGACGACTTTACCTTATTTGAACAGATCAATGGTTTTCAGCATAAACTTTAGGCAATTATTGAGTGTTAAGAACACTAACACTGAGACTCGTAAACCTGACGTTGCATGGAACTTTTTGAAAAAATTAAGCTTCTGCAACGCTCTGAAAGTAAATTCAATTTTCAGTGTAAACTGTAGTGTAAACTGTACATAACTGCTGGGTGTAAAGAAAACATACAGTCAGATTCGTAATCCTAACCTTATGGAACATATTTGAATGAAAGTAACGTTTTGTAACGCTCTGGAAGTAAAATAAATTTGTAGTATAAGCTACACATTAAGAATAAATGAATAATGCAAACTTTACACAACTACTTGGTGTAGAGAAAATTAACAGTCAGATTCGTAATTCTGATGTTACGCAGTACGTTTTGAAAAAAATTAAGCGTTCGTAAGGCTCTGCAACTAAAATGAATTTGCAGTGTAAACTTTGCACAACCACATAGTGTAAAAAATATTTTAGTTGAATCCGTAATTCTGATATTACTCTGGTATTACGATCAACACTTATGAAAAAATTTAGTCTCCACAATGACTTGAAGACAAATAAATATTAGATGTAAACTACTTTCCACCATTGTTGAGTGTAAACAAACGCGCCCAACTGGCGTATCACGCTCGATTTCTGATACATTTTTAGACTTGAGATCATATCCAGACTCATAACCAGAGAAGTAGGCGGATAAAAAGACAGAAACACGTTTAACACATCACAAATTGTATTTTCTACCATCAACCACATTTTAAACTTAAAACATCTGAACCTTTCTCCCTATTTAGTGTAAAGAAATTCGGTTTGTGCCACTTAGTAGCCTTTGAGTTAAAGTACGTTTGTAGATGAAAAATTTTATTTCCGCAAAATATTTGAGATATTTACCAGTCAAAATGAGGGAAAAAACGTGATTTTCGCCCATTTTACACCCCTGATTTCGAACTTTACACCCCATAAATTACTCAATATTACGTTTTTTAAATTCGAATTTTCTGCGACGTGTAGCCCTCAAAACGCACTTTATTTTTATTCTATTCAACTTGTCCCAGCTCATAAGTGGAGAAGTTAGATGAAAAATCTGAGACAAAACCTGTTTTTTTACACCATCCACTAGATTGTGAACTTTAAACCCCTAGATCTAACTCCACATTGAGTGTAAAAGAATTAGTAGGTAAATAGAAAGTAAACCTTGGGTCCAAGTAAATTTCTATTAGAAAAAAATTTTTTGAAACTCATAAACGGAGTTGTTGGCAGTCAGAAAGAAGTGAAAAACGCCAAAAATTTGTCGTTACACTGAGAGATTTTTAAACTCCTTACACTCCCTCCTCGAGAACTAAAGCGAAATTTTAAAAACAAAATATTTATCACCTACGGAATTTCATGCTCTACGATTCTATGTCATTAAATAGTATGAGGCACTTATGCTGAGTTGTTTACAAGCTCTCGGATAAAACCGTCACAGATTTGTATATGTTATAACGTTACGCCATAACTTTACACGCATATTATAAACTCGGTATGAAAGTAAAGTGAGAAAACTTTACATCCGGATTTTCAATAGTCTATCTGCTGAAAAAACCGCACTTCCCAAATACGTCCCAGTGTTGCTGTAGGGAGGGGCCCTCATATGTTGGGGGCACCCAAGTATATTATAGGTACGCACTAACATGCTACCTATGATTTTCTGCTAATAATAAATACTTTTTAAAATACTTACGCAAATATGGCTATATCGAACATGGGCATGAAAGCAAGCGGCGTTTAAAAGATTCAATAAAGTGAGCTTTTTCCATTAATACGTTATTGACAAAATTTTATGTCTTATTGGTCATTATTATTATTATTATTATTATTATTATTATTATTATTATTATTATTATTATTATTATTATTATTATTATTATTATTATTATTATTATTATTATTATTATTATTATTATTAATAATTATTATTATTATTAATAATAAAAATAAAAATAATAATAATAATAATAATAATAATAATAATAATTATTATTATTATTATTAATATCATACTTATATGTATCATTATTGTCACTATTATTGTCATGCCATCATTAATATTATCATTATCTGTTATTATTACTATTATGAACTTCATCTCGGCATAGCGTTCGCGTGATTTATCTATAAAACGACATCATTCGAATGAACCATTAATTTTATTGAAAAAGATTTATACTCGCCTATCTTACTAATATGGAATTTTCCTCGTAGTATCAGCATTAGCCTTATATTCTAAAGTCATTTCAACAAATGGTTGGCTTACGAGAGACAGGGAAATTAAATCACGAAACAATAGAAAGAATGCGCTTACCTCGTTGTGGCAATGAAGACGGACCTATTATGCGTGAGGTCCGCGAGGGTCATCGTCATAGCAAGAGATTTGGTTAGTTGTTGTCTGAATTAATATTTTGTGGTAATTCTGCAGTCTTGCTTAAGCGTATTCTACCTTTTAATTTTTCGTTCGAAAGGTCAGGTTTCGCATAAATGAAAATTTATACTATAAAACAGTATGCTTCTTTTTCGACACACGCTCCCTAATGAAAAATGATATGCTGTAATAGACTGTTTAATTAGGTAGGTACCGTAAGTAATTCGAAATAAACTAGTTATATTTGATGGTAAAAACCATTTTTGAGTAGCTGATGTAAAAAGTACAGATCTTAAAGTTCGAAGTATCATTTGTGTGAAATGAGATATGCATGAAGTAATAATATAAGGTTTTTCTGTAGAAATCAGTATACTTGCGGATAAATCTTCAACTGTTAGTTTTTTTGACTTTCGTACTTCAGAGTCAAAGAGATCGTAAAAATTGTAACTATTCTTAAGATAACATCCTGCTTAAAACAGTGCTTTTTAAAGGGTTTCTTTGTGTATTTGATAAGAAGACGATATCCAAGAGTATTTCTGCCTTTTGCACGAGACAGAAAAATTAAGTGTAGGTACACATTTGTAATACGAGTGTGAGCAACCCGCTTGGTTAGTAAATATTCTCATGCAAATTTTGTCATCTTATCACTTGAAAATTTTCAAGCTTTTAGAGACGAAAGGAGTAGAAAGTCATTAAACTGAGTGGAGGGCATAATATAATTGTTGATGTTGCTTTATTTTTTATGATAATCTAGTTTAAAAAACATAGTAAAAATTTACGTCTATTCAATACACTGTTCACTAAATGCTAATTCCTCAATTACTGTATCTTTTTAGTTCAAGTTAGTCATTGGACTGATAAAATAAACAAGGACGAGTTGCTACCTTTAAAATGGTTTGTCAGCCGGTACACAAAGGACATTCCTGAAGAAAACCTCCAGTAAGAAAAACCTCACTTATTTCATTGTGCAAAATTTAAGGAAATAAACTTCTATTTTTACAATACCTTTTTTACTATACATTTCACACAGCAGATGTTTCATCATCGTTTTTCAAAAAAATATCTTACATATGACCGATAGAAGTTTTCCTTACGTTAAAAACGAAATTAAAATAGTTTGACCATTCAGAAACGGAAAAGTTTTATCATTATTCTCAAATTTATATGATTAACCTAACGTTTTAAAACAGCTAAGTTGAGAGAAATCAATTTTTAAAAATATACAATTTTTCATCTATTTATATTTGATTAAAAGCCGCTTCTCCTAACCTCAAACCGTTAGATTTGTATGGGTCGCTAAAAAAATTAGAGGTCAAATCTAAGATGCACAGCATGACCGATCTGGAGAGTCAGCCGGTCTGGTGGGTCAGCCATAGAACTCTTTTCAAGGCGAAAATGATCTCAGAAACTGGTGTAAATGCTAATGCACCTCAAAAAAACTAAGCTAATCCACAGTTTTATGTTGCTTTTGTGAACCTTTGCCGAAATTTTTGATTTTTTATTCAATTTTTCGACTTCATTTTGTTTTATATTTCCTGGAAAATTCCCTATTCTTCGGTGTCTAGATCAAACCCCCAATTACATTTTTGGTCCCGGTTTAAAAAACCCATCGTGTGTGAAGCACGTTCCTATGCTTCCTTGTATCTTAAAGAACGTTTTTCATTCTTTAAATTTTCAAAATTTTATTAAGTTGGTTTCGTTAGCTAACTTTAAACCGTAGGCTTACTAAGGGTTGTTCTTCAACAAAATTCTATTTCAGTTCAATTTTCATATATTTTATTTTATTGTTTCCTTTGGAAGACATTGCATTTTTTGAAACTTTTTGAATACGAATAAACGGTAGAAGATTTTTTCTAATGTATGACAATACGCAGTTTCCCAATTTGAGGGCGTTTACTGTTTGCACGACTATAAGAAATATCCACAAAAATTTTTCCAGATCGTGCTAAGTGTATTTTGCAATTATAAAGCTAGGTCCATACATGACCTTTGATAGGTTTTATTTTACTCACTACAAATTCCCTTAATATTGTACAATAGTATCAGAACAATTTTTGCTTAATGATGCAAAAATAAATATGAGCACTCCTTTCTGAATCCACTTCTATACGTAATTAAAGAAAAATAAACATAATAAGTAATTATACATACTCCTAAAAATTCTAGACATAGAATGCTTTTTTCAAAAATTATCGTATGACCATTGCAGAGGGCATCCCGGCTTTATTAATAATTTTAATCTGCATCATCGCATATTCTTTTAGCAGTATAATAGAAGAGTCCTTCAAGGTTTGGTCAACTCAGGTTGGAATCCCGACATCGAAGGTGCTCAAGCTAGCTTTTTCTGAAGCTCCTTCTAAGTCAGATGCTGATATTGATATCTTATGGGCCGAAGGTCAACATGGAGATACGTATCCCTTTGATGGAGGTGATTTTCTAATACGAAAAATAACTTACTAAAACGCATTAAGAGTACACCTGAAGTAAGTACCTGATTCTAAAGCTGTTCTATTAAATGATCTGTTTTTAATTAAACACAATCTCATGTACTTGATGAAGTTTGACATAAATTTCAGAGAAAGGATAGGAGAAGATTTTTAAATCTATTTTGCAATAAATTAATTCTTTTTTAAAAAATATTGAAATACAAGTGCAATGGAGAAAAAAATTTGGTAAACACCACGTTCAAGAAAAGATTGAAGTCGATATTTGAACGATTGAATTTCACCCTCTTTAAGAAGCTTAAAATTTGCAGAATGCTTATTTTACTAAATGCAGAAAGTAAGCAATATGGCATGATACTATACGTAGATTTATATTTATGTTATGAAATTATTAATAAGTCTATCTTATGAATTTCTACAATATTAAATTTTACTATGCAACGACTGTATTATCCCGATGATGTAAACGCTTTATTAAATTTTAATTTGAAATTTAAGCTGGAAATAGTTCAAACGTTCTGGCTCATACATTCTACCCTAATTACAAAGAAAATGATCCGCTCAATGGCGATATGCATTTTGATGACTTTGAAAAATGGACCTTGGATCCAAATGATACTACTACAAGTAGCACCGAGTCAGACAATGGGGTTTATCTGCCCTATGTTCTAGTTCATGAGATTGGTCATGCGTTGGGCTTGGGTCATTCCATGCGGCAAGAGGCTATCATGAACCCAATTTATAGACGAACTCCTCTCGATAAAATTAAACTAGACATCGATGATCAGTGTGCTGCGAATTGGAATTACGGTAAGCTGGATAAGATCAAAATTGTTTTTCATTTCATTCCACTAGTAAATGTACTTCTTCTATGCATCGTTTGAGGCAAAAATTGGAATGAGGTTGCAGCTCCCGACTTAAAAGCAATAAGAGGCTTCAAATGCGTGCAAAGGTTTAATTTTCTTCAAAAAGAATGACAATACAAAAAATTTCGCGAAAAATATCGAGATTTTCGATTGCATATAAGAAACAGTTTGTATCTCAAAAATCCGGTTAATGTCATCGGACGAGAAGAGCCACTAAGCCTGTAAATGAATTGCTGAAGGCTGAATAAAAGTTATCAGAAGAATGATAAATATACATTCATTTAACGTCATCATCTTGGGGAAAGAAATTGGTGGGAGTTCACCTGCGCCAGAAATTTTTTCACTTTCAGAATTCGCAATTTTCCAAAAATTTAAAAAAAATTGTAAAAAAGTTCTGTTTTAGGTGTTTTCGCTATCTGTTTGCTCAAAAGTGTCAAATTTTCGGCGCTTCGCGTCATACACTCATTTTTTACTCTAATTTGTTTTCTGATTAATCTCAAGCACGTTTCATGAAAATTTTAGATTTTGATATATTTTTGACTTTCATTTTCCACACAAAAATGTTCCATTTTTCTATTCTGTGAGACCTAGACCCCCACTTGTATGTCTGGTCACGTCACGACATAACTTATTCCATAATAACCAGAAAGACTGGAAACAATTTTCAATTTGACTAAAAGACTTGGTACAGAGTTGGATTAGGTATGCTGGAATAGTAATATCACCGTTTAAGAGCCAAATTATTTAAAACATCAAGCTTCACCCTTTTTTCAAGCTTCTTTTGCACTTGGCTTACATTTTTTGCTTAAAAAAGCAGAATTTCAGAATTTAGCTTCGCGTTGTAATACTCGTACTTCACAAGACAGAATCTAATGTACAAGTCTGCGCAAATAACTAAGCATACGAAATGAGTCTCTGACGCAATGCAGAAATGTATTATCTCTTCACAAAAACTTACTAACTATGTTCAGCCAGTTATTTTTTGCAATCATTCACAATATGAATTTATACGATAAATTAACATTTTAGTTGGACCGAGCAGCATCTGCATTTTTGTGTGGCTAATGGTAGAATATTCGCCAGCAATAAGTAACTCCAATTTATCATCAAGCCCAGCAAGTAAATTAATAAATTTTGAGTTGCGCGTTTTTATTTACTCTATTTCTTGGCTTATCTTCAGCTTTTACCGCGAGCACAAAAAACGAAGACGGGAATGTTGGAGAGATGAGACTACAGAGTAGCATGAGCCAAACCCTGGACAACATCGAGGGTAATGAAAAAATGCTATCTGTTGTCTGTCTCATTCCAGACGATATACTACTTCTTCATGCCCATTTTAAAATTCTTAATGCTTCAGCAAATTCTACTTTATAAACTATTTCGCTATTGCTGCTTTGTGCTTTACTGTAGACTGGATACATCTGTTTTCTTGCTTACAGTAGTAAGAAGTTTTAAGCCGAGATCCGAAAAGGGGTCATCTGTAATTTAATGTAACAGACTTCCGATGTAAATTTTTGTGCACAATCCACATTTTAAAAGTATATTCAGCACTTACAATCACACCTGGGCGTTGGGGGGTTTGGGGGGTATGCACCCCCAGAAACCAAAATACCCTCCCAGAAATCAAAATACCCCCCCCCAGAATTCAATTTTTGAAATTTTTTTTTGTTTTTTTCGCAATTTTTTGATGCCAATGGATAGTGCTTGATGAGAAACGTCGAAAAATGGTGTTTTTATCGCCATACCACCATTTTTAAGGCCATTTTTCGACCTTCAAAAAAATCTTGCACCCCCCCAGAATTTTCTTGCTGCCCACGTATGCTTGCAATGCTCAATCTGTAAATTTTTGTGCACAATCCACATTTTCAAAGTATATTCAGCACTTGCAATGCTCAATCAGTTCTTGTACAAAATATTTTAAATGATTTTCTCGGTCTTTTGCAACAGTCGTACATCTTGATAGATATAATTGCCTTAAACCTCGCTATTTTCATTTTAATATTATGAAAGTTTTGTATTTCAATAACAAACTTCGCAAAAATACGAGTGTAAATCTCTCAACATTGTTTTCAATAATTGGCCCTTGAGGTGGTACGTAAGGGAGGACTAAGACCAATAATTGACATAAAGGACTTGCTAAGACTAATGATCCTCGAAGTCCGCTGGCTGTAAAAAACTGATTATTTTACGTCTTTCACGATATGTTGAGATTACTAATCAGCGCTAGAGTTAAGACCATAGGTGCACAGCACAATCGATCTGTTGGGGGTCAGCCAGTCTAAGGTCAAACATTGTGCTTTTTTGACCAAAATGATCCCAAAAACTGGTTTAAGCGCTAAAACAGCGTTAAAATTAAGTTATTACTAGAGAAGTCAAAATTTAGTGTAGAAAAATCAGTGATTCGGTGCCAAATTCGGTAAAAACTTCACATGATTTGGTGCAAAATTTAGTGGAAGAAATCAAGTAATTTGACAGGTACATAATTCGTAAGCCGTACTCAAAAAATTTGTTAAACGCAATTACAATGTGCATTTCGATACATTCGAATGAAAATCGATCTCTACGATCGGTTAAGAGCAATTTGTACAGCTAAAACAAACGTTCCACGTCCACTGAAACTAAATGAGCATATAATGTCTTAAGTCGGATTTCCGTATCTATTTCTGCGCGGAAAAAAACGCTTATTTTTCTCAATAAATTAAGAGTTTGAACTTGGTTTTTCTTTATTTGGTGCAAATTTTGGCAAATGTGCAAATTTGGTGCATTTGGTGCAAAACAGTAAAATTAGGTGCATGGAGAAAAAATGACTAAATGAGTGGTGAAATTTTTTCCGACGTTTCTCGACATCCAGAATATCATAGATTTAAAAAAATTTGGCGCAGCACCAAATTTTGACATCTCTAGTTATTAAACAGTTTCTGATCAATTTAAAGCAATTTTGAAGGCAATGTTAATCTT
The DNA here is from genome assembly GCA_036768485.1 of Mermis nigrescens. Lineage (NCBI taxonomy): Eukaryota > Metazoa > Nematoda > Enoplea > Mermithida > Mermithidae > Mermis > Mermis nigrescens. Next base: position 232,407 of record JAVLUZ010000345.1, on the reverse strand, counting down.
CATCCATTTTTGGCCTTCATTTTGCCTCATTTTCCCGAGAAAATTTTCTTTTTTCCATTCTGGGGGTCTAGACACTCAACCCCCCACGTGCATGTCTATTTAGGACCATACATGCACAATAAGATTGTTCTGGGGATCAGCCGGTCTGAAAAAGTCAGCTAAAAAGCTTTGTTCAGCCGAAATAGCTTCAAAAACTAGCGTAAATGCCAAAATAGCTTAAGAACTATTTTAATGCACAATTTTCAGTCAATTTCAATAAGTTTTGCGGAGAAAAATTTGGTTCTAACAAATTCTTACCTTCATTTTGCCTTATTTTCCTTTGAAAATTATTCCTTTTTCTATTCTGCTATATAAAAAATAGCGTAAACTGTGTTAATCCGCGGTCTCCGGTCAATAACTGCGCAGAAAAAGTCTTTTGAAGTTTTATCTTTTAAATTGCTTTATTTTCTCCCCAGAAATTTTCATTTCTTTGATTTTCCTATATCTCCCTCACCCTATTCTCCCACATGCAGTCTGGTTAAGAGCGGGACGATTCTAAATAGATAAATGCTTTTTCTTTTTTCAGCTTCAAAGATTCCTCGATGTCATCGCCATAATAAACATGAATCTCAGTTCGTCAATGCTCTCATTAAGAAGTTATCGTTTCCTCTCGAAACTGCCAAAAAATATGGTAATTTAAAATTTTGATTCTTGCACGCGAAAACGAAAATCTATATAAAAATAGCTGTTTGACTTTTCGTATAGCGTTTCAGGTGCATAAAGACTTAGTTTTTCTAATGCTAACTACTGTCTGTACGCTCACTCTTCATTTCGGTCCGAAATTTTCGCTGAACCGGTGACGTACTACTTTCGTCCATTCATGTCATGCCGCAATTTCCGCACAATTGCCAAAGGCTTAGACCACCATTGATTATTTCGCACAAAATAATAATCAGTTTATAAAAAAATGACAGGAGAGAACTTAGAAATGCTCTTACCCAGGTTTTTAGTTTTGTGGACAGTCGAAGATTAAAATTCAAGAAATCTGCTCGGCTGAATACTAACGTATTGAAATTGAGCCTTTTTAAGTCAAAACAGCATTAAATTTCTTATAACGTCTTTCATTGGCTTTAATAAAGCTGTTTCAAAGCGCGTAGCAGATTGACAGCGGTAGATTCTTTTCGAAATAACATCGGTATCTTATTTTCTAAAAATTTCTAAAATTTTCTTCATTCATGTAAATTAGAATACTTCTGAAGAAATGTATTATTTTTCAAATAAAGTGCCCTCTAAACGCTTTTGATTCGGTAAGACCGGCCTAAGTGGACAACGAAGGAAAATTCTTTATTAAATTCGAAGAAAACATTATTTTTATTCATGATGATTTTCACCGTAAATTTAGAGCGCTTAATATCTTTGCCTGATAATATAAAGTTTTTTCATTTGTTTCCTAACATTCTTCTTATGATGAAATAATTGTTGATTCACTGTCGCCTATCGATGTATTGCATAAAATTTTGATTTTGTTTCAAACATTACAGCGCCCATCATTTGCAACTACATGCAAGGACTTTACGACGTTGTTAAACAAAGGCGTCGGAAAAATACATCGATTGGCGAAAATTCCAAAGACCAAGCGCCGGATACTGCCGAATCCATCTCATTAGCATATTCGACGAACATCGATCAACTGAGGGTTCACAATTACATGTCACATCCTAGATCATATTCGGCAACTGAATTCGAGCAGCGTTTGTCAAACAGTGACGATGAATTGCAGAACAGCCCGGACCATTATTCTGCAGATCCGCAGTTTTCAAATAACGACTTTTCGAATGCATTAACCACTGACCAACGGTTTGACGAAGCGTTTTTCACCAATATTATCAGATTATTTCTGGCCAATTCGTCGTGAAATTAGATTAATTCTTATTAGGTTCTTTGCTGTAGTTTGGGAATAGCGCCTTGTGATGATCGGGGCCGGTACAGTAGGAGTGTATGTCTCCATATTCGGAAAAAAGGCGACTTCCTCAGTTTAGTATGTCTCCACATCTTTATACAACTGTGAAAATAATAAACCAAAATATGAGCTCAATCTGAAGCTAATGTCAGATTGTAAAAACAGTAGGAATTTATGAAAATGGAAGGCTCCTTGTCAACTATTTTTCTCTTGTAGAGACTTCTATAAAAAGGCGCCGTGAGGCCAGGATATCCATTACAGAAGGCTGGCATAAATGTGATAGAGAAAAAATGATTCAAAGATCATTCTTGGATGAAAGACAGTCTGAAATGTCATATGAAAGATACAGAGGATGTATAGCGACGAAGTCACCTTTTCGACGTAGAGACATACTATACTAATACATACTATACTATAACAATGCTAATATTATGCATTCTACTCATCTGACGAAGAACAGCTTTTAGTGAATTCCACAAGCTAGCAATGGTTTTTGAGTTATTCTCTGTGGCTCCCTCAGTCTGCTGTTTGAATTTTTAGAAAGCGATAACGTCCTTGATTGCAATGCTTGATACAAGCGAAGTTTTACATTTTATTGCGCATTTCGTTTTGAAACTCACTGCTAATGTACAAATATCACAGTTTCCAAAGCTTCTATTTTCAAGTTGTTGTAATTTGAAAATTTTTCCGTAACCTTTTTCGGGCAGGGATGGTTGCTCGACAAAAGTAAGCGAAAAAATTAATTGTTGTTCAGTCAGCCTGATTCAAGTCATCGAGAACTTTCTAGGTTCTAAAAGTCTTAAGATGTCAAAAAAATTTCTTTACATTTTTATAGATAATCTTACTAGGATTATTGTTGACTTAAAGAGCATCTCTTCCTACATAATTTGTTTCACATGTGCGCACAGTTTTCATTTGATAAATAAGGAAGACTGCAAGGTTATGTGGGTGCTTGCTTCTCTGAGCTTCTTGCCTATCGCATTTTACGAAACTCAGACGATGCAATATTTTTTGTTTTGGTTGTGCAATGTCTTACGATATTCCTCGTTGTTGCTATCATGTTTTGATGTATTTATATCCTGTTTTATATTTTCATACTACGTAATAAGCATTCCTGTGTACTAAATCACGTGTTAATCTAACTTGACATCAATTTTGCATAATGAATGACTTATTGCTGTTATGTGTAGTCGCTTCATTCCGTTACCTACTTGTGATTGTGTGTTTATATTGTGGACTGATTGACTGCACTCCGCAGGATCTCATGAATTTATAGTATATTGGTACACAACTTAATCCGGTGCCTTGTATTAATTTATTCACTTTACTCATTGTATTCGTTTTATAAAAATATAATGTGCATTTATGCTTGACGTTTTACATTCAGAGTTACGTGATTAATAAACTACATTTTATCGTTTACTTAACGCACATAGGTCCGCAGAGTTAGTTAGGTATGTTTGAATGCTTATATTCAGCGTTGAGCTATCTTGAAAAAGAACGCACATTTCATTTGCTAAAATATTCGGTATCGTAATGTGTCACGATATGAGAAAAATTTTGGGGGCGTATGCAAAAAAGGGGGTGAGGTGAGGTCGCTCCCAAAAGTGAGATAATGGGAACGCATCCAAAAATGGACCCTATACCCGGGTATGGGAGGATCCCCATACATCAAGTCAGCCGTCCCCCATTTCCCCCAAAGCCAGAAATTTTTTGACCCCCCAATTGGAAAAAAATTGAATTTTAGGCCATTTTTAAAAGTTTTTTGGCCGTTTTTGGCCAAAACATTATAAGGCCGGAGACCTTACGTGGGCAGCAAGGAAATTCTGGGGGTGCAAGATTTTTTATAGGTCAAAAAATGGCCTTAAAAATTATGGTATGGCGATTAAAACACCATTTTTCGACGTTTCTCATCAAGCACTATCCATTGGCATCAAAAAATTGCGAAAAAAACGAAAAAAATTTTCAAAAATTGAATTCTGGGGGTATTTTGATTTCTGGGGGTATTTTGGTTTCTGGGGGGTTGCATACCCCCAAACCCCCCACGCCCAGGTGTGAGCTTACCCTGGGATAGATTCAATTATCCCAGGAATAGCTATTCCTCGCGTATTTCGCGTCCTGTAATACCAAATTTTCTTATTCCTGGGATAGCTTATACCGTCCCTTAACCCAGGAATAGCTATCACGAGAATAAGTTTTATTACGAGAGTAGCTATTCCCGGAATAGGGCTTATCCCAGGAATAACTTATTCCGCTTTTCGACATACGGCCCTTAAGTGACAGATGATTCACGCGCGCTTTGAAAAATCTTCTTTACAGCAAAGACGCGCAAAACGATGGAGCTGACTTACAAAAACGGCATACAAAAGACCTTTAGGTAAGTTAGAGTCTGAAAAAGGAAATTAACAATAGGAAATCGAAATTGTTCTCTTTTGTCAAAAATCGTGTAAGAAATCGGTGTAGAAAGATTAATTTCGACGTTTAAATAACTAACTTTTTGAGCAGAAAGAGTTTCCGTGACATTTAATGATTTTGGGTAAATCTCTTCGGTGTAATCACGAAAATTTGAAATATTTAAAGCCGCGATGTCATCAATGTAACGAGTTACGTTATTGAAACAATAAGCAAGGTCTTCATTTTTAGGCGATGATAGGAATTTATATTCGCAGTAGAAAAGGAAAAGAAAAGATCCGCCAAAAGTGGAGAATAATTAGATCCCATAACATGCCAATTTTTTGATAAAAAATTTTACTACCAAAATTAACGAATGAATTTTGGATCAAAAATTTAAGACTTTTTGTAAAATTGTAAAAGTCAAAAGTGAAATAAGACTTTTTATCCGAAGGAGAAGAACTCCAGTATGATTTGAAACCGTTAGTGCATAAATATTCATCCTTTTAAAAGGGTTTCTCCAGGAAATCAAAAGAAGTGGAAATAAGGTCATTTTGTGGAAGAGATGTGTAAAGCGTCGGAAAATCGAATGTATTAATCGATTTAAATGTTTTTAATTGATTCTAATTTCTTAACGAAAGAAAATGAATTATTGGTAGACCAAAATCTGTTAATTCGAGAATTTCTAAAAATGGCTTTTACAATACTTCTCCCAGAAACGACGGACTAACTTGAGGCCTTCAGTAACTAGCGACGATGTAAAAGTAGTTGAACAATTTTTAGCCGAAGTAATAAACCTGGATTTATAAGGCATTTTGTGTAGTTTTGGAATCCAATACATAAAAGGTACTTTTTTGTTGAGATGTCCTTCACTAACAGGTCGTTTACTGACTGATGTACTCAAATCTTGCTAATTTAAAGTAGGGTACTCGCAAAGAAAATTTAAATGAAATCAAATAAGGAACAGTGGTGTAAAGTAGTTTACACCTAAAGTTTATTTGCCCTCAGATCATTGTAGAGACATAATTTTTTCATAAATGTTGATCATAATATCCGAGTAATATCAGATTTACAAATCCGACTAGAATGCTCTTTACACTCGGTGGTTGTGTAAAGTTTACACTGCTAATTAATCTTAGTTCAAGAGCTTTGCGAAAATCTAAATTTTTTGCCGAAATCTGAAAATTTACATGGAATCAAATAAGGGACGTCAGCTGGGCGCGTTCGTTTACACTCAACAGTGATGCAAAGTGGTTTACATCTGTGTCTATTTGTCCTTTAACCGTTATAAAGACGTAATTTTTTCATGAATGTTGATCGTAATATCCGAGTAATATCGAATTTACAAATCCAATCAAAATCTTCTTTACACTCGTTGCTAGTGTAAAGTTTACACTATATAATAAGCTCCATTCTAGAGCCTCACGGTACCTTATTTTTTCCCTAAAGTCGTAAAATATATATGGAAACAGATGTGATACGTCTGCTAGGGGCGCATAAAGAGTAGTGTGAAGTGATTAACACCTAATGTTAATTTGTTCTTAGAACAGTATAGAGGTTTCATTTCTTAATAAATGCTGATCGTTATATCAGAGCAATATCGAAATTATTAATCCCACTAAAATTCTGTACACTCTTGTGTAAAGTTTAAAATGTAGATTAAGTTTAGCTCTAGAAAGTTTTGGAAGCATATTTCTTTACAGGATATTCTACGTAACATAAGAATTACTAATCAGAATGTTTGTTTCTTCTACACCTAGTAGCTTTGTAAAGTTTAAACCATTCAATTATTAGAAGAACCGCACAGTAAATGAAATCTATTACTGTATTTCCAAATCTTGCTAATTAAAAGTAGGATACTAGCAAAGAAAAATGCTCCGATGGAACAAAAAAAGGGGAATATACTTGGGATTGTGAATTATCGAGGATGTAAAAGGAGGGGACTAGGAAAAATCTCCCTATGTTATATGCCAAAAATCACAAAATATGTTAAAAACCAGACTTTCTCTAAACAATGCAAAAAATCGAAGTATATTCTGCGGCCTCCCAATAGAAATAGACTATTTACCAAAAAGTTGATTGAAAAAAGCAGCGAATTAGCAATGCAGTAGCTAAGCGAATTGAATGAAATAGTACATATCGATGCATTCAAGACAATCGATGATACTGTTGGTTCAAAGCAGTAGGAAACACGGAAGCTGACGTGCAACAGACCTTATGTAGATATTCTTTTACACATGTCTACAACAATTGTTTACTAAACTTTTACATTTTTCAAAGGCCGCAGAATATACTTCGATTTTTCGCATTGTTTAGAGAAAGTCTGGTTTTTAACATATTTTGCGATTTTTGGCATATAACATAGGGAGATTTTTCCTAGTCCCCTCCTTTTACATCCTCGATAATTCACAATCCCAAGTATATTCCCTTTTTTGTTCCATCGGAGCATTTTTCTTTGCTTATAATATAATTAGGTTTGAATACATGCAGAATAGCCTATAGTCTGTTTCACATATGTAAGTTCAAGCATAAATTATAAGAATTTTCAACGGCAGCAATCCGATGGTTACGATGGTTATATGTCAGATCAATGCTATAATCGCAATCTGTCAGCTTATTATCGGAGATAGTATTAAAATTTATGACTGAAGTTGTGTGAAACAGACTATAGGTATAGTCTGTTTCATTTAACTTTGCGGTTTTCTTCTAAATTTTTCCACAAGAATCGGACTACAAAAGCGGTTTAAACTTTTGATGCAGTAATGCGGCTTTATAACGTAGCTCTATTATAAGGTAGTGCTGTTGTTGTTGTTGGGTGGTAACCCCCTTGGTAGATAAATGGGAGCTCTTGCGCTTTTATTTATAATTTGTAAACTTACAAATTCTAAGCGCTTAGTTGCCTCTAAAGTAAATCAAAAACAAGTGTAAACTAAGTGCTCTTGCTTAATAGATACTATTTTTGCTAGCTTCTCTTATTAAAGCTTAAGTACTTACATCTGTGTCAAGCACTTAACCTTAAAGCACAGCCGCCTAGATATCTCGCTAGAACGGTATTCAAATTTTCTCGCAGAAAAGAATTACGTAAGTTGTAAATCGCAAAGCTGAATTCAGCTACTTAACGATAAAATTACTTAGAGGCAAGATTGCTAGGTACAAACCTACCTAGAAACATGATTTTAATTGAATTCTAAATAAATCGTATGTGTAGGAGCACTAAAAACTTCTATCCTAACAACAGGACTTCAACCGGTCAGTTGTTCCTTTTTCCTGTTTTACTTCTTTTTGCAACATCATAGAAAGTACTCTAAGTTTTTGTTCGTAAAATAATTTCGACTTACTTAAGGTTCGTAAGAATCCAATGGATTTTTCGATTATATTGGCGACGAAAACACAATGGATACAAGAAATGATGAATTAGAAAACAACGTCGCTAAACTCAATCGCTACGCTCGCTCGCCACGACGATCTCATTAATTATGCGAAAAAATTACAGTAACAAGATGGAAGAAGCTTGCCGATGAATTTTTGATATAAAAAAATGTATTTTGGTATTTTTGTTAAATTATATGATTGTCGAATAGAAATTGATAATAAGTTGGAAATAATAATAGTCTGTCCACCACATGTATGCATGTTGTATGTACTGTTACAGTAAGTAATTTATTATAAAGCACCTGCAATATATGCGGTGCCAGATTGGCCGCAGGGGGTCGCATGCCTTGCCATAAGCGATCTGTTCGCTTACCCAAGGCGCCCAAAACTGCTGTGATAACAGTAGGGTGCTTGATTGACATGCACGGTCTCGACTTTCGAGCCTGCAACAGGAGTGTAATGGGATCACCCTCTTACAGCTTGACACATGCATAGTGTCAATATGACTCGACATACATACTGTTGAATATCATATTAACCATATTAATTTAGAACATTTTTTAGTCGCTTCGGACTTTTTCAAAAACCTCGCAGTTAAATGAAACAGATTATAGGTATCTATGCCGCCAGAAGTTTTTCTATAGTCTGTTTACATGACCTCGCAGATTTCTTCTGATAATTTTTGTAGTGAACTGGTAGCTTACAGTGAGTTTGAATTAATTTAGCGCAATATATAAAATTATTAGCTTGCAATAACTTTTGTGAAATAGGGTTTTATTGCGTTAAGTTCTCCATTAATTTTTGTAAGCAACAAACAAGCACGTTATTTCACTCGCGTAAATACATAGAATTATAAGGTTCACTGTAGGCAACACTCGGGATTGAGATTTTTCAGTCGGGTTGGAAACTAGCATTCTCAGTCAGGTTTTGAAATCTCAGTTTTAGCCGCAAAAGTGCATGAAAATGACTCAAAGTCACGAATAACTAAAAAAATTGGCAATACTTACACATAGCAGCCCTCGTTAAAGAAGGTACATCGACCGGTCAATCGCTGCGATTATATATTATATATATTTGTAAATTACATCCGCCATGGGCAAACCTAGTCAGTCAAAGAAGCCCATTGATCGTCAATCAAAATCTCCATCGCATTCAGGAAATCTAACGCTTCAAAATTCTCCTATTAAAAATGACGCCTACCCATGCATAATCTGTTCGCTATTAGTTACTGAGAGTCATATTTCGGCCATTCAGTGCGATATTTGCCACAAATGGGCTCATGCCGAATGCCTAAATTTACCACCAGCACTCGTCTCTTATTTTAATAGCAAACAATACGTGGATGCTTCATTCTCATTCCCATTCGTTTGCAGCTGTTGCAAACCTGTATTTGAAAATATTGCCTCCTTACCAACCAAATTTTCCATATTAGAATCTCGAATAAATTTATTGGAAGAACGCTACGAATCGAAGGCAAATGCATCCCATACGTCCGACATCGGTTTGTTAATCAAGGACTGTTTGGAGCGAGAATCCAAGAAGTCAAATGCAGTATTATTCGGTTTACCCGATTCAGATGACGATTTGAAGTCTGTAAAGTCTTTGGTTGATGAATTCAGCAATGAATCCGACTTGTCATCTGTTGATATTACGCAAGTTTTCCGTGATGGTCCCAAACATCAGGGCAAACCTCAATTCCTGAAGGTTTGCCTCACGTCACCACGTGCTCAACGTCGTTTTATCGGACTAGTCAACAAAGTGATTCGCCCGTCAAATCCATCTAATGGTCGGTCCAAATTGCGCGCTCGGCCAGACCTTTCGTACATGCAGCGCAAGCGACAGCGCGAGCTGTTTGCTGAATTGAACGACCGACGAAACTCGGGCGAAACGGATCTTTTCATAGACTTTGCTGCCGATTGTGTGAAAAAGAAGCCGACTTACGCGTCACGCGCTCGTTCCAATTTTCCTAAACCGTCCTTTCCTCAATCTTTCGCTCGCGTTGATTCCGGTTCTGTATAGGATAAGTCGCCCTCCGAATTTATTAGTGCTAGGTGTTTTTTATTCAATGCACAAAGTTTAGTAAACAAGTTAGGGGAGTTATATTATTTGTTAGATAGTGACAATTTTGACTTAATTTTCTGTTGTGAAACATGGTTAAATGAAGTAATTCATGATAGTATTTTATGTCCTCAAAACAATTATCAAATTTTTCGCTCTGATCGAGTAAATAAACGAGGCGGCGGGGTCATTGTCTTTGTAAAATCACATTTTAGCGCTCGTTTTGTTAAAGTTCCTAACGAACTGAGTATATCTGACTCTTTAATTATTGACTTTTTCCATGGTCAGGATAGAATTAGATTTCTTCTTATTTACAGACCTCCTCACTACGATTTAAATCATGCTTTAAGAATCTGTAACTTGATAGAATGGGTAAATAATTGCTCTTATCCCGTAATTATCCTAGGGGATTTCAATTTACCTAAAATTGATTGGACCTTAGGTACCTTTACATCCGATTCTCTTAACGAATTGTTTTACGACTGTTTCTCGTCTACAGGATTAACACAATTAGTTTTAGATCAAACGCATGATACAAATATTATTGATGTTATTTTTGCAGCAAACAATGTTTTTAATGTTAAAGTACTACCCTCCTTTTCCACAAGTGACCACAATTCTATATCTTTTGAAACTCTGATAACTCCACCTACTACTTATGTAGAATCTCACTTTAATTTTCAAAAAGCAGACTACTTTAGTATTGGTAGCTTTCTTTCTACGATTTCTTGGCCTGATCTTTTTTCTACTTGTTTAAATGTTAACGACATGTATAATGTATTTTTAAATGTCTTAAGGCCTCTAATTTTTACTTTTGTTCCCAAAGTCAAAGCAAAGCCCTCCAAATTTTCATACCCTAAAGTTTTACGAAAATTATTTGCCAAAAAACGGCTTTTATGGCAAAAATACAAAAAATATCGTACAATTATATGCAAACAAAGGTATCGTAATCATTGTAAAATGTTACGCAAAGAAATTCATAATCATTTTTGCTTACAGGAAAGTAATTTATTGCAACATAACGATCTGAAATCCTTTTTTAGATTTGTAAATAATCGTTTAAATAATTCTCGAAGCATTCCACCTATTACTTCCACCGACAATAATGTAGTAACTGATCTTCATTGTAAAACGAATATGTTCAATCATTACTTCTCTTCCGTATTTACCAATGATGATACTAACGATTCTTTTGTTTTTCAGAAGCGGGGCGATTTTTCTATTTCAAACATCGTCTTTGACGAAAATAATGTCTCACGGGCGATTGCTAAGATGAAAAACTCGACTTCGATAGCGCCTGATGGTTTAAGTAACTTTTTTGTTAAAAAATTAGCTTATTATCTTCTTAAACCCCTTATCAGTATTTTTACTGTTTCTTTTTTATCAGGTGATATCCCAGACATTTGGAGGGAGGCTTACGTTGTACCTATAATTAAAAAGGGTGACCCCTCATTAACTGAAAATTATCGTCCTGTTTCTTTATGTTGCTCAACTTGTAAGATAATGGAAAGTATTATTAATACTCAACTATCAATTTATTTATCTACAAATGAGTTAATATCACCTTTTCAATATGGTTTCCAAAAACATAAATCTTGCGAATTGCAACTATTAAATTGTAAACATTCTTGGGTTAAATCACTGGATTGTAAAGAAACCGTTGATATTATTTATATAGACTTTGCTAAAGCTTTTGACAAAGTCGACATATCTAAACTTCTTGTTAAATTAACTAGTTACGGTATTCAACAACACCTGTTTAATTGGTTAAAAGCTTTTCTATCTAATCGTATTCAGTGTGTTCGCGTTAATCAGTGTTTTTCAGATTATGCCGCTGTTACAAGTGGAGTTATTCAAGGGTCCATTCTTGGACCTACGTTGTTTTTGATTTTTATAAATGATATCTTTGATAACTTGTCAAGTTCGACTTTTATGTTCGCGGATGACTTAAAAATATTCAATCTTTCCTGCAATTATCAAACACTTCAGACCGATTTGGATAGAATTTCCATTTGGGCCACCAGAAATTGTTTACCAATATCATATTCTAAATGCACAGCCCTATATTTGGGCAAAAATAATCCTAAATTGTCATATACACTCAATACACAAGTTATTACGAACGATTCTGTCTATGTTCGCGATTTAGGAGTGCTAATTTCGCACAACCTTAAATTTAAGGAACATTACAACAGTATTATCAAGAAAGCTTTCTTGAGATCTATCCTAATTAGAAAATCCTTCTTTTCGCGTGATAAAAATAATCTCGTAAAGGCCTTCATTGTTTACGTCAGACCGATCCTTGAATATTCCTGTGCTTTATGGAACCCCTCTTATATTAGTGATATCAACAGGCTGGAGACTCTTCAGCGTAAATTTACTAAATACATAGTTGGATATCATAGCCCTCTTTCTTACGACGAACGCCTTAACCAACTTAACTTGTGTCGATTAGAATTACGTCGCCTTCATATTTGCTTATGTATGATGTATCAAATTATTAGTCAAAAATCTTGTCTTTGCATGACAGATTTTTTTGTGCTTAATCAAAATACTACTCGCTGCACAAATCGTTTCAAGCTAGTTGTTCCTCTTGTCCGTTCTAATTTACAAAAATTTGACTTTTTCTATAAGTATATCTCAATTTGGAATCACCTACCTGATTTTGTAGTCTCTTCCCCTAACTTGAATATATTCAAATCTAGATTAACTGATGTCGACTTATCTAAATTTATTATAGGGCGGGCTTAAATCGTCATTTTCATGACTCGCTCGTCGCCTTTTGCTGTACGCTTTTATTCTTTTGACCGTACGTTTTATCACTCTTTTACATCTTTCGTAATTGTCGCGTTTCAGTAATAAATTATTTCATTAATTCATACCTATATAAAAGCAGTATGCGACACAATGACACTCAGATCCAGGAAAGAGATTAGGGGGCACACCACGCCCCTATGAGATTTGAGAATGATTTTTTCCTTACTTCCCCTTTGCTTTTTTAGCCATGAATCGCAGAAAAATTTTGGCGCTTCCCCCAATTTCACAATTATAATTAGAATATTTATTCAAACAGCCTAAAGCTATTTTGCATGTAGGTATGTCTTCTCTTCTTCACAGGTTTTATGCATAAAATGAGGTTTGTTCCAGAAGCACTCAGCAGAGTTACGGTCTTTCGCGACGCGACTTTCATGGATCATCAATTGTCTAAAAACGGCCGATTGTAAGCTGAATATTTTGAAAATTTGAGAAATTTCTGACGTTCCGCTCAATTTTTCGGAGCGTCGCACCAAATTCATTAAATAAGTACGTAGATAATCTAAGTTAACCTACCTTACCTAGGAAATTTTCTTCATTTTTTGCTTCTGAACCAAGATTTCCTGTTCTGAATGCTTTTATATTGCTCAAAACGGTAAAATCTAATTTATCGTTGCTTCGCGCCGATTCCTATGCTAACATCAGACATGGGAACACTGTCAATACGGGGTTAAGCGCCCTGATCCTGGCAGTCAAGCAACCCCGCAATCCTTCAGGGTAAACTGGACCAACCCGCGAGAGTTTTGAAAATTTCCTGTGAAAAATGAGGCAAAATGAGGCCAGAAACGGATGAAAATTGTAAATTGTCTTCAAAAGTGCTTGAAATTGACCTATAACATTGGAATAATGTAGTTTTAACGCTATTTTAGCTTTTTATACCAGTTTTAAGGTCATTTTGGCCCAAAAAACTTCTGTTCCACCCTCTTTCCAGATCCACCATGCTCTGCATCCATGATCATGACCAACTCCGCAGGTCCAGGAAAGTCATTTGACCCTGAAAAATCTGAGCATGCCCATGTATGGCTAACATACATATCTATTCTCTTTTTAAAGCTTCAACATTAATTGCCCAAGTAAATCAAAGTATTTTGGTGCTATTAAACGATAGCTAAACTTTATTTACACAGGCATTTTTGAGCGTATCTCAACGAGCTCTAGGCAATTGTGAAGAAAGAATCTCAAGAAAAAATTTTGAAAAATTGCTCTATTCCATACTACACAAATCTATCGTTTAAACAATGTACGCAACTGATTTCTTATTAGTCAATCGAAGAATAATTTCCTAACTTCTGTCTTTGTGAAAAAATTTGACATGTTCTACGTGTCTGACTCAAATTTGAGCTGTTTTGGGCGGGCTAGAAGACGAACTATACATAAACGATAAATGCGGCGCGAAGCGCGGAGAATTTTGAGCTTACTAGCTCAAAAGTACGCAAAAAACATGTTTTGGTAGTATTTTTCGAGAATTTTTTGTTCTTTGGGGGACCCTTGTGTGTTTCAGAGATAATTTTTCAATTTCGGGAGGGGGGCGGCCCCGCCCCTGAATACGGGCCATATCACTGGCTTAAGCTTAATTTATATGCATTCTAATTGGTGCCAGCGCATGAGCTAAGCCTGAGTCTAGGATAAAATTTGAAAAAAATTTTAAAAATTCTTCTAAAAAATTTTAAAAAGAACATTTTATTTGGTTTCCGCGCAATAAATTTAAATTTATTGTCAATTGCTAAAAAACCGCTTTTTAGCGTGGTTTAAGCTAAAATCCTTAAGCGGGAGGGTGGATGGAAATTTCGGAAAAACATGCACAAAATTACGAAATCTTTTAAAATTTTAAATTTTATTAACATCTCGCGCATATTTTCATAAACCGAGTTACTCTCCCAAACCGTCATGAACTTTCACGTTGTCATTGTTTGTGGAAATTCTGAACTTATTGTTTCGTCATAGTTTTGTAGTTTTGTTTTCTCTGTTTTTGGGTGCAATTTCAGAATAATTTTTTAGACGGTAAGATTTTGGGGATCAGAGTTATTTTTGTATTCGGCAAAGATTTTTCCCGATGTACAAAGACTTTCCGGGACCATCTTTGTACATGTACAAAGATTTTTGGGAACACAAAAATTGCAAAAAAGGTCCAAAATTTGCAAAAATTTCCGGCGCGTTGCGCCGAAACGAGTAATTGTGTGTTCTTTATATCTTTATATTGGCAGAAATTGAATTTCCAAGGAAAAACGCTTCGTGCCGTTTTAAGACGATTCTTAGTGATTTTTGCCATTATAGACCCAGAAATTAGCTAATAAAATACCAAAAGTCGAACAACTGTTTTAACTACACCAAAATCGCTACTGTACCATATTATAGTACCCAAAACTTTGTGTGTACAGAATGTACAAAGATTTTTGGAAAGACAAAAACTGTAAAAAGGTGTAAAATTCCCAAAAATGTTAGATGCTTCGCGCCGAAATGAGCAATTGTTTTTCCTACATATCTTTTAAACGGCAGAATCTGCATTTAGAATGGAAAAATGTCAAATTTTTGGCGCTTCGCGCCGTTTGGAGACAATTCTTAGTAATTTTTGGCGTCAGATACCCAGAAATTAGCTGAAATACACTACCAAAAGTCGAATAACTCTGTTTTTACCACACTAAAATCGCTATTGCACCATATTATAGTACCCAAAAATTTGTGTGTACAAAATGTACAATGATTTTTGACAAAAACTGTAAAAAGGTGTGAAATTCCCGAAAATTTTCGGCTCTTCGCGCCGAAATGAGTAATTGTTTGTCTTACATATCTTTAAAACGGCAGAATCTGCATTTAGAATGGAAAAATGTCAAATTTTTGGCGCTTCGCGCCGTTTTGAGATAATTTTTAGTAATTTTTGGCGTCAGATACCCAGAAATTAGCTAAAATACACTAGCAAAGATCGAAAACCCTGTTTTACTACACTAAAATCGCTACTGTACTATATTATAGTACACAAGATTTGCATGTACAAAATGTACAAAAACTTTTAGGGACCATCTTTGTACATGTACAAACGGACCTTGTGCAAAAAAAAACACTGGTGGGGATACCATTTTACAGCGTCTCGCACCTGCTGAATTTCTACAACATCAGCTACTGAAAGGGCCGCGAATTCGACTTAAAAACGATAAAAACGTTAAAATTTTCTGGCGCTTCGTGCTTCATTCATAATTTATTGCATTTTTTATTGTTCGATGATGACACTCCAGAAATCGGCTAAAGTGCACCTATGACCACATGTAGTCTAGAATTATAAACACAGTTTTAAGAGATAGAATATATTACTGATCGTTATATTCATTGTATTATACTGAATTTACGCCATTACACGTAGGATGGACTTTCTGCAAAAGAAACAATGGTTTTTTTTAATATGAGCGCTCAATTTTTGAACGTGTTCGGCCCCCCCCCCGAAAATGTGAACCAAAATCTGGAATTTGGAAAAAAATTTTGGGCATGATTCACAGTGTGAACCAAATCGCCAGGAAAAAACGGTGCATGTAACTGATTCACATGTGTAAAATTTTGGAAAAGGATTTTATGACCACATGTAGTCTAGAATTATACTTCCTCCCAGGCCCATATCCAGGATTTTGCTACGGCATAACCAAAATTCTTTTAAAAACGGTAGACCAAAAGATAAATTACAGAAAAAGTTTTTACGACCAAATGCTGTCTTGAACAACGTTAATTTGTCCTGAATTACGATAACAATATGTAGTCAACAAATTTTTGCGAGTCTTTTATCTAAATTGCATCAAAGCATTAAAGATGGACAAAGAAAGCTGAAATGATTTGTACAGCAGACCCGCCAATGGTACCTAATGCGGTTGTCAGATATTCACTGAATCTGATAATCGATGCTATTGCACTCAGAAATTTTATTTAACATTAAAAAATCTAGTTTTGTTTTAAAACGACGACAAATATTGCTAATTTAAGTTGTTCATAAAGATCCTGCCTGTTGCTGTATATAAGACTTAGAACACAGAAGAGATATACATATAAGATATGTAGGTATGCTGTGTAGGCATATATACTTGTAACAGGGATGGGAGATCCCCCACACAAAGTTTGTCGTCACCTTAATCCCCCACACAGCCATAAAATTTCTCACCCTCAGATTTTTGGTTGGCTGGAGATCATTTGTCTTTTCTTCCCGAAAATGGTCGAGGACCTCACCTAAAATTTCGAGCCGTTACATTAAGTGTGTAGATTGTATAAAGATTTAATGTGGGATGTTTAAACTTAGCGTTTGGGGATGCCAAATTACTAAATAGATTGTTGGAATAATAATGACATTCATCATGAAGCGCCGAAAATTTTGGCCATTTTCCGCTAAAAGAATAAAGAATGAATTGAAGGGAAAATACGTTTTCTGTATTGCGGTTCCTAAATGCTCATTGAATCTGATATTAGTTACTATTGCTTTTATGAATTCTTAACGAAACATAGTCATAGAGGGGCTGATTTTCATTTCTAATAAAGAAAAACAGTGCTAATTTGTCACAGACATTTTAATTCCTGCGCAAAACAGGTAAGAAACAAAAGAAACAGGTATAAAATACATATGCTGTAAGTTTTGTAATGATTGATTATGGAGTGTTTTAAAAGTGCGCTTGGGCATAAATAAAAGTGATAATTAATTATTTTGATATTTAGTGCCAATTTTTTCGACGAGTTTATGCTAAAAAACTAAAGTGAGGGTTGCTTTTAGATTTCAATACTAAGTGGAGAGGGCACATACGTGCCTGCACTTAAGTGTGCAAAAGGTAAGTGTCAGCCAGACGTGAGAATCCCAATATGAATTCGTCGATCTAAGCATGTTTAGTGTTATATGTTAGCATCTTAAATATGATTAAGCTTAAAAATAATGTCATAAAGAAGGACAATTAAGAGTTGTTATAAAATTGTCTATACTTTAGCATTGTAAAATTTAGAGTTGTACTCCTGTAATTCTAATAATAATTCGATTTCGATTTCGATCAGATTTTTTTCGCCCTTTTTTTCGGAGGACCTATGCCGTAAAAGTAGCTTAAATTTAATTTGTATTTAAATGGAAATTTTTCATTTGGACCGTATTTTTAAATTTAACCCTTTGCGAATACCAGTACGTCACTACCTGCGTATTACGTGCTTTACAGCTTTCACTAAGTGCGTAGTACGTGCTTTACAGCTTTCATATGTTTTCGCATGCGTAGCTGATTCAATTTGTGATATTTTTTGATTATAAAGTCAAGCATATGAGCGAAGAGAATAAGCGAGATTAAAAAATTTTTTCACAATGAAAGCTATCCCCACGCAAGTTTGAGTACCTTATAGACCCAGTTTACTGTATTTAAAATCCTTAATTTTACCGTTCTCTGAAAAACATCTGAATTTTTATTTATACCGCGCTTAAGTTTATGAAACTGAAACGACAGCATTTCAAAAAATCCTTATATCATTTTTTCCATTCATTTTTTTGGATTTTTTATGTTTTTCTGACAATAAGCGCTCCTTGTTTTCAAAAGACGCAAAAAATAAATGAAAAAGAAGAAGAAAAGAAGAAGAAATTAATTGGCAAGAAAAAACAAAATAATGAGACATGAAGAAAAAGAATTAACAGGAATGACAAAAGGACATATGGTCACGATAATCGTGACGAGTTAAGTATGCCCTTTCAAATTAATGCTGACTAAACTCGTTTTGAAAACTTCTATATAAGGTGATGAAACAACAGAGTCTGGTAAACTAGGTAATGTTTTAGGTGATGTAGGTAATGCATAGTTTCCCAAGGTCAAAAGTTCAGAGGGGGGTGAAATCCCAAAATTTGAGACCACTAAAAATTAAAAGATCCTGTATAGCATGTTTCAATGTTAAAAACTGCATTTTTAACTACTTTTTGTCCCATTTTGACTACTTTCGTCAGTCTTGTAAGTAAAAAAATATAAGAATTCATCGAAAATTTTGACTTTTCAGATCATTTTAACTTCATTCTAGGTATTTTATGGGTAAATAGAACAGAAATGTACTAGTCGGCGCGAAGCGCCGAAAAATTTTACCATCTGCGCTGCTTTTGTACCCAAAAATCATTGCAGAAAACGTTTGATAGCTCAAAATCGTCTGACAGTGATTCAAGTCTCGGACCCTGAGGTGGGGGTTATACCCCCCCTCACCCCCCTATAAAAATGTGTGAGGTAATGTTTTGCATCGTCTGTTGAAAAATAAGGTCCATATAAATTATCTGATTTATTTTGTAATTTAAAATTTTTTTCATGTTTGGCTACTGCGATTCTCAATTTCGTTTTAGGGTTGAAATTCCTTTTCTAGTAGTTTGTCTTTGCACGCGAAACGCGCATGGATATAGACTGGTTCTTGGCTCTTATCACAGCTGTCTTTGGTCTAATTCTCCCGTGTATCTACTGGTGCCTATGCTATTGGGTAAGCTTCCGAATTCTGATCCTTTTATAATTGTATCGTGAATATAAACTTCGAATGTATTTTTTGGCTTTACAAGAAACCTTTGTGTAATGTTCAACCTAACGAGTACACATTTCGGATATTTTATGCTAGTCAGACTGGACAGGCTACGAAGCTGAGCAAGTTTCTCAAGGGTCTATTGTCGAACATCGATTCGCATTACAATGTGACTCTCACTGATTTGGCCAACTATGATCCAGAGGAATCGAAATTTTATTTAGGGGTGACTTCTTATTTCACACTATCATGCACTTTTTAATGAGCTAAATTATTCATATGTATAGCCAGGCTCGTATCCAAGATTCGCTCAAGGGGGTCGCGGACCAAACACAAATTGGTTATATATCGAAACTTCATTGGAATAGCCAGTAAAAAACGCATTTTTTGACGCTTTGCAACATGCTCTATCTATTGAGTTCATAAAAAAATCGAACTTAAAGAAATTTCCTTCTCCCTGAATAGGCTGTGAAAAATTTCGTTTTTCGGTCTCGCTTGAGGCAACATTATGGAAAATACTTCACATGTGCCGCGAAAGCATAAGTTTGCAAGGTCAAACTTTCAGTGGGGGGAATGAAAGTCAAAGTTTTGGAGATAGACACAAGTGCCTTGTAAAAAACTTAACTATTCTACAGCAAACAATGGGGATAGCACTTTTTGGGCAGCACCCGAATTTTGGGGGGAGGGGGGTTAGAATGGGGTAAATCGCCAAAAATGTTACTAAAAATAGAATTATGGTGGTCTACAGTAATTTCCAGTGGGTTTTCAACTTCTAGGGGATGGGTACAAACCCTCCTTCAACCGCCCATGCTCATGTGTGGCGATATCGCTTTAAAACCATCGTTCTTAGCATTTACGGCAGCTATGTATATAGTTTTTGGACTAAAAATATCTATCTAGCCTTTTGTGAAGTCGGAAAACAGCAATGCATCCTTTTGAAAGGCATAAAAACAGCTATATAGCATTTCTGAACTCACGCGGTATGTTTCTAAGTCTAGAAAACGGCTATATAGCTACCTGTCTGAGCCCAAAAAATGGTATATAGCGAAGCAATGTTTTTCGGCCAAAATGGTTATATAAATGCCAGTTTTTTAAAATTTAGGGGGAATAGTACCGCTCTCATCCCTATGTCTATGTATAGCGTGAAGCAACGAAAATTTGAAGATTTTTGAACAGAGAGATGCAATTTTTCCATCTTTCCCATCATTATCTTACCTGTCAAAACATTTTTCCGGTCAAAGAGGGGGCCGCCCCGCTCCCTCAAATACGGCCACCACTGTATGTAGTATTCACGTCGCTCGTTTGCTGTGGCAGGAAGACCTTGAAGAATTAATTTTTTTGCACATTTTGAATTTTCAGAATGTATCTTCTGAAGAATGTTTTGCTTGCTTGAGTGACATCTCAGTAATCTCAGTTACGTAATCAACAAAACCCTTAAAGTTTTGTTATACTAGCCTAGCCATGATTCAAACGAGATAGGCAAAAAAGGTAGAAATGTTTTAGTTATGGTTATTGGTTAGTATAAAATTTGCTACATCCATGTGAAAGAAAAATGGTTGAACTGCGTTCAAATGTTCAAATAATCGAAAATTCCTGTTTACGCAAGTTGTGGCACTGGAGCAGAAGTAGAGTTTGCAATCAGTAATTTCCATGTTCAGTTCAGTCAGTGGATGATTATGTATGTTGTACTTTCAAGGAAAATCATCGAATAAAAAATTGAGAAAAAAAGGCTAGTCTCAGTGATCGTACGGGGACCCGACTCCGACCCCGAAAAACACCGGCCTGAACCCCGACCCCGACCCCCGACCGGGGGCATGATTTTTCGAGTCGGGGTTGAACCTTTTTTCGGGGGTGAAATATAGCATTTTATTTGTTGGTACATGGAAGAATTGAATAAATAGCAAATAAGTTCGTAACAAAGACGATTCATTCACCAGCAAAATTAATATGTTAAACTCGACACTCGCGATATTTCATAAGAAGTACGCCTGGTCGCCATGTTGTTAAGACGTACATACATGTTCGCATATTTTCCATTATGAAGTGCGCCGAAATTACTGCGGAATCACAGGCGTAGCCGGGGGGGAATAGAGGCACATGCCCCCGGAATTTTTCAGAAATTATGTTGATTTTTCTGGTGCAATGTGTCCAGAACATTGAGTTTAAAAAGGCGCAAACGTCAACATTTTCCGGCGCTTCGCGCCGAGTCATTATTATTTATTGTTATGCAGATCCAATGAATTTAAAAGCTTGAATCTGTTAAAATAATCCAGCACTTCGCAGCACTTTAGTGATTTAATGCACTATTAGTTCATCGAATGAAACTGCACATGCTTGTAGAACATAATAGTAAAAGTGCGAAAATGATTGCGTACCAATTTATCTATTCTCTGCTTTGCTTATCTTTCTTTACAAGGACACATAATTCTATTTTAAATGAAAGGAAAGGCCAAATTTTCTTGTGTTTCTGCGCATTTTCTGTTTTCTGAACTAGTTAATAAGAAGGCCACAAATGGGCCTGAAAATGGTAAGAACTTCTCATTGATACATCTTTCAATGACTTATTGGTTGCGACCCGTTGCTGCGCTACATACTTAGCAAAGGTCGGAAAACGCATTTCAGCTCAGAAGTTTTGTGCAATGTAGGTGTTCATCAATTTTAAGTTTTTTTGGACTTAATTCAGGAGATTTTGCCAATTTGCGAAAATTTTAACTTTACTAATTAAAAATTAGAGTGCTTTTTTACAAAATTTTCGGGGGTTCTGCTCTGGACCTTGCTGGTGGCGCTTGAGCGCGCCACCCCAGACCCCCAGCCGTACAATCTCGTTCTACATGTTGAAAGAGATTTGTAGGAGGACAGAAAAGGTAAAAGGATTAGGAATTTTTAAAAATTTTCGGCGCTTCGCGCCGCAATTAGTTTATCTGTTCTGTATGATTTAAGCGGTATAAATTAAGTTTAAAGAGTAAAAACGTCAAAATTTTCCTGCGCTTAGCACCGCCGATTATTGTCTTAGGGCGGTAAAATATGACTGAATTTCTTGATGCTTTGCGCCATTTATGATTTCCGAACCGTTTGTCAATAAAAAGGCGTAAATTCTACATGAAAACGGTAAAAATTTCGAAAATTTTCGGCGCTTCGCGCCATTGGCTCCTCTACAATCAGTGCGCCATAGAAAAGCGTTATGAAAAAACTGTGGAAGAATACGAAAAAGTGAGGGCGATTAGTGATTAAAATTGAAAGTAATGCTAAATTGCTAAAACCATGCTTGAATTTGGAATGAAAATAAAATGTTGAACATAACCAGCTTTATTAGTATGCTCGACAAACAAGTGAAGGTATCGTTTTTATCCTTTTCAAATTGGTATGTAATCATGCAATGTTAATTGTTAATCTTCAACCCCGACCCCGACCCCGAAAACCGGGGTTTTTCATCCCCGACCCCGACCCCGATCGGGGGTGAAAATCTGACCCCGTACGATCACTGGCTAGTCTAGCAAAAAATTTTAAGAATTAAAAACGACCGCTGCTTAAAATTGATTCGTTTACAAATCATGTGGAGCAAGAGCATAATTACATTTAGAAAAGTTGTTGTCTGGCTATTTAGAGACTTTTACTCCTGTCATTAGAGTGATAAAAACCAACCAGATTAGAAAGTTTTTGACAGTTGCCTTACTTTGTCAGATCGCGTTTTTAAGCAGTCGCATGTCGATTTAGAAATATAACAACAAATAAATGTAGAATGATTCGTTAGAATAGTCCAACAAGATATTATAAATTTTAGACAATGCATTACGATAAGTTTTTATGAACTATTAAGTTTAAAGCTTGCAGTCTATTTGCTAACAGACAGCACTTAATGGCCATAATACTACAAAATAATACTTAACTCTTCTTCAACGCATGTTCATGCAAAGTTAGTGTATACTCGCTCGTACAGGTTTTAATATGACGAAACAGTTTACGAACGTTGAGAAGCATAACAAATCGGGCAGAATTCATAATAGTAAGAAATTTATTTTCAGGATGAGTGCTTCAGATCACATGAATAATAAACAGCAAAATTTAAATTTTTTAAAAATTTGAGATTAAATTTATTTACATTAAATAAATAGTAAGTTTTATGCATTTAATGTGCTAAAACGCGATTTTAACTTTGGCGTCTAGGTACTTTCGAACTTCACCCTCGACGCCAAAACCAAGGCTTCAAAAATTGCCAAGTCATGCCGAGGCTGTGGACTCGGTCCAATCACTGATACTAATATTAGTGGAAATAATATATAAAAGTGATAAATGGTCAGCCTGCATTAGAAAAAACTTTAGTTAAAACTAAAAATTCTTTTTGTCAAGCTAGAAATCCACTTATAATGCAACAACTCAAATAGTTTTGACATTGGCAGTTGTCGTGTGGTAAATGCCGTCTTTAAGATAGTAGTCATCAGGTAATAGCATGAAAGCCACAGCAATTACGTATATAGTTGGTTTATATTTATAAATATTCGTTTCGAACTTGAATTTCTTATTCTATTCATTTGCTATTTAGGGACAGGACTTTGCATATTCATCGTCAGCACCTATTTAAATGGTGAGCCGCCTGAGAGTTGTCAATGGTTTTTTAGTTGGCTCAATGATGCTAGCAATGATTTCCGGCTGGAAAAATCGCACCTTCGAGGGATCAATTTTGCCATATTTGGTCTTGGGAACAGTCTGTACGAAGAGAACTTTAACAAAGTATGAGAAAAAGTAAAATGATTATTCTGAGCCTTTAGGCTCTGTTGTTTTTAGCAATATTCGTGTTGTCATGCCATATAATACTTACGAGCATACACGAGCTACAAATGTACATGTGTGGTAACAATGTGATTTTTTAATGAATTTGCAAAATTTAAATTTAATTGAATTTGTCATATATTAGCATTAAACGGAACTGCATGCCTGAAATTGTACATACATATATACTGTGAGTGTGAGCATAAGGTGAATGGTTTTTGATTCAAGTACCTAATGAAAACTATCTCTTTGTGCATTTATATAATTAATTACATAGATATCTTCTTTGGTTAGAAAAGGACTGAGAAGTTTTTTCGAAAAGTTTGAATTCCAAGAATTAATAAGATAGACAGGATGAGAAACGTCAAAATGCCTATTATTCAAAGTACTTTGAAATAGTTTATGACGTAGCGCAGAGTACAATCTGTGGTCCGTCTATCTTGGGCTAATACTATTAGTTTGTGAGGCACGCATAGGGGCACATTTGTCGGACTGAAAGGATTTGTAGCCCGACACTCTTGGGTGCGTATAATAGGCGATTTCATAGCATTTTGGTCCAAATTAGTAGTCTACATATTTTACGAAATCTTGTGTTTAAAGATAAGCATTTGTAAAGGAATTTATTACGGCTAGAAAAATGGATTGCGACATGCAATTATCTTTTATATATTGGAACTTATTGGGCTCAGTGACTGCCATATTGTTCCGTGATCTTAGCTTTTGTTAAAACTGATTTTAGAGCCGTTTCAGATTGACCGGATGTTTGGTACGCGAGGTTTTGTGAAATGAAATAGGAACATTTCAGGGTATTTTGGCATTCAAATTCAATGTACAGTTGTTGGATTTTTATCTCTTAATAAAGGACGTAATAATAGCTTATGGTAGGGCTCAATTTCTGGGGTAGAGCCATTTTTCAATGATAAGAATGGGCCAAGAAAATGAAGCTAGAGGCAAAAAAATACAATTTTTAGCGTTTTAGGGTCTATTGTTTAGCTCAACTAAAAATTGCAAAAATCAAATTCTCGGGGTCGTATTGTGAGTTTCTCCAAATCCTTAGACCACTCATATGTACTTATGAGTAATTTTTCAAGCATTTTTCTATTATTCCTGAAATTTTTGCGTATGCCTAAACACTCAGATGCAGCGGATGTTTTATGAATCATAATGAAAAAGCACTGCAATAAAACTCCAAAAGCAATCTCATTATTGCAATAAGTTCATTTCGAATGTACGATTAGAAGGTAGATACCCTTTATCATAGGTTCAGTGAGCAGCCGTTCTTGTTAATATTTAAAGCCCAAACCAGACGAATTTTTATTAGAATTTTTATTGAAACTGACAGTCTTGTTTTTCGTTGAAGTCAATAATTTGCTACAAAAGAAAACACGTAAAAATCGGTCCACCGTTGATAAGACGAATCATGTGCGAATAAGATAACCGTATAAATTAAGCTTACATTAAAAATTCTTTACTACCCCTGGCTGGTAATTTGAATCGGTACCAGACGTGCACGGGGGTTTGGGGGTCTAGACCACACCTGGGCGTGGGGGGGGTTTGGGGGGTATGCACCCCCCAGAAACCAAAATACCCCCAGAAATCAAAATACCCCCCAGAATTCAATTTTTGAAAATTTTTTTCGTCTTTTTCGCAATTTTTTGATGCCAATGGATAGTGCTTGATGAGAAACGTCGAAAAATGGTGTTTTTATCGCCATACCACCATTTTTAAAGCCATTTTTCGACCTTCAAAAAAATCTTGCACCCCCCCAGAATTTTCTTGCTGCCCACGTATGGTCTAGACCCCAAGAATGGAAAAATGGGAAATTTTTTGGGGAAAATGAAGCAAAATGAAGGCCCGAAATGGATAAAAATTGGAAACTTTCTCCAAAATGCATTACTATCCTAATTTTCGACTGAAAGTTTTACTGCCAATCAAAATTCGAGTTCAAGTAATTACAGGCATTGATGCGCTGAAAACGTGTTGCTTTTTTAACTATTGTGCATTATATCCTTGAAATGAAATGAGGAAGTTCAGCTGCACTAGATACCAAGTCGATTCTAAAGCCCCGCTCTATCTAATATATTCTTTTGTATTTAATTTGTAGTCATTTAGTACTGTTTTTGCTAGGTTTCCAGGAACCTACAAGAAAATTTAATTAAGTTGGAAGCAAAAAGTTTACTGCCTTTATGTCTCGGTGACGAAAACGTAGCAACCAGCCGGCACGGTGGTGAGTTCCTTTTGAAATGGAACATATGTAAAGTTAGGTGTGAGTATGAACGGAGGGAGTAAAAAATTAAATACGATTCGGACCAGTGTAAATTCTTTTAGGATCTGTTTTCCTTAGATGCATTAGGTCAGGGTCGGCAAAGGGGAGGGAATAAAATCACCGAAATTTAGACCCTTAAATTCAGTCTTCATGCCTTTTTCTGTTAGTCAGACAGGGGCGTAACCAGCCGGGGGCGGGGGAGGGGGGCCCCGCCCCCCGAAATAGAAAAAATTTCATTTTTCACAAGGATCCCCCAAAGGGAAAAATTAAAAATTCTTAAACTCAACTAAAAGGACTGCCAAAATGCATTTTTAGCACATTTTTTAGCTTCAAAACTCAAAATTAGAAGCCCAGATTTGACTTAAAAATAGCGAATATGTCAAAAATTTTCGGTGTTTCGCGCCGATCAATTATTTTCTGTATTTGTTTTCTTTACAAAACCGCAAAATTAAATGCAAAGAAAAGAAATTCGAAATGTTTCGGAGTCAAGCTTTAACTTGATATTGAGAAATTAGTTATACCGATAGGTTAAAAGGTAGATTTTTGATATCCAAGTTTGAAATCGAGCGAGAAAATTTTTGGATTTTTTTAAAATTTTTCACTCCACCATGGCATAGATCTCGTCGAGAAACGCTCAAAAATGCCATTATTTTCCCGTATCTCCTAATGGTTCCCGAGATATAGGACTTCAAAAATTTTGGCCTCTCCCGAAATAAAATCCTGGTTACGCCCCTGTAGTCAGATGATGAATTTTAGTAACATTGCGCATGCAGAGCGCTTTCGCGTGGTAATACCGCACTTTAAAACTTTTTTGATCCATTTCGCGAGATTTAATTTTATGATTTGATGATTTAAGTCTTAGATTTATAGGGCACCTGTTATCAGTTGCACGTAATCGATTTCGAACTTTGTTATTCAGATATGCTCTTCTAGCCTTCGCACGTAATACATACATACCTACCTTGCTTTTTGTGTGATGGCTATCGGTAATAAATCTTTTGAAAAATGTACTTAATTTTTCACGGTTTTTTATGTTATATATGTAAGCAAGCAAGGAGTCGTATCAGTGAGGCTAATTTAAAAAAAATGGAAATGAAAAAGCCGATGAATTTCAAAGTAGTCTTTGTCAACCGTGTGCACGGTAAACACTTTGAAATGTACGCGCGCCTTAAAAGCCTATGTTAGAGTGATCGTTTGAGAAAAAAATCAACTGTTGCAACAAGCCCGCTTGCTATGTGGGAAGGTAATGAAAATAGTTAACGATCTGTGTGACTTGTAATGAAAGTGAAAGTGAAAATGAAAGTGAAACGAAAATAAAAGGGAAATAAATACGAAAGTAAAGAACGAAAGTGCGTGAATCATACATGTAACGGCTCGAAATTTTGGGTGGGGTGCCCGGTTATTTCTCTCAATTTTTGGCCAAAAACGGCCAAAAACACCTAAAAACGGTCAAAAATCGCAAGTTTTTCCAAACATTGGGGGGCGGGTAAAAGATTTTTGACTCTGGGGAACGACTAACTCTGGATAGGGATCCCTCTCACCCCCTGTTGCATGTCTGGTGTGAATACTAAAATAAGCTTTGTGTCATAACAAATATTTCGAAGCGCCTTGTTTAAATTTAAATATTCATTGACCGATTTAAACAGAAAAATATTACAGTAAAAAATAAATATCGGAAAATTATAATTCAATTTTTAAAAAGCGATACATATACCGAAAATCTCCTCTATAAATCTGGCAAAAGTATACTTCTTTATGGAAGATTTTATAACATATAGGACGTTGTACATACATAGGCCGTCAACGTGTGTTGCAGCAGCCGATGTCTTACATACGCATTTAAATTGACTATCAAACTTGAGTAAAATTGAACGTGGTTTAGAGCTCATATTTTGTGTTACATATTCAGGGTAAAAAATGTTATATTGAAAATATGTGAAACATTCAAAAAATGGAATTTTTCAGTCTTCCAAAAAATTGAAATAAAAATGTTTTATCATTAAAGTACATATTTAGTGGAATGATAAATTTTAAAACTTATTGGAAATAGACAAAAACATCAGTAGCATTTACATATGTACATACAATATTTTATGTTCAATATTCCTCGTTTTATTCATAGGAATCGAGAATGATTTTTACGTTTGGACCGATCAATTACTTGAAATGATAAAAAAACAGATCTGCGAAGTTAAAAAGGAAGTTAGTCGTGCTTTTGTACCTTAAGCAATAATACATTACCTTCATATGCCATAAATATACCAAATTGATATGAAGCTAGATTTTATCAAGCGTGAAGTCAATCCACTTTTGATTGACGCTTAATATTTCAGTATTTTCTATTCAAGATGTAAGCTAAATTGTTGCTTTAGCTTCAAAAACTCATTTTTGTTACCTATGTACGCTCTAGAGGTGCCATACATATGTACATACGTACTTTACAGTTCAGGATTAAGTAGGGATTTAGTTCTTTGCTTAGTTTTTCTCCTGCTCTTGTTTTTCGGACCAATTAATCCTCCATAGGAGAGTTTATTCGGAATCGAGTATTGTGCAAAAATAAATTTATTTCTAGTCAATTTATATAATCGTAACAGATTGAGCTTATGTTAAGTAGGCGAAAAGAATTGAAAAATTGGAAATATGGCGGAGATAGGAAAAACTTGCGGCTTTTTTGGCTTGATGTGGCTCAAAGATCAGCTCATTTTTATGCTTTTAAGAAGTATCAACTTTGTAGTGTAAGTTTCTCATGCTGTTTCTGGCTAAATGGAAAATTTGTATGCAATTTATTTATATACGTAAATCTTTAATTGAATTGAAACGTTTCACAATTACAGACGGTATCTGAGCGCTCCGAAAATAGAATAAAAGAACAAAACGATGTGGCGTATTACGAAAGCGACTCGGATGAAAATGAGGATCAGATCAGCGGAGGCGAATCTCATGAGCAGAATGTGACGAAAACGAATAGCAAAATGAAAAGCAATAATCTTAAGGTCAAACAATCCAATAATCTTATGGATTTAGAGGATATTGGAGATTACGTCAACAATTTTAAGGTTAGCTTGTGTTGTCGTTATGCCGGACATGGTACATTAGTGGCTAGCAGGGCCGTATTTAGGGGGCTGTGGGGCGGCCGCCCTTCTCCTCATCTTGGCTGGAAGAAAATTTTGAAAGGTAAGATAATGCACGAAAAGATGGAAAAATCGCATGTCTTTGTCGTAAAATTTCCAAATTTCGATTGAAGTATTTTCAATAATTTTGGCCGTAAGCGTCACCAAAATATGACACTTTTTAAGCCTTTTAAACAAGAAAAAAAGTTGAAAAAACTCGTATTTCCTGATCTGAATGGATAAAGCATGTTGAAAAACGTTGAAAAATGTGGTTTTTTGCGAACTGTCCCAAACAATTTTCCGAGATATAGACCACTTTATGTTGAGTCCGCCCCCTCCTCCCTCCCCTTGGTCGAATCGTGGATACGAGCCTGGTGGTGGCTAGCATACGTTTAACAGCTCAAAATGTTTAGAGGGGGTCTTCGCTAATATTTATGGCAAGGGGGAATGAATGACCTCAAAAATTTGGCCAGAAATGGCCAAAAACACGTAAAAACGGCCAAAAACACGCAAGCTTTCGCCGAAAATCGGGTCGGGTAGGGATCAAAAATTGTTGATATTGGGATGCCGGGAGGACGGCTGACTTTGGGGGTTCCCTCTATTCCCTTCTTACATGTCTGGTGGCTAGATTAATTTTCTCATAAGTAGGAATTTTGGTGTGATCGATTTTAATGTTTCTGTCGTAACATGTCAATACAATCAGCGTCCCAAACAGTATAAGCTGGCGCATTAGAGCCTTCAATTGAAGGGCTTTTGTTCGCAAAGGCGGATGGCTTACATGCAATCGGTGTAATCGAAAAAGGTAAGTTCTTTTTGAACGACTTTCGACCATCCGTTATCAAAATTTCCCACAATTCCCGTTGTTTCGCGCCAGATAATGTTCTTTAGTGACATTTCTTGATTTTACTATCTGCCTGAAAGCCTTATTTTTGTACCAGAAACACTTTTTGTGTATATGTATGTAGTAGATAATGAAGACTTTGTGGCTCTTGCGAAAATTTCTAGAGCGAAAACGCACTACTTTCAGCATAGATTGAGTGTTACATATTTGTTGTAGCGAGGATTCGAAAATTTTTCGGTGCTTCGCGCCAGTTTTTGAAATAAGTTAAAAAATTTTGAAAGTAGCGCTTTCTTTGGAAAAAAGGCGCAAAAACTGCGGGAACGTTAAGCAGTACGTGCATAGCGAATTTTTAAGGCTACCCGGAGTATTTGGAAGAAATTTGGAACACCGCCCTGCTTTAGAGATTCCTTAATCATTCACTACTTAACTAATTGTAAAGTCTTTTTTATATTTAATTTTTGAAGGCTCGTACTAAATGCATATTTTCTAATATATGTGTGTAAAATGTCATAGTTTAATCTCATCTTTTCACCTAGTTCAAAGCTTGTTTAACGCTATGAATGTTGCACTTTTTCTACCTAAAATGGAGGTAGGTATTGCCATAATTCATTTTTGCATCGTGTGACGCAAACACTAAATTACCTGGATTATTTAACATTTGTAAATTGCTATATAATACTCGTCGCACTTCCGTCATAATAGCAAATCAGAACCTGATTTATGCCCCATTTTTGTTTTTTATTGTTTGAACTGCAAATTGTTTTTTAAGAGGACGGGCGGCCAGCCTAAGGAAATGATAACATCAAGTCTGCGGGAAATTCTTACGAAGCAAGGATATAAATTGATAGGAACACACTCGGGCGTAAAATTGTGCCGATGGACAAAAGTAAGAAGTTCCAAAGAAAATTACTGACAATGTGTGATTCTCATGTGAATTTTCGGAATCTCAGGTTTTTGCTGGCTTTTCGTTGCACTCATCATTACGTGAAGTATTTTATGAATGGTATTCTTCTATTTCAACTTCATAACCGTGATTAAAATTAAGTTAAGTAAATCATTAAGCCTCATTACTATTGTAATCTCGTCGAATGTCAAATAACGCGATTTATTAATTGGGGAAAGGTTGTTGGCAAGTTATGCAATGTGCGCTTTCGATTTGATAAAAAATTACATAGAATAGCAAAATTAGTGAGGCTGTCAGCCAGGGCATGCTTGGTAAGGCGCGACCCATCCAACAGCTTGGAACAGATTTGTTCAGCTTTTCAATCTAGGGTGAAATTCATACATACACACGGTCAAAAGGTCTGGCAGGGGTAAACGGGTTTCCTTTGGGAAGGGGATATAAGTAATTTTTTTACCTACTATATGTCAAATTTTGATCCTCAGTTCGTCTTATTTCATTTTTAATGAATATTTGTGGTTAAATTTGTATGAAAACAATAGGAATAAGGGCGATGGAATGACCCGTAACATCAATTATACATATATGAGATAATGGAAGACAACCGTCTGAATGAACGAATTGAACAGTCTGCTGCTCGAAAAATAAGTATATGTACTTGAAATTATATTTTAGACGTCATTTGACGCTTTTCGATGGTCCAAACAATAGGTTTTGGCCCAAAATGGCCCGCGGGGGTATGCTTCTCGAAAGTCCAGTTAGGAGGGAGACCCCTCAGTGTGCATGTGTGGTGAAATTCATTCAATTCAACGTTTGCTATTTTTTGTAGTCAATGTTACGCGGCCGAGGTGGTTGCTATAAACATACGTTTTATGGAATCGAAAGTCATCGGTGTATGGAAGCTACACCGAGTCTGGCATGCGCCAATAAATGCGTATTTTGTTGGAGACACCATTCGAATCCGGTGGGCACCGAATGGAAATGGAAAATGGACGACCCCATTACGATTGTTAATGGAGCTATTCAAAATCACATCAATATGATCAGGCAGATGAAAGGTGTGCAATATGTTTTTTACTCGATTGCTTCGTCAATTTATTTCCATCTTTAACACAAATAATTTTATTGTCTCTATTGCGCCAACAAATTTCAGATCCATTCGCATGTATCAGATTTTAAAATGTATCTTACGCATAGATTTATAATTTAAACATACATGGACTGAACACGTTCAGGTTTTTCAAGGTCAAATGATTTCCCTGTAACCTGCGGGGTTGGTCGTGACCATAGGTGCAGAGCATGGTCGATCTAAGAGGGGGTAGGGAAAATTGAACTTATTTAAGCCAAAATGACCTCAAAAAACGAGTATAAATGCTAAAATAGACCTAAAACTATGTACGTTATTCCACAGTTTCTGAGTCTGACCAATTTTTAGCTTTTTTGAAGAAAACTTCGATTTTCACAAATTTCGGTCTTCATTTTGTCTTTGTTCCCAAAAAAATTGAAAATCGCGAAGTTGGTCCCATTCATCTGCGAGGTTGCGGGGTTACTCAGCCGCTGGGGTCAATTCACATGACCCTGAATTGACCCTGTGCCCATGAATGAATTCGAACATAGATCATTGTAGGTGTTCCGGGCGTCATTGTTGATCGGTTTGACGAAGCGCATCGAATAAAGCATTGTGCATTGTCTCTAGTCGGAGAGCCAATCATGTACCCAGAAATCAATAGGCTTATAAAGCTCTTACATGAAAAACGTATCTCTACGTTCTTAGTGACCAATGCTCAATTTCCAGACGCTATAAGGTAATAAAAATTTCTATCTTATACAGTACCTTCTCACTACTTCAGTATGTAATTCATTATGTACGATTTTCAATTTGCAGTTTTTAGAATTCTTTCAACACATTTGACTGTTTTTGTCACGTTTATCGATAGAAAGATATATGTCGACCTTCATAAATCATTTTCACTCAATTTTAGTTTTTTTGAGAGCAAAGAGGATAGAAGAAAGAAAGAAAAAGTTGATAATGGTATTTTCGTTCTCAAAAATAATGTAGAAATTGTTGCATAAGATCGAAATCACCTGACAGTGCTTCCTGTTTGACTCCTCAGCAAGAATAAAATCTTCTCACATCCTGGGTGCATGTGTGAGTAGTGCGTAGCTTTTACCTTTTCTCAGACTCAGCTGTAGGTAATGCTCTACTGAATAATGTTTAATGTTTGAAGAATTAAATGCTTTAAGATTTGGAAATCCTTTGACTGGACAACCAGCACATTGGAACCTAATTTACTACTTTTATCCTGCTCTGCCATGTATGATCTGGGAGATTAATCCCATAGAAAAGTTTTCGCCCTCCCCACAAAATTCCCTCCCGCAGAATTCGCGATTTTTCAAGGTTTCAAAAAATTAGTAGAAAGAGTGCTGTTTTAAGCGTTTTTAGTCATCTGCTTGCCCAAAAGCGTCAAATTTTCAGCGCTTCGTGCTATGTACTAATTGTTTGACTATATTTTTTAAATTTAATCGATTTGTTTTTATTTTTTTATTTTTTTGTTTTCATGCTTTAGAAAGATAGAGCATCGTCAGAAATGCCGAAAAACGACGTTTTTGACGCTTGTATGTATCCCGTTTTCGGGTCTAAAAAAGGCACTTTAAACCTCCTTCTGAGATTTCCCACGCTGTGATTCACTGTGCTCTGTTATAACGAAAACTTTCAGGAACCTTCAACCGGTGACCCAACTTTACGTCAGCGTTGATGCGTCTACGAAAGATAGTCTCAAGCGAATAGATAGACCACTGTTTAAGGATTTTTGGCAGCGATTCCTCGACAGTTTGGAAGCACTAAAATATAAAGTAATTTCTGACGACTTTTCGCAGGCCTGCTGTTTCGTAAATTTACAAACGCGTATAATCATGTCTATTTGAATTATCGGCAATATATTTTTTTAAATGTTTACTTTAAAAAACAACGGACAGTGTATCGGCTTACGTTAGTCAAATCGTGGAATATCGAAGAATTACAAAGCTATGCAGGATTAGTAAAATTAGGATGCCCGGAATTAATAGAAATCAAAGTATGTGAATTGTGTCAAGTGGGCAGCGAACATTAATTCCCACCAAACGTACGTGTCAGTGAAGGGTTTTAGGAGTCTTATACATACACGGGCGTGGGGGGTTTGGGTTCACACCTCCCTTAGAATCTGAACCCCCGCAAAAATCGATAAACCCTTAGATTTGAATTTTTGACATTTTTTAGGGAATTTTTGACCCGCCCTAGAACTTGGCTGCTGCCCGTGTATGGTCTCATACCTTGTTAAAGGGTCCAACCGTCAGGTTGTGCCAAACGATTTCGGTTTAAAATGCTATATGTTTCCAAGCTCGTTTTACATAAAAACTTCAACGCTTTTGCCTAACTTTATGTATTTGATTCAACAGTATTTTGTTTGAATTGAAGTTTCGTAGTAACTATTAAAAAAAATGATCGAAGTGTGATGTATCTTCTGTAAGAAACGTTAACTATTCTGTACTTTACTATACTGAATAAATATCGCGTATTTCACCATTCTGTATCCCGACCATAAATTATGAATTTCATTCCTCTTTGACCAATCTGACCATTTGCGTGGCTTCGACTCATACAATATTTTTATCTCAGTAAACTACGAAACGAAGTGATGCGACCCACACATTCCCATAGGGGGGGTGAGGGGGGTATTACCCCCACCTCAGGGTCCGAGACTTGAATCACTGTCGGACGATTTTGAGCTATCAAACATTTTCTGTATGATTTTTGGGTACAAAAGCAGCGAAGATATTAAAAATTTTTCGGCGCTTCGCGCCGACTAATACATTTCTCTTTGGTTTACCCATAAAATACCTAGAATGAAGTTAAAATGATCTGAAAAGTCAACATTTTCGAGGAATTCTTATATTTTTTACTCACAAGAGTGACGAAACTAGTCAGAATGGGACAAAAATAAGTTTAAAATGCAGTTTTTCTCATTAAAGCATGTTACATAGGAAGTTTTAGCCATTTTTCATATTTGACCTGCAAAAAAGGCTAGACTCTAAATTTGAGTGGTCCTAAATTTTGGGATTTCAACCCCCTGAACTTTCGACCTTGGGAAACTATGATGCGACCAGACGTGCACGTGGGGGAGGGGGTTGGGGTCCTGACCATACATGGGCAGCAAGAAAATTCTGGCGGGAAAACGAGGCAAAATGAATGCAAAAAAAAACGGATGAAAATTGAAATTTTTCTGTAAAAATGCTTCAAATTGATCGGAAACTGTGTAATAACGTAGTTTTAACGCTGTTTTAGCGCTCGAACCAGTTTTTGAGGTCATTTTGGCCCAAAAAGTTAAACTTTTGACCCCCCCAAGACTGGCTGAACCCCCAGATCGGCCATGCTGTGCATTTATGAATGGGACGTATTATAGTGTTTTATTACCCATTTAATCCTATTTTTATGCCATTTTTAGTTATTTTTCATGTTATTATATAATCATCTCTATTTTTCTAGCACGTCTTGAAACTACATAATTTGCTTAGCAGTTTATTCTGATTATTGGCAAATTAATTTCAACTTCATTAAAAATCAAATGATTTTGCTGCGCATATGTTGTTAAGTGGGAGCTGCTTATACTATATTAATACGATTATTAAATGTGAAAATGAATTATAAAATAATTAGTCTAACTTAACTTCAATATCAAATTATTTCATAAAGCGTATGATATGAAATTCTATTTTAATGATTTTAGTTTAATGAATAAACAAGGGCTGCCTGAATTTTGATCTGCTTAAGAACGTCTTTGCGCTATTTTTTCCGCCCCTCTAAGGAAACTTCTCGACAAATCTCACGAATTCTAGTTTTAATAGCTCACGTTGTAGTTAATAAGGTTGAGTCATAAATGCTTCGATTCTTTTTGAAATGAATAAAATCGCACAAAAAAATTGCTTCTGTAAATCATAAATATTATTTTATTACTGTTTAAATCTTTCTGACTGTTTCAAAAACATTTTTATTCTTCAGATTTTTTTATAAATTTTTCTTGGAAATCATGCTCTAATGCTAGAATGTTTAAAATGAGAGGTTTCTAAATGATGATTTCTCTCTAAGTTGTCTCTTTTGAAGCCTATTCTTATAGGTTTTCTTCAGCACACGTGGGCATGGGAGGTATGCACCCCCCAGAAACCAAAATAACCCCCCCAGAATCCAATTTTTAAAATTTCTTCGTTTTTTCGCAATTTTTGATGCCAATGGATAGTGCTTGATGAGAAACGTTGAAAAATTGTGTTTTTCGCCATACCATTATTTTTAAGACCATTTTTTGACCTTCGAAAAATATTGCACACCCCCATAATTTTCTTGTTGCCCATGTATGATCCTCAGGCCCGTCCGTATCCAGGATTTTGTTTGGGGGAGGCGGTGGGCGGGCACCACACCTGGGCGTGGGGTTGGAGAGAGATTAAAATACCCACCAGAAATCAAAATACCCCCAGAATTCAATTTTTGAAAATTGTTTTTGTTTTTTTTTGCAATTTTTGATGCCAATGAAGTGTGCTCGATGAGAAACGTTGAAAAATGTTGTTTTTTCGCCATATTAACATTTTTAAGGCCATTTTTTGACATTTGAAAAATCTTGCACCCCCAGAATTTCGGTGCTGCCCACATATGGTGGGCACGAACAAAATTTTTAAAAGTGTAAAAGGGGACCAAAAATAAATTAACGTTTTACGACAACTACAACTGAGCACTTCGTAAATTTTGCTACCCAGATGCCTAAAATATGAAGAGAATCCAATGGACACCCTCTTGAACACTCATTTTCTGCATAAAACCTGTTCGAAACAGAAGACATAGATGCGAAATACGCTATAGGTTGTATAAAGACTAAAAATGGAGCGTTTAAACCGCGCGCTTGGAACTAAATAGACTAGTTATAATTGTGCGCGCTGGAAATTTTTTTGCGATTTTAGGCTAAAAAAGCAAAGGGGGAGTAAAGGAAAAAATCAACCGTTTCGGCGGGATAGGGGGGCACATGCACCCCTTATTCCCTGGATACGGGCCTGGGTATCCTTTATGTACTTTCATTCACTCAGATCTTAGGCCTTGCGCATCTTTAAATCACGCAGGAATTTTTATCTGCCTAATTATGGTAGAGTAATGTAAAACGTCGCATTTCGAATATGGTCAAAATTCGACGAGCTATCTCTTTTTCTTAATTTATATTTTTAATCTGAAAAATCGAGAGAGCAGTAAATTCCTTCGATCATTTGTAATTTGCCCTCTTTCGGCTCGTATCAAATTCTCCAGTCATTTTGACTTTTATCTTTATTAAATTTCATTGATTTTTTTGTTGCAAGGATGACCTTAATCATTAATTTCGATAACTGGTTTTTTATGTCTCCCAACCCTCCAGCTTTCTATTGACTTCATATTTCTAAAGCGTAGCAAAAAACATAAATATTTTTTTGCAATTTTCGATTCATATGTATGTACGTAGTTCGAAAATCAGGTTCACATTAATTTTCGATAAAGTCGGCTCGGCGTTTTTTGCTTAACATCAAATTTACCTCTGTAATGAGCTATTTTATTGTTGATTTGCATATGTAAATGTTAGTCTAGAGATCTCTTCATTGTAAGCGATTTTTTCAAATAAGCTATGTCTATAGTGATTCTGAAAACGTTGGTGTTCATTCTTTTCTTATGGAAATTTGATATCGTTACTTTCTGGTCGTAGACTTGAAAATAGGTTACACTATTTTTATACAACATACGCGAATCGGTAAAAATTTGCGTTTCTCTGTGTTGTTTGACAATAAAACGTCTTCAAAAATTTTGCCTGAAGGATACATGGGCATGCGGGATCTGGGGGTCTGGATGGACCCCCTCAGAATTCCCTGGACCCCCTTCAAAAAC
The DNA here is from genome assembly GCA_036768485.1 of Mermis nigrescens. Classification (NCBI taxonomy): domain Eukaryota; kingdom Metazoa; phylum Nematoda; class Enoplea; order Mermithida; family Mermithidae; genus Mermis; species Mermis nigrescens. The sequence goes on along the minus strand of JAVLUZ010000345.1, from coordinate 194,543 downwards.
CGACATACCCCAGTATGGAATTTTAGTGCAATTTTTTGGCAATTTCGCCCTATGGGACTCCCAGAATTTGCGAGCTGCCCATCATGTATGCTCATAATCAAAGGTGTCACGTATTGCGGCCAATCAAAAGCCAGCACATTGACCATGGAAAACGTACCCTGGCATACTGAAGTAGTGGATTTTGTTCGACGATTAGTCGACTACTTGCCTGATTACGAAATAGCTTCTGAACACGAACATTCAAATTGCATATTAGTGGCGCATAGAAAGGTAAAGTCGGTTAGCTGACGGGAATTAATCGAAAATTTTTCTTTTATATCAGATGAACCGTAGGAGATCCAGATCACATCTTGATTTTGAAACTGGATTGCAATTCTGGTATTTCATTACGATATAAACATATATAATCGCTAGCATCTTAGTGTAAATTTTAGCTTACATTATGTCTTTGAATAACCCATTTTTCGCCGAATTTTGTTCGAGGATAGGATGGATAGTAAAGTTTTAGCTATGTTACGCACGAGTGCTAGGAGTTTGGACGCCTAGATCCTGAAATTTAGAAAAAATTTGAGTATACCGCTGAAATTTTTTTTGGTTTTTTGCGATTTATTGATGCCAACAGGTATATAAATTGATGAGAAACTTTAGGAAATGGCGTTTCGTCTACCATAAAAATTTTGGCCGTTTTAACTTTTGAAAAGTAATCAGAATTTTCGTTCTGCCCGTGTTTTATGTTTTTTGACTAATCGACCCATCCCAAGATGCGTTCTAAGCTTCTGAAAATTCCGCAAACTTTCGCGTTTTCTTGATTGGCAGATGATCTGGCTAATCTCTAAATAATTTTGATACAACTTTTATTTAATTTTTCTTGATGAATAAGCTAAGTTTTATTGGGGTGCTCTTATTTTACTATGGACAGTTGTCAAAAATCATCCTGTGCTTTAGTAACGATGATTGAAATAGTTTCTTGGCAAATTTTATAAAAGATAGCCATTATAGTGATTTTTATTCCAAAATTTATGATCAGTAAACAAAATTAGGTAATTTTTCGTTATTAAAATGACAAAAACGACCGTTATAGTCGACATGAAGTGCTTTTAGGTGATTAGTATGTAACCGAACATGGGTGCAGGGGTCTGGGGGTTTACACCATAGGTGGGCTGCACCAGAATCTCTGGGGGTGCAAGATTTCTTAAAGGTCTCAAAAATGGTCTTAAAATGGTGGGGGTTTGGGGGTATGCATCCCCCCGAGAACCCGAAATACCCCCCCCAGAATTCAATTTTTGAATTTTTTTTGTTTTTTTTTCTCGCAATTTTTTGATGTTAATGGATAGTGCTCGATGAGAAACGTGGAAAAATGGTGTTTTCTTCGCCGTACCACCATTTTAAGGCTATTTTTTGACTTTTGAAAAATGTTTCACCCCCTTCCAGAATTTTCTTGTTGCCCACGTGGCGAAAAATACCATTTTTCAACCTTTCTCATCGAGCACTATCCATTGACATCAAAAAATAGCGGAAAAACGAACCAATTTATAAAAATTTTATTCTGGGGAGTATTTTGGTTGAGTAGGGTATTCAGCCTTCCGGGAGGGGATGCATACTCCCCCAACCCTCCCCCCACGCCCACGTGTGGTTTACATCTCACCCCACAAAAGTTGAAAAACGCCCCGCAGATTACTGTGTAGACCCCCAGAATTCTATTTTTAGTAACATTTTTGCCGATTTCACCCAACCAGGCCCTCCATAATTTTCTTCTCTTTTTCTCGGAGGGCGGCTGCCCCCTTAAGCCGGAAAAAATTTTCGAAAGGTAAGGTAATGCACGGGAAGATTGCATTGTCGCAAAATTGCGAAATCTTCGCGCCGGATGTGAAGTATTTTTCATCATTTTGGCTCAAGTGCGACCAAAAAATGGCACTTTTTATATAGCTTCTTGTGTGAAAAATTTTTTTCAGAAAAAGTATGAATTTTATGATCACAATGGATAAAGCTTATCGAAAAATGTCGAAAACTGCGGTTTTTGCGAGCTATTACGGCGAATTTTCCGAGATATAGACCAATTTATTTTGGGTCCGCCCCTCTTGGTCGAATCCTGGATACGAGTTTGTATGCATGTGAGTACCTTTTCGTACGTTCGGCTTTCTGGGAGGGGATGTTTGTTTTTGTCTCTGTTTTTTAAATAAAAAATTTTTTTAAAATCTTCGTCCGTTTTTCAATAAAAGCAGAAATCTATTTACCTGTTCAAAAATTCGAGCTTTTCTGTCAAGTGTGACTTAATTTTTTTAAGGATCAAGAAAGTTGATAATCGTTAATTAGGCGCAAAGAGCTAATTTTTGGCTGTTTTTACCATGTACGTGGATGGAATTCCAGGTATACTCAATTTCGCTCGATAGTGCTTGAAATTCTCGTTTTTCGGGGAACTGTTACACCATGTCGTTTACACTTTACACTTATCCTAATTTTGGGTTTTCCTTTAATCTCTAGCTCTCTTCGCCATTTTGTTTGCTTAGTGTTTTATTGTGTTGCTGCTGACCTTCAGTTTTTCATCAACGGAAGATGGAATACTTGGATTGATTACGAACGATTCCACCGCTTGTTCGAGCGGTATAAAACAAGCGGTGAAACTTTCACATCTCTCGATTACGCTGCACCGACTCCAGAATGGGCAGTGATGGGCGCATTTGAACAGGGATTTGATCCTATTGATACGAGGTGGTTTCGGAAGACTCGCAAGGACATAAGCGGATGCTAGCTTTGGCTCGATTCTTTGTTGCATTCGACTTACTTGCATGTTTTATTTATATGCATTTTGTCGAATTAAAATCATATAAATCATTATATAATTTATAAGAAAATGACTCGATTTGAAGCGTTCAAAAATTCAGCACTCCCGTGCAGTGGCGGATTTAGGATTTTTGTTAGGATGGCGGAGGGGCGGTGCCTCAACTCTTCCAAAACAGTTGGAAATAGGTCCAAAAAATTTTTCCATTACGATTGAAATAGCACTTTTTCGGCATTCTACATCTCATTCGAAATAGCTTTCGGTGCAACACTTTTCGAAAATTTTTTAATTTTTGTCAATTTTTGACACAAAAATCATCAAATTTGTTTGACTTTATGGAAAATCCGGTGCGAAGCGCCAGAAAATTTGTGATCCTCGACGGTGCTGGCCATAGGAGGGCGGCACCGAAGATTGGGGGGGTGCAAGATTTTTCAAAGGTAAATGGCCTTAAAATGGTGGTATGGCGAAAAAACCATTTTCAACCTTTCTCATCGAGCACTATCCATTGGCATCAAAAACTTGCGACAAAAACAAAAAATTTCTAAAAATTGAATTCTGGGGGTTGTTTTCGTTTCTGTGGGGGTATTTCGGTTTCTGGTAGGGGAGGGTGCATACCTAACCCCCACGCCCACGTGGGTGCTGTCCAGTGACGCCGATTCTGACTGCGCTTGAATAGCTTCGTTTTCATACTCGTGATCGAAGATTTTTAAAACGCGCACTGCATTCCTGCAATGAAATTATAGGACTGTTGTGCAGACGCGTGAGGAATGGTCCCTTCCTACTTAAGCCTGGGTAAAGCCAGTGGCGGATCCAGGAATTTCTGACGGGGGCAGAGAACCCCAAATTTTCCTAAAAAGTGCCAAACGTTCGAAAAATCCGTCCATTATGCCTAAACTAACGTTTTTTTGTGCAGTCTTTTGATAGAAAGAATCTTTTGTGATCTGAAAATGTTGGAAATTTTTGAATCTTTCCTACGAAAAAGGCTAAGATTAGTGAGTAAATCGGCACAGAGCACTGAAAAAACAACTCGAGAAATTTTAGCTGAATCCTGATGTACTTGTACATAAACTACTCTTCTGAAGTAGGTTAAAAATAAAGCTTTTAGAACACCAAGAACGTCAGTAAATGTCATCGTAGGTAGCGCGTACTTATAATTTACTTGGGTTTAGGTGTCCTCTAAAGAGTGAAAAATCGCAAAAATGGCTAAAATCACAAAAAAACGCATTCTCTATTGCGTCCAAATCTCTATTGACGACGGGGCAGCCGCCCCCTCTGAATCCATGCTTGGGTAGGGCGTAAGGGATAGGACCATAGGTGGGCGGCACCAAGGTTCTGGGGGTTATGCTTTTTTCAAAGATCAAAAAATGGCTTTAAAAGGTGATATGGCGAAAAACACTATTTTTCAACATTTCTCATCGAGCACAATCTATTGGCATCAAAAAATTGTGGAAAAAATTTTCAAAAATTGAAATCGGGGGGGGGGGTATTTTGGTTTCTGGAGGGAAGGTGCATACCCCCCACGCTCAGGTATGGATAGGACCGAAAGGATCGTCAGAAGATGAATCACCGCAATCCCTCTTTTGAGTAGGATTGTTTAACTGATTTCCATGGAAGGATTAATCCTAGGAAAAATAAACGCGTACGAGTTTAATTTGACGTGAAATGAATTTTTGACATTCAAGGACAGTTTGGACCGCAAAATTTTGATTCTGCCCTTCAACAATTGCTTCCATCCTATGTACGTTACTCATAGCTATAGTCCGTTTCATTTGACCTTCCGGTTTTAAACTTCTGATGCAGTGGTGCGGTTTGACAATAGCAAGCGTTTCACCGTAACTGTATATACTGTAGGATATCACAACTATACTGTTGGTTTAAAACACTTTTGTAGGCACTTTAATTTTTTCAAAAAAACTCAACTTTAATGGAACAGACTATAAGGCACCTACACACATAAACAGACCTTAGTACTTATGAGCGATTATAAAGAGTCCTTGGAAAGGGAAAAACTCTAAGCATAAGGTGAGCTTAACTAAAATGACATAAACTCGATAAAAAGGTTAAAACAGCGTACTTTTTTGATACATTCTTAAGTCAATTTTAATCGCTTTACAGCAGCTACTTTTTGATATTGATTATGCCTCATTTTCTCCGAAAAATTATCCCTTTTGTCCTTCTGAGTGAACCCATACGAGCATCTCAAATAGCAACTAATTCATTGTAAATTCTATCTTTCAGAAACTGGCGCTAATAAAATGAAGGAAAATTACCTACGATATAATGCGACTGTGAACTAAGTTTGAATCGCATTGTGCTTGCAGTCAGTGCAGCTTACATTAACACCTTTTTCCTCATTTACTGAAATCGAATGTAAACTAGAAAGCAAGCAATCATAATTATTCATAAAAATTTTAGTCACAAGGGAAACGTAAAATGTCTGAAATAGAAACAACATGCAATCTTAAACAAAAAACCCGCACCGTACACTTTGTACCCCCAAAATCCGGTAGACCCCCCAAAAATAGACATACCCCCAGAATTGAATTTTTGGAATTTTTTTGAGATTTTTGCCAGTTTTACCCCACCCGGTCTCCCAGAATTTGGTCGCTGCACCACCTATGAATGCAAGCCAAATATAAAATGAACAAAAAATAATCGCACTTTAGCGATTAGCACAATAATTTTTATGAAAAATGGCGCACAGGGATAACTGCGATTCTTGCACATGGTCGAAGAAAAAGCAAATGCTTACAATAAGAAACGTAACGAAAATGCGATGGATGCTTCATGGAGTTGTTTCACGAGCAACAAATTAAGGGACATACCGTAGGTGGGCAGCACCAAAATTCTGGGGAAGGATGCAAGATTTTTTAAACGTAAAAAAAGATCTTGAAAATCATGGTATGGCGAAAAAACACAATTTTTCAACGTTCTCGTCGAGCACTATCCATTGGCATCAAAAATTGCGAAAAAAATTTCTGGTAGTATTTTGATTTCTGGGGGAGGGGTGTATACTGTATACCCCCACGCCCACATGTGGACATTACCAAGTGTAGGCTGGAAATCGACTGAATGAATAAATTTCAGTATTCCATGATAGATGTCGATAATCAGAAAAGAGGCTGGCGTGAAAAAGTTTTTAAACAGCTTTTTATCGTTTTTAGCATCAACATTATTAAAAATTAAAATATTTATCTTATCTTTTCTTTATTTTTCATAATACTACGGAGTTTTGAGAAGCAGATTAACGAGCGAAGATCTACTTTAAGCACAACGTAATCAAATATCATTTCAGCCAGACTAGAAAAAACAACCAGTTGAACTAGTTATCGTTATTAATGGATCACTTAGTAATTCAAATTCGGAGACGATCATATAAATAACGAAGAAAACTCAAAGAGGAGAGCGCGTCAATTAAAAAAGAATTTTCGTAACGATAACAGATGAGAAAATTGAGCACTGTTTCACAGTTCTGCCTTATTCGCCTTAATAGATGGAGGCTTTGGCTCTTCTTCTTTTTTCAACAAATGAGCCATGATTGTACGCACAAAGTTGTTTCGTTCGGGTTCGCCATGGTGCACATCGACAAATTTCATTTTTTCATACAAATAAAACGCCGGATAACCACTGACGCGCATTTCTTGGCATTTGTCTGGAGCGAAAGAATTCACTTCGTGCAGAATTACAACATAAGACATGCACAAAGTCCAATAAAAAATTACTCAAGATCTTTCGTTCGGTTTTTCGTGATCTTTCGATGGTAGTGAAGGGAGCCCTTTGAAAAAGTGGAAAAATTTTGTTTTTGCCTTCTGCCCCATCATGAATTATTGTTGAATTTTTCGCGCAAAACTTTTTGATTCAATTTTAGCCCCTATCAAAATGAATTTTTCTACACTTTTTAGCCTTTAAAGATTTTTGACTTGCAGAACTTGGTCGCGGCCCATATATGGTAAGGCAGATGAAGAATTAAAGCTAGTTAAGCAATGTAAAAGAATCATATTTAAATCTGAAACGCAAACGTCAATGAGCATTAGATGAACATATTAATTAATTTGAATGGGTAATTTTTCATGGATGAATGTACGACAACACGCATGTGAATAATTTATCGTACGAACGGAAATATTTTGCAGCACTGATCTGCACAATTTTAAACATCGAGGATGTCTAGACGTAAAATATTCTGAAGTTGTTAAATTGCGATTGATGTGCAATTAAGTTCGTCATGCATGAAAGTGTAAATTTTTTTGTAGAAGTAGTTCATGTATGTAAATCTGAACATGCAATAAAAAAGACAATGAAATTCTAGCTCGTTCTCGATCAAGCATGTGCAAGTTTGGAGCAGCTTTAAATAAATCTATTATACCATGTTATCTAAACCGAACTCGAACCAATATTTAGTTGTTACCGTTACTGCACAGCATGACCGATCAGAAAGATCAGGCAGTCTGAAGGAGGGGTCAAAATTGAGCTTGTTTGAGAAAAAATTACCACAAAAACTGATATAAATGCTAAAATGACGTTAAAACACGTTATCCACAGTTTCTGGTCAATTTGAAGTACTTCTGGAGAAAATTTCCAATTTGTATTCATTTTACCTTGTTTCCTCCAGAAAATTCCTCATTTTTCCATTCTAGGAGTATAGACACCAAACCCCCTTCACGTGCATGCCTCATTGTTAACCTGCTCAACCTTCCAAAGAAAACGATTGTCTAATTCAAAAAAGTATTTGTCCAGCATGAAAATGAAGATACAGCTCTAAGAGGCGGTTATTCTGCTTTAAAGAGCGCCTGTTTAGCTTGGAATTACAAGCTATAGAGTTCGAAATATTTGTTGTCTAGTTTAAAAAGTGGTTGTCCAAGTCTAAAAAGTAGTTGTATTTGGTTTTCCTGGTCCAAAAAGTGTTTTACATCTTTAAAAGAGGTTGTCCAGGCATACGTGGGCAGCACTAAAATTCTAAGGAGGGGGGTGCAAGATTTTTCAAAGACAAAAAATGGCCTTGAAAAATGGCGGCATGGCGAAAAAAACACTATTTTAAACGTTCCTCATCGAGTACTATCCATTGGCATCAAAAAATTGCAAAAAACAAACTAATTTTAAAAATTGAATTCTGCGGGGTATGATGATTTCTGGGGGGGGGTATTTTGGTTTCTCGAGAGGGGGGGGGGGAGAGTGCATACCCCCAACCCCCCAGCACAGGTGTGTGTCTAAGTCAATGAAGTGTCTGTCCAAGTCCAAAAGTGTTTGCCCAGCTTAAAAAATTCGTTTTTAGGTCTAAAATTGCAAGTTTCAAGCTTTATATACATAGGTGCTATACGAGTATTAAAACATGTGTCCTCTGCTCAATTGCACTCATACATGAGTCTCAGCATCTGACAAAAAAGGACGACGCATTACAGATAAAAACTAATCGAACAATACATTCTTACTACTTACAAGCAAAATTCAGCAATCTTAACGTATTTTAAGTCCTTTAAATCAAACCCATCCTAAGTCATTCGACTAAGCAGCAAAGTAGCAAAAGTTCCTATGAAGATAACAAATTAATTGTATTATTGAGTCCACAAGGTCATGCATACCGAAATGTTCAACACAATTCATAGCTGCTAGTTTAATATCTTTCCTCCTCTTGTTCACTCTTGCTGCGGCAGCTATGAATTCTGGCTTCCTTTCGTGACAAAATCGGCACTGCGGCGAAAAAAACATAACTAAAGTACGGTCCAAGGCACTAAGAGTACTATCAAAAGTTTCAGAGGTCAGCACGAGCACATGACCCCAGCCGTCTGGATCCGACGTATCGTCTTCATCCTCATCGTATAACCTTAACAACTGCTCCGAATCACCAGCATTACAACGTGGAATAGAAGAGAAATGAAACAGGAGATAAGTTAGAAAATAAAACAGCGAATGCATTTGATATTAAACTTACTAAGCAAGTGAACGTTAGTCGAATTCGTGCAGTACACTAGAGTGATCTGAATTTATACTTGAGTAGACACAAATTTGGGTTGCTATATCTCCCATCCTCTACCTAATTCGTAAATACGAAAAAATGAATAAAATGAGAGCTGTATTTAGTACGGAGTATCCTTTTTTAACCATCGCCACCAGAAAAAAACCGGTTTATGGAATATTTCCATTTACAAGTGCAGTATGTGTATAAATACCTACATATAAAGTAGTACAGTCATTGAAAAGTACTGCGTACGAAGAACATGGAACACAATGTAAGACAGGTTGCAATCGTAGAAAAAAGAAAACCGACTGAATAGACGCAACAGCACACCACTGCTCTCTTAAGCGTGACGTGCGAAATGTCGTAGGCTGACGAATTCAATTCTTACTTCACGAGAATTATGTTGGAAAAACTAATAATAATAATAACACATTAGGTTTCAATCTTTTTCGATTTGAACTACTTCGCTAAGAGACCCATCATAAGTTCTGCAAAAATCAAGCGAGTTTCGATGATACGTCGCCTACCTAACTGAAATTTATCCGCCTCCAAATTTTCACAAAACTTGAAACAGTACATATATGCCAAACTTGTCAAAATAAACTGCTTTGCTCCACGCTAAAAACTAACAAGCTTACAGTAATAAAAGTCGTATTTGAAGAAGCAATAATTATCATCAAGATTATCGGAATAAGCTATGATTAAATATAATAAAACAAGTATGTAACAATAAATATGCAGTAGTCGCGATAATCAAAAACATCAATGATAAACGAGCAGGAAAAAATAACTACTATGAGCATCGCTAATTCGATTATTATACTTATAAGACTGATAAGTATAATAATAACATTACAGTGTTTTTTGTTTTTTCGCAATTTTTTGATGCGAATGGATAGTGCTCAATTAGAAACGTTGAAAATGGTGTTTTTTCGCCATAATACCATTTTTAAGACCATTTTTTGACCTCAAAACACCATTTTTCAACGTTTCTCATTAAGCATTATCCACTGGCATCAAAAAATTGCGAAAAAGCACTGTAATGTTAACTAAAATGAAACCGATCTTATTTACATAACTTACGGCACGTTTGCAGAGTCGTTTGAATTACCCGGTAGATTTTGCTGCTGATTTTCAGCTACCTCGGGTTCGGCTGCTGGTATCTTGATGCTACGAGCATCCATGTATCCAATAAAATCGCCAGCCTGAAAAAAATATAGGAATTATATGAATTGAATCAATAGACCGACAAACAATAGATAATAAACAAAGCACAGTTGCAATAGTAAGCACAGATTAAGAATGGGCATGTACCTTTCGTAGATGCATGAGATCAGGTCCGCAGGGATGGGATCCATAGGTAGGCAGCATCAGAATTCTGGGAGGTGCAAGATTTTTCAAAGGTCAAAACATGATCTTACAAATGGTATTATGGTAAAAAAACACCATTTTTCAACATTTCTCATTGAGCACTATCCCTTGGCATTAAATAATTCCGAAAAGAAACAAAAAAAATTTTCCGAAATCGAATCTGGGGGGGGGGGGTTGGGTGGGAAGGGTGTATACCCCGAACCCCCATGCCCAAGTGTGATGGGATTCCTAATTTTAGGTTTATAGCCAGCCCACCCAACCCCCAAACAAAGTCGTCCCCCCAATCCTCCACTCAAAGTCGGTCGTGCCCATACATGGGCGTAGGGGGGGAGTTTGGGGGGTATGCACCCCCAGAATCCAATTTTTGAATTTTTTTTGTTTTTTTTGTTGCAATTTTTTGATGCCAATGGATAGTGCTCGATGAGAAACGTTGTAAAATGGTGTTTTTTCGCCGTACCACCATTTTTAAGACCCTTTTCGACCTTTGGAAAAATCTTGCACCCCAGAGCTTAGGTGCCGCCAACCTATGGTCGTGGCCCATCTTCCAGAGTCGAAAAATTTTGTCGATTCCTAATTTTCCTAACAGTGTCGAGAATTGTTAAAAAAATCCGTCAATTATGGGCAAAGTAGAGGGGTTTTACCGTCTTTTAGTAGGCAAAAAGCATTTGTGATACAAGAAATTTAGGAATTTAAAAAAATTTGAAAGTTTAGTACGAAAAACGCGCAAAATTAGGCAACAAGCGCGAAAAAAAGTAAGACGCCGCTAAAGCAAAGAATCCCATCTGCTACCCGATTCTTAGAGTTAAATAAAATGCGATTAAAGGGTTGGACGCGAAGCGCAGTTTTATAAGTTTCGCAAAAAAGATTACTAACAAAATTAGTCTGCCTTTACTCAAGAAACCATTGTAAAAACCACAGAATCCTTGTTCTGTACAAAACTACTACCTGACCTGACGTTAAATTACGGTTTTAGTCAGTGAATGTAATTAACAAGAATTCGAAAAATCATTAAATAAGTGATTAAAATCACCGAAAAATGCACGTCTATTCGTCATTGCGTCAACTATTTTTAGGCGACAAAGGGGGTTGCGTACCCCGCAAATCTGTCCTTGATTATAACGTATTGCTATACCATACTTAAGCAAGTGAATTTCAATTCACTCTAACTATCTTATAACAGCTTAATTGCAATAAAGTAAAGAGTATCCAGCTTAGTTTGCAAAAGTTTTTCGACGAATTGAAGTACTGTTATGTACAAAGGACAAAGGGAATCCAAAATAGATGAGTTCCTGCATACGAAGAGCATAAAATAATTCAGAATTTCCCACGTTTTTAAAGTCACAACGAGTTAGTGCCGGAAAATTCCTTATTAATGCATCATCAGAGGACTCTTATAACGCCTTGCGCATGAAGAGGACTTCTAAGGCAACAATTTTTTTAATAGACAAAACTGAACTGAACAAGCCTTTAAAAATTTGTTAAATGTCATTTATAACCGTAAATTAAGCACAAACCGACATGAAGATTACAACAGAAGCTTCGTTAATGCAACGTGCGTCTAAATTAAAATAGAAACCCGAGGAAGGGCTTGGTACGAGATGTCAAACATTCAAGTGCACCACAATTCTCAAAAACATTAAAAAATATGGACAGCCTTAAAATATTGTTATGCTGCAAACGCAGTGTATATACATAGGTACATTTTCATCAGTTAGTATTATACGGTGCAAAACGATAAACGATATATACTGAAAAAGCGCAAAACGATTTTGCACAAAGCTTACCGATCTGATTCCATAATAATTTTCAGAATTCTTGAAATAGCTGAAATATTTAATAGTTGGAAATCCTTGAATGTCTTGTGACTTGCAAAGTTGTATATTTTCAACGTCTGAGCAGTCCACAGCGGCGAAACAAATCTCGCTGTTATCTTTGAAATGCTCAGCAGCCATTGTAAACTCTGGCTTCGCCTGCTTACAGTGTCCACACCCTAAACGCATGATTTATATCAACTGTTTTGTGAATAAAAACCCTATACGAATTCATGCATAAAGCCAATACAAGGCCATGTTTGTGTACAGAAGTGCATTAAATATTGGGTACAGCGAACGAAGAGTATTTTACTTTTATTCATCTACATATCACATACATTACATCCTTATCATACATGTACAACAGTAAGAGAATTCTGGAGGTCGGGTCCAGAAAAAATTTCTAAAAAGTGCCTCTCTGGGCTAAAAAACGATGGGTACACGCCAAAAACACTATTTTATGACATTTCGGACAATGTTCGTTTCGAGAAAAATTGGACAAAATATATTCAAAAATGTATATAGGGCGCGAAGCGCCAAAAATTTGAGGCTTTGAGTAAAAAATGAGCTAAAACACTCAAAAAGGCTTACTTTCACACATTCCCATAGGGGAGGGGGTGAGGTATTAACCCCACCTCAGGGTCCAAGACATGAACCACTGTCAGACGATTTTGAGCTATCAAACATTTTCTGCAATTATTTTTGGGTACAAAACAGCTAAGATGTTAAAAATTTTTCGGCGCTTCGCGCCATCTAGTACATTCTGTTTTGTTTATCCATAAAATACCTGGAATGAAGTCAAAATGATCTATAAAGTCAAAATTTTCGATGAATTCTTATATTTTTACTTAAAAGAGTGACGAAACTAATCAGAATGGGACAAAAAGTAGTTAAAAATGCAGTTTTCCACATTAAAACATGCTATATAGGATGTTTTAGCCATTTTTCATATTTGACCTGCAAGAAAGGCTAAAACTCTAAATTTAGTGTTCTCAAATTTTGAGATTTACCCCCCCCTAAACTTTCAACCTTGGGAAAGTATGCTTCCTTTTAACGAAAAATCGACTAGTAGTTACTAGTAGAGATGTGCCAGGCCCCGGCCCCGGGGCCTGCAAAAAATAATTAAAATGTATGCAATAAGTGCGAAAAGAGAAGTTTTATTAGTCAGAAAGCAGAAAAATCTTCATTCCTTTCCAAGCATTAGCAATTTCTTTTAATATTCAAAGTCGACGCATTTTAAATTAGCACTTAAATGAACCAAAGCTTCAAGCTTATCAGGCAATAGACGCAATCGACGATCTGAAGAAATTAGGCCGCTTTTACTGAACAGGCTGGAGACACGTGTTGGTGGCGAACTGAGATATTTCCTGGCAAGCTATGATAGTCTTTAATATACTTCTTTCTTGGTTTGCCAAAATTTCAGGGGATGAGTGAGTATATACTTGAGATCTCTAATATATACTCTTACATCTCTAGTGTATATACTCACTCTAAGCTTACTTTTTCAGCTAAAAAATTTGGAAGTCGTCATTTAGTCAAGATCATCATGATGCAAATTCGATAAGCAGCACACCTGAGCAATAGTCCATCTCTGTCCGTCCATGGAATAGGCTTACACAAAGGCTGGACGGCCTGAAGGATCCATTTGGATCAACTCATTTTGAAAAGATGTGAGAAAACAGTGAGAAAAATATAAAAAAATATCTTTTTTAAACCCATTTTCGGTCCAATTAGTGGATTATTTAACATTTGAGAACACATAGATGGACGGGCTGAAGTCTTGGCTATTGCTCAGGTATGGTAAGCAGTATATAAAAAATATTTGATTCCATCTGAAACTTTTATTTGTATGATCATCGAAATCTGACATATTAAAACTTAATAGCTAAGATGCAAAACGAGTAAGTCGTGTTTTAAAGATAAGAAGCACTCAATTGAAGAGTAAAATACATTCAAAATATGGATGTAGAAACAGTAGAAGAGTAGAATAGGTATTTAGAAAATCAGACAATTGTTCATTAAGTAGTGCGCCATATTCGCATGACTCGGCATCTCAATGACATGTTTTAATGCACAACTTTAGGCCCCGGCCTCAGCAAAAATGACGGCCCCGGCACATCTCTAGTTACTAGTTAAGGAACGACTACTGGACCCGGACCTGTCTACAACTTTTTTAGCGTTTTTCAATGAATATCCATCAACGTTTTTATGCCAAATTACAGATAAACATTAAGACAATAATTCAGAGAAAAAGGTATAACTCGCAATCGTATGTAAACATAGGATAAATAGGCAAGTAAATGGATAATGTAAATGTATATGTAAAAAATGTAAAAATATACTACATAAATGTACCAGCAGCAAATGTACCATGCGTTATTTGACCGATCAGCTCAAGAAAACCTACCACCACTTTATTCACTCAAACTCGCTTTTGCATTTTTTTATCTTTCATGCTTTTTTTGTGTATCCAAAATTCATTTCTGCGTTCGTACAGCAGCTTGAGCTTACTGTCTTATGTAATCGAATAGCTTCATATTATTGAAACTGTGACGGAATTTCAGAACAACTGAAAACTTCGCGATTTGTTTCCAGTACATTCTCGGGTTAGAACACGCGCTTTTGTCAGACATTTTAAGAATTTTAATATTTATAGTTTTTTAGCAACGAGCAACAATATCCGGTTCTACATAAAATGAATAATATTGCGCTGCAGTTCTGCTTAGAAAATTTTTCGTTTAATTGCAATAATAAGCGAATTCAATTAGCGCAACATTCGAAACATTAAATTTCTCAACAAACGAGTACGAAAAATCCGTTTCTCATTTTGTAATGTTATAAAAAATTATGTCAACGTAGAGAGCCATTTTTATCCAGTTTAATACTGATGATGTCAGATAAAGTAAGGTGCTCGACGAGCGATCACATAAGCGAACCAATATGCCGTACAAAGGGATTTACAGAAATACAGGAGGAAAAAATTTGGAATAAAATACTTCGAAATATTCGGGGTGAAATATTCTATAAGTCCTCCCAATATATCATGACGTAAAAATCATTTCAATAAACGTGACATCTTCAATCGTAATATGTAAAGTATCAAATACGAGTAAGTACCACTCTTGCAATTGGTTTTTCTGATCCTATTTATTTTGCTAAATTTTTACAGCGATAAAAATGAATTGTATACAGGTAACTTCAAACTTTAATAAAATAAAACAGTAATAATAAATAATAATAAATGGTTTTTAATAATTCTAGTAAACCAGAAAAGAACTAAAATAGCTCTAACCAAACATGCACAGCATGGGAAATCTGGGGGGGGGGATTGAAATTATAAAATGCCTTCTTTGGGCCAAAAAATGGTAGGTACGCGGCAAGAACATCATTTTCGGCGTTTCTGACGATGCTTTATCTGCTTTATCTTTCTAGAACATGAAAACATAGAAAAAATTCGAAAAAATCAAAAAAGTCGAAGAAATTGAGCAAAATGTAGACAAAACATGAGTTTAATGGCGTGAAGCGCCGAAAATTTGGCAGTTTTGGGCAGATAGATAGCTAAAAATGCTAAAAAACACCTTTTCTACAAATTTTTAACTTTCGAAAAATCGTCAATTCTAAGGCGGGGATGAAAAAATTTTTGCGGGCGGTGAGAGAAAGATGTATTTCAATTTTGGATCACGAGGACGAGAAGTCACATAGATTTACACACATGTACATATATGTATGCTCTCAAATGATTTGTGCTCATTAATTGCTTTAAGAAGCATGCACGAAACCTTCAATGACAGAAGTGATTAAATGAGGCGAAATCTTAAACCCTATTTCCAAAAGCAAGCTTTTTTTAAAGTACCAGATACATAAAAAAGCGCAGGAAAGACTAAAATCGGAAAAAAGCCGATAAATTGCAAGCCTTGCCTAATGATACTGATAGATACAATTAGTTGGGCGTTTACAGGTTCTTTATTCTGTATTTCACTCTTTCCGCGACCAGACATGCACAGCATGGGAATTCTGGTGGGAGGGGGGTGAAACTTAAAAGTGCCTTTGTTAGGCCCAAAAATGGTGGGTACAATACGTGGGCAGCACCAAGATTGTGGGGGGATGCAAGATTTTTCAAAAGTCAAAAAATGGCCTTAAAAATGGTGATAGGGCGAAAAAACACAATTTTTCAACGTTTCTCGTCGAGCACTATCCATTGGCATCAAAAAATCGCGAAAAAAAACAAAAAAGTTCCAAAAATTAAATTCTGGGAGTATTTTGGTTTCTGGGGGTATTTTGGTTTATCGGGGGTGCATACCCCCAAACCCCCCATGCCCAGGTGTGGTGGTACGCGTCCAAAACAGTTTCTCAGGGTTTTGACGACGCTATATCTTTCTAGAGCATAAAAACGTAGAAAAATTTCGGAAAAATCTAAAAAAGTCAAACAAATTTAACAAAATATAATCAAAACATGTGCGTATAGCGCGAAGCACCGAAAATTTAACACTTTTGCACAAATAGATAGCTAAAAACGCTTAAAAAAGAACCTTCTCTACGAATTTTTCGGAAATTTTTGGAAAACTTACGAAAAATCGCGAATTCGGGTGAAGGGGAAGAATTTATGCGGGGGTAAAAATTTTTCTGCGCGGGGGCAGGGGCTAAATCCCCTCCCCAAAAAATCATGTATGTCCGCGACTGCACATTTTTTGTTCAAATGTTTCTACTGACACATATTTTTGCTGTTGCAATGAACTTTCAACTTTATGTAAAGGATAAATAACCGAGCTGACAAGACAAGATCAAACATTTAGTGCAAATTATGTAAGCAAAAAAAGGATAGTTACAAAACAATAACTTACATGGAGCATAAAACATGACCAAAGCGTGTTTTAGTTTTTTGAGCTCCGCTTCGAAATTATTTTCGTTCAAATGAATAACGGCCGATACTTCTTCGCTCCATGGAATTTCAGGCGGTGGTGGCGGAGGAGGTTCTTGTGGACTAAGTACATATACGAATACGCATGAAACTATGTAAAAGCTGGATTTAAAAGATCTTGCAAATGTTCTGACATGGTTTGAGAAAGACGTTCACGAAAATTGAATTAGATACAAAGCCAATTACTGCGCTAATACTGATAAAACAACATGAACTTAAATTGACCTGATTTCCATTTATGATTAAAAAATAATGATAATAAACTAGGGTAATAAGCATATTCCTGCATGGAATATTGGCAGGGAATATTTCAAGGAATTTTCAAAATGTTATTTTAGGGTTTTCAAGGAATACCGATTCATTAGGCAGCAAGTAATAAGATTTTTCTAATATCCAGACACGTAGCTGTAGGGGTATAGGGGACTATTCCTCCTAAAATTTTGAAAATACGAGTAATTTTTGTAAGGGTCTCCCTAAGGAAAAAAACTGAATATCCTTGAAGGGTATTAGAAAGACCGTTAGAGCAAATTTTTGCATGCTTTTGAGCTGATAGGTCCAGAATTTTTGGGCGCTTTCATATTAAATTTTTTTTAAATTATTTCTATTCCAATAAATAAAGCTCGCTGAGAAACGATTAAATATACCATTATTTTTGTCTGTCTACAAGAATTTGTTAAGATATTTGACTTCAAAATTTTGTCCCCCAAATTCAGAAAGCCAGCTACGTTCCTGCTAATATCCAAGAATAAAATATGATTTTAGAAAAGATTCTATATGGGAGTCATAAGACGATAATTAAAGTTAAAAGTCCTGCTAGTAGAGCGAAAGGAAAGATAATTTTGCGATTAAAATCTGCCTGACATACATTTGACGAAAGTTAACTGAAACGAAACAACAAAACTGACAAGTGACGATTGTTTTCACGCTACAGTTAAATATGCAGCACTTACTCAGTCTCTCAAATTACAGACGTACACGAAAAATGCAACGCTTTTCTGGCTGGAACGGACGCCCAGTCGTTCCTTGGGGTCATCCCACCCATGCATTGAATTTGGGATGGGCCAACGCGTATAATAACACTATTCTTAATAGCGCAACTAAATTATAACACTCTAGGTGACTACCCAGCTCACTATCGTAGAAACAAAATAGAAATAGAAACAACGACAGAAATAGTAATAATATTTATAAAAAATATTAAGAATATAAATATCAGAATGGTCCCGCTTAAGCCAAATAAAGCACCATGTGAACAATTTACTGAATCCATTTGTATGTCCAGGCTTCACGTATGACTTAACTCCTAGTAATCTTGAAGTTAAAAGAACACAAGAGTAATAGCATCTTTCAGCCTTGGACCACTGTTATCTTTTCAGTGCAAAAAACTTCGATTTTTAGTACAATCGAAAATTGGCCAAAAACTGACTGTATTTTGTGTACGAAAATTGCTCCAAAAATCCTTGTGCGAGCCTCGAAATCCACGCCTCGAAATCTTTGTCCCGTACGAAAATAAAAAAATTGCTTGGGACGTTAAGCTTCCCAGAAAGCAAGTGCAGAAAGAATAATGTAAATCCATTTCGGTCAAACTCGTAGATACAATCGAAGCGAAGAAAACTAACAAGTTTTCAAAGCAGGGTCGCAGAACTATAATATACAGATAAATCCTAAAACATCAACGAAAATTGAAAAAAATAATGAATTTTGCATAGTTCATATCTACGATGGATAAAATTGAAAGCCCACACTAATCGTAATTCAGATAGCTCGTAAAGCGGCCCCTTGGTGATCCCAATGGTGTCGTAATTATTTACACATCTATTATGTACGTTCTATGAAAACAAACTAACTAAGACTTAAAACATAGGTCTAGTTTTAATTATTTCAGATTATTAATATACCAATTTTTAAAAGGACTTTGGTCTAAAAAGGTGATATGCGCCCTTAGCATTCGTTCTGAAACTAATCAACATTAACTTTACATATCTACAATAATAAAAATATTCTTCAAGCCTTCAAGCAATAGACAATTATGTTCACTTTTTCATAAAGGCCGTCAGCTTATCGACTGATCTATCGTTAAAGTCCCAAGCATAGACGCCGTCTTTGAAATACTTTACGGTTGGAAAGCCTTTTATATCAAACTTGTCTGCCACCGACTTTTCTTTGGACGCGTCAACAGCAGCTAAGATGCCTGGCACTTTCTCGTCTGACAAAAGTTTGGCTGCTTCTGTGTACGCCGGCTTCATGGCCTTACAATGACCGCACCCTAAAAATAGGTGCATCCATACAAGTAAGGGCTCGAAATTTTAGGTGGGGGTCAGCGGTTATTTTCAGAGGAAGGGGGTAAATGAACTCCAATTCTTGACCAAAAACGGCCTAAAAATTTAATTTTTTTTCTCGAAAATCAGGGGTCATTAATTTTCTGGCTGTGCATCGCTAAGGATTGATTGACATTAAAGCGTGTAAACGAGAATTACACTGCCGATCAAATGCATCCAATCATGCCAATAAACTAAAGTATGACTAATATGGGTAACGTGCTGCATTCCAAGAAAAAAAACGAGCGTACACGGAGCATAAAACATCACCAAAACCGAAGGGTTTTGTAATAGAAATCGATCGAATGTTTCGTCGGTTAAATGTACGACACTCGATTTTTCATCCGACCAGTTTATCTCCTCAACGGATCCTCCGCTTATCGTTCCAGCACTAGGGCTACAAAAGTCAAAAAGCAATGCATTTTGCAATGAGCACAGCAGAGTCGGGCTTGATGACATTCAAGGATGCGTAACTTTGATGCAGAAGATCAGACGCAGATTAAGCAAAATCAAATCTCATAGATTAAGCATGCTGCTGAAGAACTTGAAAGTGAATAAGGCCAAACTCCTACTGAATACTGAAAACATCGAATCTACTATTGCACGAATACTATATAAAGAAAAATTTTAAAGCAAAATCAATATTCAAAAACTGATTACAAGGATAAATTATCGGGTCTAGGACAATTCGTAGAACGACAACTGGTAGGAGGACAATTGGTAGGATGACAATCTGTAGGATAGGACAATTGGTCGGAGGACAATTCGTAGGATGCAGTACCACGATAAATGAAATCAAATTATATGAAGTTTAATCACACACGAACAGCACAAAAATCATGCTCAGATGAAGGAGAGGGTTAATGCGACCAGAGCAATGGTCTTCTGGGGGATATTTTTATTATTGTGCGATTTTGGCCCAAAAATAGCGAAAAATCGCTAAAATTTTCATGTTTTTTCGCGAGTCCAGACGGTTGGGAGTGGGGGAGACGGACCCATCTTAGGTGGGGCGATGCCCCCATCCCCCTGTTACATGTATGGCTAATTGATTTCACAGTGGTTCAAGCTTTCGCTAGTTAAAAACATTGCTGTGCTGTTTACTTTAAATGCATTTGTTTTCAGAGCAAGTTACTTTGTGAGATATGTTTTAAAGAACTGACTTTTGTCAGGCATATCCGTCAAAGAATAGCTTTCTTTTTCCACGCCCAGTCAAGTTAAATTCGGCCATTTAGGAAGAAGTCAACGAAATCATGAAAAATAGCGACCACAACTCTCCTGACATTTAACCGTAAACGATTTTGACCACTGTGACATGTTGGCCGAAATTAACCCATTTTTTACCTCTTGTTTACTTTACTGCACTCTCTTTGCGTAATTGCTACCTTCGATTTTGTACATACGATATCTACTAGTTGGTATCCTACCAATTGACCTATACAACAAATTGTCTTCCTACGAATTGTCATCCTACCAGTTGTCCTCCTACGAATTGTTTTCCTACAAATTGTCCGGATTCCTAAATTATCAATTAGTAGCAACGATTTCTGATTCGTACTATGCCTTGTCGTGGTTAGTTGTCACTAGTCGTGCTTACATATATATTTGCGAATTGCCGACTGTTGCGTATCCACGTAGTATCTACCCACCATATATACGTATGCTTACAAAGTTTAACAACATACTACAGATTTAGAGATTCAAAGAAAACAACAAAACACACCAAACCGACGATTATGACTCAGGAACAATACGATTAAAAAGTAGGCACATACATGTTAATCGAAATGATGAATAGTGAAACAAGTTTTGGAGTTAAGACATTATTCATTTACAGAATGCATGACAGAAATGAAGAAATATTTGAGAATGACGACACAAATACTACCTTCGTGTCCATTTTATCAGGCCATCTTTCGTTTGTTGTCCTCCATAAGGATATAATAATTCGCCATTCCTTAAACACGAATATAAGCTAACTTAGCCGCCGACTTCAGTAAAACAAGCATGAAACATCGTACTTGAAGTACAGTAAAGTAGGAAAGCCGCTTATATTATACAATTTTTGTAATTCATATAATTCCACTTGAGTAACATCCAAGGCAGCTAGAATCTAAAAAGCTCAGTATGAAAAATTAACGGAAATCGGACTGATCGATACATGACTTTGAATAACAGATGCACGAGGTCAGGTTAATTAGGGAGGAGTAAAATCGAGATTTTGGGGTCAGGGAGAGGTAAAACCCTGGATTTTTACTACAATAAATTGCGTTTTTTATCATTTTAAGTCAAAATCGCTTGAAAATGCTGCTGGACAGTACCTAAATTTTGGACCGTTTAGCGGGGGGGATCATATCTCCTCTCACACTCCCTATGTGCATGTGTGACCCGAAATCGGCCATTATCCTCCCAAAAGTTGAGACTTTAACCCCCTCCGATTTCAGACAATAACGTGCTGTTATGAGACTACTTTTAGATATTTCTTTGATCTTCTCGACCGGAAATATAAGTCTATTTATCCTTCTTCAAAATATGTCCGACTACCCTTCACTGAAGATTTTGAGCCATTGTACTCGTACATGTGACAAGATTCATTATAACGAAAAATATAGATCCTCGAAAAATTGAAATTGGAGCGCAAACATAGGTGGGCAAAAGTTATATCCAGATATACACGTGGGGGGTTGGGGGTTTAGACCCACAGAATAGAGAAATGGAAAAATTTTCAGAGAAAAATGGGGCAAAATGAAAGCCAAAAATTGATGAAAATTGAACATTTTCTTCAAAAGTGCTCAAAATTGACCAGAAACTGTGGAGTAATGTAGTTAATTTATGTAATTAACTCAACTAAAGTGGAATAAATCTCGGATTTCACCCCTACCTGGTGATCCTGACCTTGTGCATCTATGGCTCGAGTACGAGTAATATAATCAGTTTTTCATGAAATAATTAAACATACGAATATAAAATTAAATAAGCGTGAATGAAACCTATATACATAATCTTGAAACATTGACACCAATATTATAATTAAATTAAAAAGATCAGGCATAGTTGATTGGAATAAATGAGAAGAATGATCGAGATATGGAGTTAAAAACTATAATATAAGTTTATGAAGGCATAAAATCATACATGATCTTGAGGGGGGTTCACTCCCCAGAAAATTTTCACCCCCCAGAATTGGCGATTCCTTAAAAGTTCCCGAAAATTTTCTAAAAATTTGTAGAAAAGATGCTTTTTTAAGCGTTTTAGCTATCTATTTGCTCAAAAGTGCCAAACGCGCCATTATACTCATGTTTTGACTATATTTTGTTTAATTTGTTCTGACTTTTTGATCTTTTTCGAATTTATAATTTAAGCCCACTGTGCATGTATGTATACAACAGCGAATTTCATCTGAAAATGGTTATTCGCGGTTAAAATTTCCAAAAAATATTCTGACTTAATCCGGTGTAGAAACATCCCTAACAACAAGTAGATAGTCAAACCGTCTCGTTCTTTAATTCGGCAGCAGCGGCCGAAAACTCCGGCTTGAGTCTTTTACAATAACCACACCCTGTAATTAAGATGTATAATTCTTAGTTTTGCTAAAAAGTCCCGACAATGGGTAAAATTGCTTACATGGAGCATAAAACATTGCAAGAATCGGCTTCTTTTCTCTCTTTAGCTTTAATTTCCAAACCTGAAAAATAAATTGGAAAACTCAAAAACTTCATGAAATGCATAATACATATTACCATTTGTATAGTATTATGTATTTAAGTAGAACGTAATTCGCATAATCTTTGTTACGACCAATCTATCTAAATAATATATGTATATATACCTATATGCCTACTAGAATAAAATAGATTTAACCATATGAGTAAACTTTAGTGAACAGACAAAATGCATATACATAAAACACTAGTAGATTATAAAACAGACTCGACAAACAAGAATCTTTAATTACAAAGATTTATAGCGTCAATACGACATAAAAGTCAAGCTTTTAAAACGTCTGAGTTGAATGCATTATAAGGTAAGTTATTTTTATGATAATTTATTCTCAAATAATCACACAAAAAAAATCTTTCAGATTACAGAGTGCCGCACGACAGATGTAAAAGCATGTTATAGAAGATTGTGCGTGAGATTTACAATTTTTCAACAACTCGCTG
This sequence comes from Mermis nigrescens, assembly GCA_036768485.1. Taxonomy (NCBI): domain Eukaryota; kingdom Metazoa; phylum Nematoda; class Enoplea; order Mermithida; family Mermithidae; genus Mermis; species Mermis nigrescens. The sequence continues at coordinate 171,230 of JAVLUZ010000345.1, read as the reverse complement.
ATAAACCTTGCGGATAACACATTGAACTTATATTCCCAATTCCCATGCAATAACATTTAAGAAGGAACTGTCAGAGGCTTAATGAATGAGGAGCAGGTATCTCTCATTAAAATTCGCAGGATGGTCCAGTAAGGCTATGCTGTTAATCAAAATTTATTTTACTTTATCAATACTGCACACTAGATTAATCCTTATAAATGGCACCAACATTATGAGCCAGTAATTTCACGGCGATTTATAGCACATGCATCACATTTGCATTTTATGATAAGTGGGAGAAAAAGCTATAGGCCAAAGATGGGCAAGATTTGGGAATCGCTAATTTTTTCGTGAAATTTTTTCCGCAAAACACAAACCATAGTGTGAAACAGACTATCATCAGGTCATTTGGGACCATAGATGCACAGCAAAACCGATCCGGAGGTGTCAGCCGGCCTGGGAGGCATTTATGCACATAGGAAGTAGGGAGAGGGGGTGCATCCCGTTGAAGGGTCCAAAAGTTGGTACTGTCGAGAGGTTTCGGCCCGAAATAGTGTACTTACAAGCAATTTTAACCTGATTTATTTAGCAAACACCATCACTGTAGCTATATCCCGGATTTCACACCTTCTTGGCTACCCTAATCTGCAACTATGCTGGTGGTCGAAAATTGAGCTTTTTAGGACCAAAATGACCTCAAAAACTGGTATAAGCGCTATAACAGTGACAAAACTACGTCATTACATTCTTTTTAGTCGATTTAAAACACCTTTGAAAAATTTTTCAATTTTCATCCATTTTGGCTTTCATTTCGTCTCATTTTTCCGAGGAATTTTGCCATTTTTCCACTCTGCGGGTCTAGACCCACACCGAACCCCCATATGCATGTATTGTTTGGAGAGCATATCAGTGCCAAATGAACAAACATACATAGTTAGGTATAACCGCGCTTGTAAAACGCATTAAAATGACATAAATCTAGTGTCAAAAAACTTTTTTAGGTTCAGCCGGAATTTAGTAAGATTGCTGCACAATTTATATACATCCTTGTATAATATAATAGGTATTCATCAAGGAGGATATTCAAAGCGGTGAATCACCTGAACAGATGTCTGCGAAGTGTCGGAAATTTTCAATATTTTTATTCCTTTAAGCAGACTTTAACAGTTTTTGAACCGTAAGCAATGCATGAATTATATCAGGCGCGAAGTGCCGGAACATTTGGAACTTTTTAAGCGGTTAAGTTGGATTTTGTACCTTTCTGAAGATTAGAAATACAGAAAATTACTAGGGAATGTCCAAAACCTACATGGGTTCATAGCTTGCGGAAAAAAATTTCAGGGGGAATACCCCTTTACCCTCCTGGATATGGGCCTGGATGCCATATTTCATTTTTCAACGAACTTGCCTTTTAAATTTCGTTGACGGCTGCCAACCAACATGTGCATCAAACAACCAACCAAACAAAATCTTAAAGAAGTACCACACAATTCAATTCTGGGAGTCTATCGTATTCTGCGGGTTTTTTGGACACAATGGGATCTAAACCCCCAGCCATGTGTGCAGCCAACCTCCTCACTAAAACATTATTCTGATTCAATGACTGTTTTCTAAACCAGCTACCCGAAGGAATACAAATCACAATATAAAGCAATTCTTTCTTCGACTCCCACTTAAAGCTATGCAACTTCCATACACATTCACTCTCGGACTTACAGAGTTCTGATTCATGCATAAGCTTTCCTAGTAAATAAGTCTTGGCGACTGGCGTAATGATGCTCGAGGATGTTATTCGGTATCTTGAATACTAATAAATTTTTACGAATCACTGAAGTATCCATTTCATGAATGGACAAGATGCGCCAGATATACGCATATACTGCTATATTTAAAATTCAGTATGTTCATAACTACAAAGCAATACTATACGGTAAATGCATTTCAAGCATTGGCGTACGCTTTCCAGCCATTTTACTTTAGTATCTGAGATATGCAATACATCTTCAGAGCCTTCTTCTTCTTCCCAAGGCAAGTCAGCCGTCGGGTCTTGCATAAAGCGAGTCAAACTGTTGACGTTCAATGAGCGATCGTATTCCTTATGAAATTTTCCGTTGCTTAAATGCAAACGAACGATATTTATATGAAATAGTACATGTAAAGTGAATTTGGTCGAAAACGGTGTTTCATAAAGCCTCAAAATATTGAAAGCATGTTGATTTGATCTGATCTGATTGTTTATTATTTTCGATGTGCTTCCAGACCAGCTAGCAACATGCGGTCTTTAATGAAATCTTGACAAAGCTTTACACTATTCCGCTGATTTCATACTTTACTGATGTCAGTGTTTTTGCAAAATGCCATATTCCTTTGTACGTACATATACTAAAAAGTCATCAAAGTCTTTGCACATTTTGTCCATACGTTACGAATTTTAGTACCATTCTTTTGTTCCAAAACACGATTTTGAGACTCTGCAAAGACAAAAACAGAAACTCGCCGAATTGGAAAAACCATTTTTTACTTTTATCATTATCTTCAATTTGACTCCAGAGTTTAAGCAGACTAGGAATGGGAATGGCTGGTACCGATGCTAAAGAGAAAGTAAACGCTACACGTCGTTTATTATATGTTTTTATTCTATATTTTTTCTACATTTTTTAATGTTGCTGGAAATTCTGATTATAACTGTTTGTATGCAGTAGTGAATAAAGTTTTTCGCTCAGTGAAGTCTTAATACAAATAATCAGGTGTAAAGTGCTAAGAGATATGAAAAAGAATGCAAAATTACGCAAAACAAGCTGGATTTTAGAAGAGCATTTGGGATTGGTAGACTGTACAAGAATTCTTAATCCCAATGTTAACATTTTAGAAAAGAGAAATAGTTTTTTACGCAGGTAGCTCGATGCTAATAAAAAATTCAGAAAATTCATCTGAAAAACGCTGAAAGAGTACTAAAATCGCAATATTATCATCTAAAAAGTCTTCGCGCATGGCAACAATGCTCGAAATTTCCCGTTCAAACAAAACCCGTTTCATGTGTGCACTTCTGTCAGGGACATCTTTGAAAACGCATCTTTGAATTAGTTCAGCCTAAAAAATGATTGACACGCCCGTATATTTGATTAAATTAAGCAATACGTATGCCACGAAATCATCTGAGCTAAGATCGCTATTTTGTATACTAATTTACAGCAAATAGCGCTGCAAAAAAGGTGCTAATTTACTTGATATGGATTATTCGACAAGTCGAGTTAAAGAAAAAAATAGATGATAGCACACTTTTGGTACCTATGAAAGTAAGTCATACATATTGGCTAATAAAAAATTTTTCACTTATGTAGCATTGAGGCGATGCAAATTGTTTAACAAATTTCGGGACACAAATAAAGTTCGCTTCCAATAATTGAGAATGATTAGCATATAAAATTGAATGTTTTGTCAACAGCTCACCAAACATATGTCAACGAAAGAGAATAACAATAAGAAATCTTCTAGAATTGTTTATAACTTCTTATAATTCTAAATGTCGAATTTGAAACATATTCAGAACAAAAATATAATGTGATGCTTTTATTGAAGATTAAAAGTTAGCACAAGCGCCTCACACACGTAAGTCACAAGAAAATGATTTAATATGAACTTACTGGTAATGATACAGAAAGAACTGTCTTCCATTGGATGAGGGTATCTTCATTTTCTTGCATGTTTTCCTGCCATCATCACTCCTTAAAACAAAATTTACACATATGCGTATGAAGGATTTCTCTGACGAATCCGAAATACGAGTATTCGGAGGTTACAACGTAGAACGAAAAGCATTTTTTGACGTTTATAATAGGCAATTTAAATTTTTGAATTAATTTAGAATTTAATTTATATACATTAGAATATTCATTTTTTTGTGAAAGATCTAAGATCTTGGAAACAAATCAATACAGTGCATTTATAATCCTACATTTTGAGAAATCGAGGCAGGGCTAATAGACGGTCGACCGCAGACTCGGGAAAGTTAGATGTTTTTGAGAAAAATCATATTCAGGCTTTAATTTAGCATTAAGTAGTACAAGTCCAGCAAACTTCTAAATCTTACGGTAAGAAGAAAATGACAAATCATCAAATAAACATTTTTTATCTCGTAAATCATCTTAGGTCAAGGAGAGTTATTGGAATGTCCCACTTTAATTGTGAGAGTGTCGCAACGATGAAAAGGATTTCTCGTTCTATACGAAATAGATTAATGTGTTTCATAACCACCGGATTTCTCTACGTAGAAATAGTTGATTTTAATTAACTTAAAATAAGGATCATCAAATCAGAAGGATAAACTTCTAACAGAATGATTGGTAATTACGTGCAATCGACTACCGCCACAGTAGCTTTTCCGTACAGCTTTCCAGCAGCATCAGTGACAACTTGTGTTATGCTTTGTACATTTGTCTGTCTATACAGGATTAAGACATTATTCTTTGTTCGTAGCAATTTTTTCAATGCATCGATGCTATCAAAAAGCTCCACCTGTAGCTTGGGTCTTCTTTGCGATAATATAACAGGCTGAAAAAATGCAGTGTCCTTTATTAAATTATTCGGTGAAAAAAGGCGTATGTACATAGATAGGCAATTTGGAGGATCATAAACACTGTTTTCTTTTTCGCACATAAAACTTCGATTTTTTTGTACAATAGAAAATCGGCCAAAAACTGCCTATACTTTTTATACAAAAATGTACAAAGACGGCTCCAAAAATCTTTGCACGAGCCTTAAAATCTTTGTTCCGTAAAAAAATAAAAAACAGTGATCATAAAACTTTCCGCTCGTTCAATGAAAGAACAGGACTCAGTTGCAATATCGACAATGGAGTCAGCAGTTCAATAAGAGTCAGCAGTTCAATAAAAGGCAATAAGAAACTGCGGGCCCAAACATGATATGCGTGATGAATCAATCTACTGAATAAACAAGTTGGGATTACGAAGTCAAATAAACATCAAATAAAGTCAAGTAAAATAAAATTAGAATAAACAGATATGGCGAATTAAATTTATTCATGAAAAATTGCAAATTCACTTAACAAAATAATTCATATCTTCAACAAGCCTTTAGTTTAAAGTAGAGACATCAAACGAAACGATGCGACTATTAAAACCATATTTGGAATCTTCATCAAAATGAAGAAATGTATCAATGATAAGTAAGGTACGTAAGAGTTAATCCTTTCAATGAAAAAACGTTTCACACCTACCACTGACAATGAAATAAGTAGTTGCCAAAGAGTGCTTATGTGCGGCCTCATTAACGACGATCCACCAAATAATTATCTTGCACCTTAAGATTCAGCAGGAGGCAATCTTAAAAAATGAAGGCAATAAAAACAAAAAATTTCATTAAAGAGAGGGTAAATACCTCATTGTTATTGTTACTAGTTAAACGTTCATTGTTACTAAATAAACGAAAGCGGCATGATTGCATACGCTTTACAAAGTACATATAGTACAGATGCACAAGGTCAGGGTCGGCAGTAGGGGAGTAGAAGCCCAGGAACCCAAAACAGTAAATTTAACGTTTGCTATTCTTTTTGCTGTTTAAACAACCAAAATGGTTTAAGTAGCCCATAAAACGTTTTTTTCCTTGTGCATATTTAGTCAATTTTGACTGCATTATATCAGTTTTAACACTAAAAAATACGAAACCTGATCATTTTCAGGCTCTTTCTAAGTAAAAAGTACATGAAAGTACTGATCTTGACATTTTTACGGATTTTTGGAAAGTTTTGAAAAATGGCGAATCCTTGTAAGGGGTGAAAATATTTCTAGAGGGGGTGAAAATTTTTCGGAGGGGGAGGGGGGGGTGAAACTCCCAAGATCATGTACGGCATTTACGAATGAATAATACGAAAGATAATCCAGCAAATTTTGTATGCTTGATATAAATGTATCTTCACAATCAAGGAGACTTCTACATTACTGATAAAAACTTTTAGAAACGGGCGAGAATGGCTAGGGCGGTGGGATTTTTCCGCACTAACTTTTAAATAGTACGAAAATTTGTTCTAATCGATCTAGCACTGAAGTCAGAGAGCTTAAAATTCGAAGCACATAATTAAAAAAACGAAAATTCGTTCACTTTTTCAAAAAAGCTTACATACCTATGTGAGTAAAGCAACATTGAAGTAAATGATACCTAAGTAAAAAACCGTAAATAAAACAGTTTTAAAACTGATATGCTTGAAATGCGTTAGATGTGCTAAAACTCAAATTTGTCGCTTCCAACGCAATATGCGGTTCAATTCTGATCATCTCAAACAACAACACATTGTCCCCGAAATCTTGCGAAATTTCGATTTGAAATTGCAGCCTTATATCGAAGCTGTGAAATAAGATTTACTGATAACTTATTGATAGAAGATTCCACGTTTCTATGTCGAGTACTTTAATTTATGATATGCAGTTTAAAATTTTTTCTGATACTGTACAATCTAAAATTGTCTTTCAACTCTAAACACAACGTTACTCTTCTTTCTCGAAATTTTTTATTTGCATTTTTTTTCATTTTCTATGCAAATGAGTGCCCAATTTTATTCGCTCAGTGTAAAAAACAGTCTAACGAAGATCATGACCGCCACATTGATCCCGCTGAAAAAATCCAGAATAGGGCTACAATGGGACTAGATTCTCCAAATTTTTGCAAAATATGCAGAAAATTTGAAAAGCCGCGAAAATTTTTCGTGAAGATCATATTAATATTGACGAAGCTACAAGACATAGAAATTTACGATTCCATAGCGTTTAAGAATCGGCAGTATTGAAACTTATCCTGTCAGTCAATATTTTAAAATTTTCCTTAGGCTTAGCTTACTTGGAATAACTTTGCAATATGGTCCAAACAAAACACAAAACTTCAGAAATTCCCCTCAACTTAGCTTGAAAATAAATTTCCTTTTTACATGTCCATAAAACAAAGCGTGGTAAAAGTTCTGATTGAAAACTTGCTATTATTTCTCTGAAAACTTAGGATCGTTTCGAAAAAGTATCCCGTCTTGTACTTCTGTAAAAAGGAGCTACAAGGAACCTAAGGAAGCTATCTAGCTAAAATGTATTCTTAGGCATATTTGAGACACTGAACATAAATAAGTAAGCAAACAATTTTGCCAAAAAATGTCCATGCAAATTCATAGAAATTTCCATAAACAGGCGTAAATCAATCTAAGCAGCTCTATGTCGACCTAAGAAGTAGTAAGTCGACCTATGCGCTTTAGAGCTTCTAGCTAGCTAGCATCTGAAGTACTGACTAAGCTTAAGCAATAGAGAAAGAGAACGGATGATAATTGAGAGATAGTCTATCCGCGTTAACACATAGGTACATATAATTCAAGGTTTGAGCTCCTGTAGCTCTATTAACAAAATTTTGATCTTGAAATTTCTTTTCTGTGCTTTATTTTGAGGGACTCTACATCTTGAAAGCAGTTTGAATTGAATTAGTATTGAAATACAAATTCTGTCCAGAACGTAGCCTATTCTACAGTTTAGCCGCTTAGTTTCAGATAATTTTCTCCAGTTTTAGATAACATAGTCATACAGGCTCCTTAAATCGATTAATATTATTCCCGCTTAGATCGACTCGCAGTCGCAGCTGCTTATAGGCGTTGGAACGACAATTTGACATTAACTTGCATAAATAGGTAATCACGTTTTAAAAAGATTTGTGAGCAAACTGAGTACAACAACAATAACAACAACAAATTTTATTACTAATACACAAAACTGATAAAATACATTACCACCGAAGTGCAGAATAAATTACAAATTACGAATTAATAGCGGGACATGCGAGTCAATGAAACGACAAATTTTACGCGCGCCCCACACGGTATCTAGATAAATTAAAAATTGCTTATCTAGATTTAAATATGTATAAGTTGATTTCAAATATAATTCAATTCAATTCAAGATACAATAAAATCAAGAAGAACGATCCAAACTGCAATTGCGAAAGAAATCAAACTTTTGCAAATTAAAATAAGCGACAAGTAGACTAGTTTAAATTTATTAATACTGCGGGTAACATTGAGATTAAAGACAAAAATCATCAGCTTCTAAACAAGACTTATGACAAGTAATTTGATACATCATGCACCGGCAAATATGTAAGCGTCTAAATTCGAGTCTACACAATTTAAGTCGTATTAAACGATCCTCGTAAGACAAAAAGAATATTACAATAACCGAAAATATATGCATATATACACATTCAGTAAATCTACGTTGAACAGCCACCAACCGATTTATATCATTACGATACAGAGATTTATTCCATACTGTACAACAGTATCTACTCGAATAAAGGTTTAACGTAACTCGTATAACTTTAACATTGTTTATCGTATGTTTCACATAGCCTTTGGCTTGAATTTTTATGAAGTTTTTCGATAGGTAGCTGACAGAGTACGATAATTATACATCGAATCAATACTATAATCGTAATCTGTCAACTACATAATTGTTAGCGATAATTTTTAAAAGTTGTGTCCAAACTTGTGTGATAGTTACTTTTAAATAGTGCATTTCATGAAAGCATGTGCATGGATCAGTTTTGAGTCAACGTAAATCGGTTACAAAAGCGGTCTAAACTGAAGCAACAATCATGATACCTACTCAGTGTTTTTTTGTACAAGGTCCGTTTGTACATGTACAAAGATGGTCCCTAAAAGTCTTTGTACATTTTGTACACACAAATTTTCGGGTACTATAATATGGTACAGCAGCGATTTTAGTGTGGCAAAAACAGAGTTGTTCGACCTTTGGTAGTGTATTTTAGCCAATTTCTGGGTTTCTGAGAGCAAAAATCAATAATAATCGCCTCGAAACGGCGATGAAAAATTTGACATTTTTCCTTTCAAAATGCAATTTCTGACATTATAAAGATATATAGAACACACAATTACTCATTTCGGCGCGAAGCGCCGAAAATTTTTGCGAATTTCAAACCTTTTTTGCAGTTATTGTCTTCCCAAAAATCTGTGTACATGTACAAAGACGGTTCCCAAAAGTCTTTGTATATCGGAGAATATCTTTGCCGAATACAAAAAACACTGTACCTAGCCGTAGATAGTATCATAGTACACACATACTTATGTTACATATGCAGAGTTATATTACGTACGATAAATTACGAAATAAAAAAACTACTGAAGTCTAACGGTAGAAATCCAACCAAAATGCGAAGGTAGCTGTTGTCCAAAAAATCTAATTTCGAGCATCTCGCAAATATTTTCTGAAACGAATCGAGCTCTATATTATGATGAAAGAAAAGATGAGCGATAAACTAAGATTCGTGCAAGCAAAAATAAGATAAAAAGTAACTATAAATTCAGCTATGTAGGCAAATGGTAGTGACATCTCCCAATAAAAACCGCATATTAATACCCTGCTCAGAAAAAAGTTATAACAAAAACGGAAAGAACTTGTGCTGTGCTCATCGTACATGGGCAGTCAGTTTACAGCATGCACGCTAGGGCGGGAATCCACTTAGCATGAATTTTGAGAAGCACACCGCCCTCATGCCATTTTTGACCAAAACCGATTGCTAGAACCATGAAAAAGCGTCAAATGACGTCTAAAAGTGTAGTTTCAAGTATATTGACATATTTTTCGAGCAGTACACTGTTCAATTCATTCATCAAAGCACTTTTCTTTGATTACCGTGCAGGGCCGTATTCAGGAGGGGCGGAAGAGGAGGCGCAGTCGCCTCCTCATCAGGAAAAAATTTTTTGAAAGGTAAGATGATGCAAGGAAAGATGAAAAAATTGCCTGTTTGACGTAAAATCTTCAAATTATCCGCCAGATATGATGTATTTCCAATAATTTAGGCTCAAGCGCGGCCAAAAAATTACAATTTTTATAGCATTTTGAACAGGAAATTTTTTTCTCCTAAAAGTTTGAACTTTAAGATCTTAATGGATAGAGCATGTCGAAAACGTTGAAAAATGCGGTTTTTACGAGCTATCCCGACGGATTTCCCAACATACAGATCAATTTATGTTGGGTCCGCCCCCTTGGCTGGAACCTGGATACGGGCCTATTATTGGGTATATATTTCATCTTACTGGTCATTCGGTCGCCCTTATTGTTTTGATTGTCATACAAATTTAACCATAAATATTCATGAAGAATAAAATACGATGAAATAAGTACAAAAACTTGACATTAAATAGGTGAAAAATTACTTCTTTACTCCTCCCCAAAAGGAAGCTCGGTTTACTCCACCCAGATTTTTTGACCATGTGCCTTGTGCATGTATATAAGCAGATTTAAATAAAATCACTCAACTATGTAGGTATTGACTGTGCTATGTACGTACAAAGATATCTTCGGACTGAACTTTTAAAATTTTTATTTTTAGCAGTTAAAAAGTTATTCCAACATGACCTTAGATCTTTCAGTCCAGTATCTTTCCACAATTTTGTTATAATGCCATGCCTGCAATTTTCGTTCGAAACTTATGATAGCTTACCAAAAAATAATTCCGAAAAAAATAATTTAGAGCTGGCAAATTTCACTCGGTCACCACTTGCAGTAGCTCGCGAACAATAGGCTTGAACGTAATTAAAATCTTTTCTCTGAATTTTGTACAAACATTTGCAACATTTCAATAAATTTATTATCAGTTCATCTGCAAATTTGATTAAATGAATCAAAAATACGATCCTTCGACTGATTCAGTTACGGACAGTTGCTTTTCTAGACTTGGGAGGGCCTTGACAAGACTGATAAGAAAATTTCACAAGACATTTTAATCCAATGAGGAAGAAAATTTCTTAGGTGACATGAAACAACATTCCAATCGGCGTCCTCGCTAATTGGATGCCATTGCGTAATTTCAAAGGAAACAAATCACCTTTTTAGAACATTTGAGGAAATCATAATCGAAGTTTAAGTTGAAAGTATTAGAACGTTGATGAATTAATCCGAAATTCAAAAAATAACGCTCACAGTATTGAGGCCTATATTTCTCGAAAACAACAAAACTGACGAAATTTGTTTAATTTCGAAAAAATCCGTTGGGATATGCTTTCATGCTGTTCTGCTCAATTTAAGCAGAAATTAGAGGCGTGGCGTTGCAATAAAGCTATTTATGGATAAATACGTGGGACACCGTCACACATAGGCGTTGACCGCCAATTTTTTGGCCAAGAAAAACACAAAAAACGGCCAAAAATCGAAAATTTTCCTAGAAACGGAGTAGGGGGGAGTAAAAAATTTTCTGGCTTTGGGCTGATGAGTGGACGACCAGTTTGGGTAGGGGATCCCCTATTCCCGTTTTATGTGTGATTCATTATTTGATAATTGAAAGAGAGCTGATTCATAAAGCCTAATAACGATGGTCTGAGCCGTGTATAGTTAATTAATCATGTACATTTTTAATTTTGTTTCAATATTTCAATACATATGTAATTTAGAGAGTGCCTTAATGCATTGAAAAATACATAACCAACATATCATTGAACCGTGAAAATCATAAGCGATCACTCTTTAACACATAAACTATGTAACTTTCTGCAAAACATACACGGCAAACAAAAGTAAAACGGGACTTCAGAATGAATTACCAGCTGAAATTAGCTCATACTGCATCAGCATTGAATATCAAAGAGGTCGTTGAAACGGATATACAGAGTGGCCCTCTTAAGTATACCTATACCCCAATTTTGTCATAACTTATTCAATTATTGACTTTATTATGTAATATTCTCAAAAATAAGTACTTGGCTCATTGGAACCTATTTTGCATTAGATTAATAAATTCCATGATACACTTTGGTGAAATCAGAAATCGTTGCAAGCTTGGATAATTCCGTTTGATTGGCGCACTTTTTATATAAATTAACTCTATTACTATGATTTTGATGTTTAAGATCGAATCTGAATTTATGTTTCAAAATATTGACTTTAATTTGATTTGTGCTTAATCGGCTGAATGAGAAATTTCCAGGAAGGTGGGTTGGTCATAGTTAACCCACAAAGTCCTCGCCAACACGTTCACCGGATTTGACCCCACGTGATATCTCCCTTTAAGGCTTTATTGAAGCAAGGGTTTACGTGTAATATTCTGCTAGTATTGAAAAAGAAGCATCTTATTCTATCCGTATTTTACTGTTTTTACTGTGCAAATGAGAATGAGAACTTCACTTAAACATCGCAAACGTTTGTACTTGATGAAATTATCAGTGGTCAGCATTAGTGATCGACCGGGGCCCCGGCCCCGGCAATCCCCGGCCATTTTAAGCATCCCGGCCCCGGCCGAGGCAAGGTCAAAAAATGGCCGGGGCCGGGAAAAATTTAGGTGTAATTCGTATTTTGTACAGGCTTTGATACTGGCACTTATTTATCAATGAACAAGTGTTAATTTAGAGAGCTGTACTGATTAGACCATATGTTTACTTACTTAATCCTTGTTGTAACCTCTACTGTGAATAAATGAGCTTTTACTGAATAAATGTTCAGGAAAATCTGCATGTTTTCGATTCCTTCACTTAACTTATTTAAACTAAATGCTACTTTTAACTAATTCATTCATGGCTATGGCTAAAAGATTCAGAGTTGACAAATACGTTCTATTTCTAGTTGAATTGTACGTTTTCAACAAACTATTTCTACAAAAAGCACTTTTACATTTAATTGAATGGTAACCGCGTGCTTTAAAACGCGTTTCTTGTGTAATAAATATTAGACGGAGGTTAATTATAGGCGAATGTAAACTACGCTGCAGAATTGCGTCCGATCCGATAAACTAAATATGTCTCATATAGTTTCCTAAGGTCCAGAGTTGAGGAAGGGGTGAAATCCCAAATTGGAGGACCAGCAAATTAAGTGGTGGACTATTATTAGCCGACTCTATTTTAATGTACGAGTTTATTGTGCTTGTACAAAGATCTCCGAAAGGTTTTTGTATGAGCTACATAAAAAATTTTTGTACAACATTATTTAAATATATTTTTAAAACATACACATTTTCGCATACTATCAGTATGTGACAGTGCTTTTTTGTACAACGTACCTTTGTATATACATGAACAAAGATGGTACCCAAATGTCTTTGTACATTTTGTACACACAAATTTTTGGTTACTATAATATGGTACAGTAGCGATTTTAGTGTGAGTAAAACAGGGCATTTTAACTTTTGATTGTACAGGGTGTCACGAAATGAGATAGCCCCCTCCAAAAATTGATTTCATGGTATGATAGAAAAAATCTGTAAGCCCTATCTTGTAGAGTATCCAATTCTGCGTCGGATGCTTATTTTATCAAAGCGCAATATGCACCGGTTAATTTTTTATTGATCAGAAACAAAAAATATCTTAGTGTTTCGAATTTCACGACTACGTCGATTTAAAAATCCATATAGCCGTCTTGAGCTTAGTCGACCTGCCTTAATTGCATAGTCATTGAACATAACAGATTGTCAGACTATTACACATCATATTCTAATTCATTTAACACCATACGCCAATTTTTCGATGCTGTTTCTGCAGAATAGCGACCGATTTCTGACTCCATGTGCACGAGCTTTTCTAATCGATTCGTCACAACTTTACTAAGATAGATCTTATTCAGAGCTACTTGTAAAAACCTCTTTTTTGCAATGTATAAATCACTTTTTACTACGCAAAGCAGAATTGAATGCTCTACAAGATAGTGCTGACAGATTTTTTCTATCTTACCCTGAAATCAATTTTTGGAGGGGGCTATCATTTCGTGACACCCTGTATATTTGAGCTAATTTCTGGGTTTCTAACGCCGAAAAATTACTAAAATTGTCTCAAAACGACGCGAAGCGCCTAAAAATTTGACATTTTACCATTCTAAATACAAATTTTGCCATTTTAAAGATATATAGGACAGACAATTTTTCATATCGGAGCAAAGCGCCGAAAATTTTTGGAATTTTACACCTTTTTACAGTTTTTATCTTCCCAAAAATCTTTGTACATGTACAAAGATAGTCCTGAAAAGTCCTTGTACATCGGGAAAAATCTTTGGCGAATACAAAAGAAACACTGTTTTGTACATGAAAATTTTTGTATACTTTAATATGGTGCAGTAACGATTTCATTGTGGTAGAACATAGTTTTTCGACCTTTAGTAGTGTATTTGGCTAATTTTTGGGTTTCTGAATATTTGACATTTTTCCATTTTTACATTCTAAGCGCAGTGTTGCTTATTACAAGATTTAATTCGCATATTACAATTTTTGTAATATTTCTGATTTTGTAGTACAAGTTGTTTTAGCTTTCCCAGTCGAGTTTTATGTGTGAATTCCATCAAAAGCTCATAAAAATTTCGGCACTTCGCGCCGAACTAATATTATGAACTAAATTCAGACCGAATTATCATATTTAGAAGCACGGCCTTTTGTATTCGGCGAAGAGTTTTGCTGATGTACAAAGACGTTTCAGGACCGTCTTTGTACATGTACAAGATTTTTGCAGAACAAAAAGTGTAAAAAGGTGTAGAATTCCTTATTGCAAATTCTACCATTTTAAAGATTTTCAGGGGGCAAGCGCTAAAATGGAGCCGCTTAACTCCCTTCCCTGAAAATGGCCCCGAGAAATATACATGTGACAGGGGATTTGGGCCATCCCTCACCCACGCTTTGAAGCCCCGAACTTTCTTGAAAGTCAGAAATATTTGACCATCCTCCCCATTTTTTGGCGAAAACCTGCACTTTTTTGGCCATTTTTATGTGTTTTTACCATTTTTGATCTAGTCGCTAACCCCTTCGTTCTAAAAATGGCGAGGACCCCTGCCCTAGATTTCTAGCCGTTATATGTATACTGAGGGACCCTCATAAAATTTTAAGCGATTACATGCATGTTTTATAGTGATAGTTTATCTATTTACTCTAGCTCACATTCTAAAATAATGTGTCACTTCGTCAAATTCTAACAGTAAGCAACTTTTGCCCTACTAAAAATTAAGTTCAAAAATTCAAAAGGTTTTCACCAAAAATCGTCTGACAGTGATTTGTGTCTTGACCCTGAGGGGGTAATACCCGCCCCTCTCATGGGAATATGTGATGTCTCATTATTACCTCCAATACCTATTGCATCCAATCGCTACAGCAGCAGTAGCAGTAGCGAAGATTCAAATGATATAGAGTAAGCTAATAGCAGCGACATAAGACTTTATTGATGATTCAGACAATGAAACACTGGACTAAATTTGTTTCTTGTGACATAAATAGTAATAAAACTTGATATGAAAAGGCGCACCAACTTAGCGCTTGCCACTTACTACTGAATGGAGCAGTCGCTCATTATTTCTTTTCCTATGCCCACCCCAAGTATGTGTCATGCAATAACATTTTCCTTGTCTCACCCGGCCAGCCCCGACACCGGCCCCGGCCAAAAAAGTCGCCCCGGTCGATCACTAGTCAGCATACAAGATCCGAGGGGGGGGGGGTTTCACAACCCATGAAATTTTCAACCCCCCCACCCAGAAGGGTTTTCACTCCCGGAATTCGAAATATTCCAAAATTCCAAAAAGCTCATAGAAAAGGCGATGTTTTAAGCGTTTTTAGCCATCCATTTACTCAAAAGTGCAAAATTTTCGACTCATTTTTGACTATAATTTCTTCAATTGATTCTAACTATTTGATTTTTTTCAATATTTTTATGATTTTATGCTCCAAAAAAGAGCATCATTAAAAAGCCGAAAACGATGTTTTAGACGCGTATCAGCCATTTTTGAGCCCAAAGACACTTTAAAATTACACTCCCCAGAATTCTCATGCTGTGCATGTCTGGTGGCCACGTTAAAGCATACAACATTTGAGTGCATTTTTTCAATTTCGATAAAACTTTGCAACAAGTTGTCCTAGTAGTTATGTAACTCATAATTTATTGTCATTTTATTCAATTTCACCGACGAGCCCTGAAAAATTTCTACGAAGTACTGGGTTTAAAGCGATAGGTAATCGTCAAATACACTATTTTTGACGCTCCTGATGACTCACTCTTTCTAGCAAATAAACAAAAAAATCAAGCAAACTGAGCAAGTTATAATCAAAAAATGAGTATATGGCGCGAAGCGCAGAAAATTTGGATAACTTATTTGTGAAAAAATCGCTAGAAAAGCTTGGAACGGCATATTTCTTTGAAAAAGAAAAAATTTGAGGGTGGAGGTCGGCAGCATGTTGCGGGAGTCAGAGCATATTCTGAAGGGCAAAAACCGTCTCCAATAATAAGAATATGCCTGATACACGAAACATGCAGCAACATAAGATTTTGATATTTGCTAAATGCTTGTTGCGATGGTCACTCAAATATTCAAACTACCTCAAGGGACGACGCCATAAAAAACGAATGACGAGGTTGACCACGACTGGCCAAAGAGCAAGCAAGATAAACGATTTCCAAGAAGTCTAAAACAATAGGATTAGCGATAAGTCGGTTTTATAAATTACATAATTATAAAGACAGTAGAATATTAAAAAAATTTAGTTAAATAGATTTATAATTACAAATTTTATAATTTTAAAACATATAAATTTATTGTTTCGAAAATTTCAATAATTTATAATTATAAAGACAGCTTGCAAATAGCTTCCGGTAGTGCGCTAGTTTTTCAAATCATAAGGATAAAAAATGCAGCATTTTCCATTCGCTTCCTACATAAGCACATACCAAATACATACACGGTTTTTTTCATAGGACCAAAGGTTTCGAGACTATAACATCGACTTTTTAGAGCCATCTCACAATATAGAATGGACTTAACAAGCAGCAAATATAGCAATTTTTAAGTTGTCCTAGACCAAAAATAAGTGTTTAACTTAAAAAAGGTTTTCAAGTCCCAAAATTTAGTTTTATTGATCGAAAAACTATTGTCCAGCTTTAAAATTCAGGCAGAAATGGAATTTTCAAATTCGATATACATACCTACCTACCTATCAAAACAAGTTCTCTGCTCACTTGCATTTTTATTTCTTCATTAACAGTTGTTGTTCTCTGATTTTTTGCAAATAGAGTATCTTACTGCATGTAAAACAAAGCTCGAAAAAACAGTGCGCGACTACAGTTATTCGTCAACTGGTGACTAAAATTTGAGACAAACGCTTTAAAGTGCATCACTCTAGTCAGAAGCCAATCATTCATTCAACCGAAAAGTGATAAAAACTTATCAATTCAGGCTACTTTTGCAGCAGGTCATAAAGTTTTACGTCTTTAAGCAGACACTGTCCAATTTGCTAACAATGCCATTAACAATAATGTGTATTATACTCCTTTCTACTTTCTCAATCAGTTCTTCATTCGTTTTTGCTCCTGATCAGTCATTTTGGCCTCCCACCACCACCACATAGTAGTCTTTCAGAATTGGCTAAAAGTTTTAAATTTGATGTCATACAGGCACACATAGACAGGTCACAATGATTTTCGCCAAAACCGATACCGTTTTCATGCAAGTGGCTGACAAATTATTTTGCACGAGACGATGATCAGGTTGGGCCATGGAAGGCACAACCGTTAAGCAAACGATATTTTGTAGGTACAAGGCACTAACTCTAAGCTCATAGAATCTTCCAAATGTGTATACGCTCTGGCTGAATAGCCATTTTTGAAGGAGCGATTGAATGGATCGTGAAATTCTGCGGGTTAAACATGGCTACACTAGATGCCTCGAACTTTGAAACCTTATACTCAACATTTTATGGAGCAATATTTGACATCTATGTACATACCCAGACTCAGTGGAATGCGATGAGAAGTTGCTTTGGGAACCGATTTAGTCATAAAATGATTGGCAATAACAGGACTTACTAGTTGTCCTGATGTGCGGAAAACAGACTCTACACAGGCAAGTCTTCCATAAGGCTGGTTGATGTCATTTTGACCAGCCTCAATCACAGTACACGAAAGAGTGCAACCAAATTTAACATATACATCTCACAACGATATCACGCCACAGTGAACCGACATTTGGATTTGCGAACTACTGCACTTGTTTGCGAAGATAGTTAGGGACAAACTTTGCCCCAAATTTTTGTCACCACCTGATACTATATACTTCTTTTTATAAGAAGCTTTATTGTAACATGTAAGTCTCAGAAAACTGGATGGTCAATGCGTCAGTGCTCATGAGTCTTAAAAGCAAACATGCAACCGCTCAACAATTTTGTATGAGGAGTCCCCGGCCATTTCAAGGGGTGGGAGTAAAAGACTTCAAACTTTTGGCCGGATGGTGGCCAAAACTACATGAAACTCGGCCAAAAAGTAAATGTTTCCCAAAAAGGGGAGGGCCGTAAATTTTCTGGCTCTGGGAGAATAAGACGACCAACTTTATTTGAGAGATCTCCCCAAACTCCTAACTCTACGTACATGCTTGAAAGATTCATCGATGATTTCTAATATTATACGCCAATCATCAAAGCACCAGCTCATCAAAATGTAGTTAGACAATTGGAAAGTTCATACATATTTTCTAAGTAGGAAAAATAAATTTACTGAATGATATGCTAGCTGGAGACAGCTACGCAGTATTAGGACATGCACGCTGCTACTGCTGTCCAATATCGGACGATATACAGACTGAACATATTTAATGACAGATGAAGAAAATTATTTTTTAGAAAAAGAGTAATAAATAATCGACTCGAATTAACTAATTGAGAATCAATTGGCTAACCATTACTCGTGTAAAATGCAATGAATTTTAGATGTAGTTGTTGCTGAGCTAGCAAAATTTCCTGTACAAAGTCCATTTGACGTCCCAACCGCCTCAATTCACCGTGCATGCGCAACAGCACGCAACCCACTTGCGGATCCCACTCCACCGACAGACTGAGTTGAGTCATCGTGGCTCGTGCTTTCGCTACTGCTCGATGATTTTTTCAGAGAATCACTGTGACGCTGTTGAGAAGTGGCTGAAAATTGGGTGATTAAGAATAAATTATATTAGTGAGAATGGTAAAATTACTAATTAAACTAGTTACTAAGCAAACTAGAAGCTATAGTCACAGATGTAAGGGTGGAGGATCCCACATCTAGAATCGATCGTACCCTCATCCCCAGTCCCGAAAATTTTTGACCCCCTGATTTTTGAAAAAATCGAAAATTCTGGCTGTTTTGAAGCGCTTCCGGCCAAAAATTAGAGCTCATTAAACCCCAAACCCTGCCCCAAAGAACAGAGAACCCCCACCAAAATTTCGGAGCCGGCTATTGTAATAATCTTTTCCTGACTCAAAACTTACTAGAATACTAAGTCGAAGCGAAAAACCAGAAATTATAAGCAAACTTCATATCCCTACCAGCCAATAGAAAGAGAAGGCGTACAGAAAAGATGTATTGGATAGTAGACGAAGAACCCGATTAGTAAAAACCAAAAACTAATATCCAAATCTAATCTCATCACAATTCAACTGAAAGGGAAATTTTCATTAGGGAGATGGTAGTATGCAGATTGAATAACAAAACCGAGCAACCAGAACTGATCAATGGCATAGTATGTCTCTGAACATATATGCGCAACTAGGGAGTGCACGGGCACTCGAACCCGAATACTTCGGTACCCGATCTAAATTACAGGACCCGAACCCGAATAAACTGAACTTGACTACTCGAACCCGAATAAAATGGATCATAACGTACCGGAACCGGACTCGAATGCTTACGGATTTTATTCGGGTTTATGTCGTGTATTTTTTAAGCTCTAAAATTCCAGGCTTGTATGCAAGATCCAAAGATCCTCGTGCTTTTCGCAGCCGCTTGCCAAGTTTGCTCGACCCTAAAACGCTGAATTTCAACGTAGTTAATCAAGGCACATAAATGACTTTATGTAACTAAGTGGTACATTTCAATCGATTCACATTTTTTTAAAATCTTTTTATTGCAGATAGAACGTATAATCACAAAATGTTGGACGGTACGGCAGACTCTGAAAAAATGTCCTTGGCAGTCTAAATTGACAAGCTCTTTGCACAATACAATCCTAGACGACAATCTTTTAGCTGTAGTTGCTGTTATTTGTAGATGTATATCAGACACAATACACAGAGCGCCACTATTTACGGTATTGGTGCATTCTTGCAACGCTGAGAGGAGGAAGGAAAATCACTGGAAACCATACCATAGGCGTAGCCAGGAGGCATTGGGGGCACAGGCCCCCCTCGAAATTTTTCAGAAATACTGTTAGATTTTTCTGTTGCAAGAATGTGTGTCTAGAAAAGTGTCTGTGGTCATGAAGGCTAAAATGTCAAAATCTTTCTGCAGCTATCGCGCCGAGGCATTATTATTATTGTCATGAAGATCCAAATGGATCTTTAAAAGCTTGAATAAGCCAAAATAATCTAGCACTTCACATCTCTTTGGTAATTTTATGCACTATTTGTTCGTTGAATGAAAGTGCGCATGCTTGTTGAGCAGAATAGTAACAGTGCGAAAATGATTGTGTACCAGTTTGTCTATTCTTTGCACTGTTTGTCTTTCTTTTTTACAAGGACACATAATCCTGTTTTAAATAAAAGGAAAAAAAACCTCTAGACCTCGCAGTTGTAGAATCTCGTTGTACATTTACAACGAGATTTTACGGAGAACAACTCAGGTAGAAGGGTTAGGAATTCCTAGGAAATTTCCGGCGTTTCGCGCCGGCATTGATTTGTCTGTTTTGTATGATTTAAGCGGTATAAATTGAGTTTAAAATGCAAAAGCGACAAAATTTTCCGACGCATAGCGCCGCCAGTTACTGTTCTTTCTTTTGTAAAGCTCCAGCATTGCATTTAAAAGCCTGAATCATTCAAAAATATCTTCAGATAAAGTTAGTAATTCGCAGTTTTCTTGTTAAAAGCTTGAAGTGTCAAAACTGTTTTGTACAAATTTGATATTTTCTGCTCTGTCAGACTATTAGTATTCACAGAGCTACAAAATGTTAAGGGCGGTAAAAAATAATTCAAATTTCTTGGCACTTTGCGCCACTTATGATTTCTGAACTGTTTGTAACAGAAAGGTCGTAAATTTAAAAAGAAAACGGTAGAAATTCCTAAAATTTTAGGCACTTCGCGTCGCTTTACACTTTTTGTATTTTTGATCGTCAGAAACCCATAAATTAGCTAGGCTACACTACTAAAGGTCGAAAACTCAGTTTACTATACATAACGTTTCTGGCATTCAATGCAAAAGTAGTCTTTAAAAACATTTTTGTTCATGCCCCCGAACCAAAATCCTGACTACACCTCTGCTGGAAACTTGAGTGATACATATTGAATAATTAGGCACTAGGCATCTAATAATAATAAAAATTGTAACATCTGGCTTACATGTATCTAAGAAATTCGCTATACACTGGTATTCTTATATATGTACTTACTGAAATACCCGAACCCGATCGGGTATTGATTTTGATACCCGAACCTGAATAAATTGAAGTGGACTACCCGAACCCAATGAACTTGGATGAACTACCCAAACCCGAATACACCAAAATTTCAAATCTGGGCTGCATCCCAAATGCGCACGGTTTAAAGTTCTGGAAGGGGTGGTAAACAGAGTTCTTTTGGGAATGGGGGTTAATGAATACTACATACTTCTGCTATTTAATATAAAATTTTGACACTTAATTCGTTGTATTTCATTCTGTATGGATTTTGTTATTAAATTTACAAGCTAATAAAAATGAGGCCGATGGAATCACCTACAACAAAAAAATATTCACAAAATAATGGAAGAAAAAGGGTCTGAATGAACGAATTGAACATTCTGCTGCTCCAAAAATTAGTATTTGTACTTAAAATTATACTGTGAAGTCGTTTGACGCTTTTTTCCTTCTTCGAGCAATAGGTTTCGTCTCAAAACGGCCTGAGGAAGGTATGCCTTCCAAAAGTCCTAGTAGGGGATAGCCCCATGCCCTTCCAGTGTGCACGTGTGATAGCAATACATGTATACGAATAGCGAAAAACATTTTACAATAGACCGTCTTGTACATGTACAAAGATTTCTGGGAAGACAAAAGCTAAAAAGGCTTAAAATTCGCAAAATTTTCGGCGCTTCGCGCCGAAATGAGTAATTGTGTGTTCTATATATCTGAATAATGTCAGAAATTGCATTTGAAAGGAAAAAAGCCAATTGGCGCTTCGCGCCGTTTTGAGACGATTATTAGTGATTTTTACACTCAAAAACACAGAAATTAGCTAGAATACACTACCAAAGGTCGAACAACTCTGTTTTTGCCCGGGCACGTGGCTGGCCCTCCTATTTGGGGGGACCAACACCACTCTTGAGGAGGTAAGCCAAAAATAGCACAGAATAAGGTGTAAAAAGTCCTATTTTTCCGGTTTTTTCGAATTTCGGGGGGTCTGGACCCCCCCCATTCCCCCACAGCTACGTGCCTGTTTTTGCCACACTAAAATCGCTACTGTACCATATTATAGTACCCGAAAATTTGTGTGTACAAAATGTACAAAAGACTTTTAGGGACGATCTTTGTATATACATGTACAAACGGACCTTGTACAAAAAACACTGGCCAGGAATCGAATCTGGGCTTCCTGGCAACCAGCCAAGCGTGCATATATGACAAGAAAGGGCTAAAAAGTAAAAAGTGACTAATATTATACAATTATTGCCATGTGAACAATAGTTGTCCTTTATAAAAACAGCATCTGCTCACTGGGAATCACAGACGTCAGCGGCGCACTCAGGCTAGCGTTACCATCGATTTGGTCATCGCCAGAAAAACCGGCTTTTTTCGACATCGGCTCTATGAGCGTCGCTGATTTCGCCATGCGTTTTTTTCGACGCCTTCATCGTCGAACTTTCAATAAACGCGGTCGCCAATGACGCAAAGCGCGTCGTTCAGTTTTACTGAGTTTAAAAAGGCTTTTCTGCTCACGTTTCATCTGCCGATTGCAATGGCTCGATTTTGCCCATAGACTGAAGCAATTTGGGCATTCAAACGCTGAAATTTCGTTCGAACAATAAATTGGAACATAAAATAAACTGGTCAATATCTCGGAAGTTTTGTAAAGGTAGCATATAAGAACCGCATTTTCCGACGTTTTATAACATGCTCTATCTGTTCAGCTCTTTAAAATCCGAACTTTTCGGAAAAATTCTTCCTTTCTTCTGAAAAAGCTCTGAAATCAGTCATTTTTCGGTGCTTGAGGCGTGTATACATCTCTAGAGTGCAAGCAGACATGTACATGACGGTCTGGGGAAAGGGCGATTGCCATGGGTAAAAAGGGGCTAAAAACCAACATCGCGATTTTTGAAATGATTGAAATCGACCATAACCTGGAGAAATAAAGGGGAAGTTATTGGCGCTTTTTAAACCTTTGTATCCATTGTCGAAATCACTTTAGCTGAATAGCGCTCTATGACCCACAGATAAGGCTGACCCTACATTCAGATGCTACGCGAATGCCACCGTGACTATACATGTGAGAGGGGGATGGGGATCCCCGCACAGAAAGTCGGCCGTTCCCCCCCCCCCTTAAAATGGCCGGGGACCCCACCGCAAGGCTTGGAGCCATTACATGTACACATGACCGCGACTTATTAGAAAATCATATTTCGACACCATTCAACATGACTGTTATTAGGTGCCAATTTGTTAGCTTGATTGACTGAACCAAGTTATGAATTCCATCAGTCTAATTATTTTCACAAGAACATAAAATCGCCATAGTTCGTTGATATTTATAACGAAATGTGCGTATCGACTGATGTAACCATCTCAGTATCCGCTCATTACCTGAGTGTTGAGCTTACTTTATTTGAACCTAGACAATGCAACAATTTGCATCTAACAACAATATTAAAATTTGAAGGCTCCAAGCGTCGCCTATAAGCTAGGCCTAGGATGAGGAGCTGCCAGGCCTAGGCGCTGGCCCCGGACCCGAGGTTTGGGGCCTAGGCACCTGTGCAGCCTTAATATAAACCTGGCAGTACTAACATACAAGTTGGTATATACACAAAGGCGTCAACAAGTTCGCTACCTATTTAACATCATTGCATTCGATTTCGATTATATCGGTCGGTGGTGAATGGTTGATTATGCAACTGCGTAAGTTAACAATAACAAATTGGTTTACAAGCTGATTGGTTGGGGGAGTTGTTGCGCTTGATCGGCTCGTCGAGTCGATTCTACACTTATGTTGATTGTTTCGTGGCTCGTGCGCTTGTCTGACTGTTAGAACCGATTGTAACTCATGATTAATATCCAAATTGCAAGAAGGGATAAATGAGTGAATTCCCAGGTAAAGTAAATTTAGTGCTGCAGTTGCTACATTAGGTGGGGAATTGTTGAAAAATAATCGTAGAAAGTTCTCAGTGGTACATAAGCACAAAAACGAACGAGAATAACAGATGCGATAATAGCTTAGCTAGTATGTGCGAAAACAATTCGTAATATATCTAAGCGATGGAATCGTAATAATTCATTTGCACCCAAAGTATTTTCGCTTTTTTATTAATTCTAGCTATGCCTACGTTTTAACAATTCCTCAATTTGATTTCGAATAATACGGAATATTTTCTTTCCCACTATCGGTTGTTACAACAACGGAACAATCAGAATATGTTAATTAATCAATTAAATAAATAAGCCTCGGCTCAATTACCTAACCTTTTTCTTTGCTATTTTCGTTGAAGGTTGAGCTCGCGACGAATTTTGTGAAGTGATGTTCATCAGCAGAACGTTTTTCGAAAATATGCGAAATTCGGTCGAAAGCTTGATTAAGATAATAAGAAGGAACGTATAGAAAGCCTCCGGAATCACAAACTGCACTTTGAGCATACCTGGAAAATCGTAAAGACTACTTGATAATGTGCACCATCACAGGTTTTCGTATTTGATAAAGATTGTTCCGAAAGCATCTACAACGACTGTTCGGGACGAGTACACGTAAAAAGATTTTTTGTGGTACCTATATAATGTAACGGTGAAAAATTTTCCAAAATGAAAGCGTGACTAGTAGTTTACTATTCTATGCGCTTGCGACTATTATTTGTTTTCGAAACATCATCATTAAGTTTTGAGCATAAATTAGGGAAAGTTCAACTTAAGTGCATTACACCAGATTAGAATTCAAGTGTACCTTTGATCTAGCTAGACCAAACTTGCACGTTGGAGAAGGGTACTGGGGAAAGACCCCAGAACGACAAGATCAAATTCTTGAAAAAACAAATGCAGGTCAAAAATAATAAAATTCACAATTTTAGTGCCTAAAATTGTACAGAAAATGCCAATTAGGGCATTTTTACGCTGCGCTGATATTCATGTCAATTCTTTAAGGCCATTTTAGCTAAGGCCATTATAGCTGAAACTATCTGACCGACCCATCCCAAACCTGGCCTGACCTAACCACACCGGACCGCGTCATGTTGTGCATCTTATGGTCACCGTAAACCTCAGACTGCGTGCATATGTACGAGTATGATAGCTCCTTTCTTTTATTTCGAAAGAAGGATAAAAGGAAGAAAATAAAAACAAATTAAAAATAAAAAACTTAAAATAAATAAAGTATAAAACCAGCGCGACAACGAGGCGACTCACCGTGTACGGCAGATTTAGTCGGCGTTTCGGGCCTCAATTCGTCGCTAATTTGACTCAGCATTCGCCCATAATGCACTAAAGCCGCCCGGTCGACCGGATCCGCTTTTTCAATGCAATCGGCTGACTCTAACGGTGCGCCGTCCTTAGCTGATAATAAATTCGTGTCATCGAGTCGACAGAAGACACCAAAATTAGCTCCACTGCTTTTCGTGCTATGCAATTCACTGCTCTGAAGCGCAACCGGAAGCAAAGTCGGATTTGGCCAGTTTTCGGCGAACGTGCAAGCGTTATATCGATCGTACGGCACACTCGCAGAGCCATTTTCGTTAATATTTTTCTTCGAAGCGGAACAGTTATCAGTTTTTATCAAATCCGCATCTACGATAGGCTTATGCGCATGATTTGAATGAATGTGTGATAACTCGGTGCTATTTTGTTGACCGCTGTTAGTCTGAATGTCGCTCGTTGCGATCTTATCAATTAATTTCCGATCGCGTTCAACAGCAACAAAGGAAGAACCGGAATGTCTATCCATCGTCTTAAATTAAATCGCACTAACCGCCATACATGTAACGGCTCGAATATTTAGTTGGGGGTCCACGGTTATTTTTAGGGGTAACATGACACTGTGATTTTGACCAAAACAGCTAAAAAACTCCAAAACGGTATTTTTCCTAAAAATGAGGGGAGAAGGGTCAAAAAATTTACTGGCTCGGGGATGATGGAGGGACGACCAATTTGGGTGAGATGATCCCAATTCCACTGTTACATGTACATATGCTAACCGCTATCTTATTTTCACACTGCTACATTATTATTTTGCTTCAAATGATAACACATTCACACGATTGCACATAAGCCGCATCTAGGAGGGTAAAGGGGGAACTTCCGCTACAATTTTTCAGAATTTTTAGCTATGGAACTATATAGGCTTTTGACGTTCCCCAGCGTGAAAATGCTCAAATTTTCGGCGCTCACTAATTAAATCAAAATCACTATTAAATACGTATTTTAATTTTTTTTCCGGACGAAATTTTTCGCTAAATCAAATTTTCTCTTAGTCTTCAGAACGGTGCAAAATGGAGCTTGAGGAGCATAAAAACGTCCATGTTTTACGACGCTTCGCGCCGGATATAATTCCTGCATTTGGAAAACTGAAAAGGCGAGCTTAAAAGAATGAAAATTTCGAAACTTTCCAAGGCTTCGCGCCAGATATAGTTTCTATTGCTTACATTCGGAAATCTGCAAAATTCAATTTAAAAGGAAAAATGTTAATTTACCGGCCGCCAGCAATACTTAATACATTGCTTTGCTTATAATTTCTTGCTGAAATGAAATTATAAATACGGAGCTAATATGTAAAGTACGTTGTACAAATAGAGATCTATTCTGCATCGCGCATAGCACGAAGTACAGAATTTGAGCAGAAAAATGGGCAAAAGGATCATTGCAATGCGATCCTATTAAGATTACTTTGCTTCATCACAGGCATCTGCATAGGCATCATCGTCGGTCAGACAAGAATTGGAAGAATTTGTATCTGATTTGCAAGCCACCAACTGGCGTTTAAAGATCGATTGATTGACTTTTCGGCAGTCTGAGTCCAAGGAAACATCATTCGTGTCATTCGAATTCAGGCTTTTATTTAAATATCCTAGAAGATCGATAACAGCAAGGAGTTTTAACTAATACTGTGAGGCAATCAATCACATAATAGAAAAATTAATGTTTTCTTTCATCTATAAAGTATGTAATGCTGTCATTATAAATGATCTTGGGGTTAGGATTCGCGCGTTTTTAAGCCTTCAAAAGATTTTAACCCCCAAAATTTTTTCATTCTCTTCCCCAAAAATTTTTTCACCCCTTATCCCCAGAATTTTTAATTTTTCAAAAAAATCGCAGAAAAGGTTCCGTTTTAAACGTTTTTAGCGATCTTTTGGCTCAAAAGTGTCAAATTTTCATTGCTTCACACCATACACTCATTTTTTACTACTACATTTTGTTCAATTTACTCAATTTTTTCAAATGTTTTAATGTTTTAAAAAGGAAAAGCGCCGTCAGAAACGTCTCAAAATGATGTTTTTTACGCATACCCATCGCTTTTTGAAGCCCAATTTTAAAAAAATTTTTGGTTTCACCCCCAGAATTCCATGCTATGCATATCTGGTTGATTGCATTACACATATTAGAATCTTCAATTTTACTCAAAAATGTGAACGGATTGCCAAGATTTTCTACTTCTCACCAAAAACACTAGAACTCGAAAAATGTCTAATAAGCAATAATTAAAACAATATTACTCGAACTTTCTTTAGCAATAATTAGCATTTAGTATGAAGCAAACATGTACGCGCAGACACGGGAGTACGCATGGGACTACCACCCCTCTTAAGCCCAAAAAAATTTCACTTTTAATTCAACAGAGACGAAGATGGACAATTTAGAAAACGGTGAGATTCCATTTCTAGCGCCTAAAATAGCGTGTTAACCAAATGTGAACATACATAAACATAACTGAATTCCGCATTCAAATCCGAAAATATTTGCTTTTATACTTCACGGAAAATTAATATGAAATAAATTCGTTATCAGATCAGATATGAAAAAGTTCCCATAGACGACCAGAAATCTGGTATTCTGCTCGTGCGAAAATTCAAAATAAGTCTCAAAATAAGTCAACGTATAACATGTAACACGAAAAGAGAGAACACCATTCGAGCTTTCGTCTAAGATTGTATGTATCGAGTGGCACACTTATGTGGGTATGTATGTATCCTTATCCAAATTTTATGATAACAATTTTACTTGTCAATGAAATTCGATGAAATCAGGCCACATCATGAGTCAACTATAAGGACAACTTGTGGTAAAATTTATTGAAATTAGAGCAATGCGTTTGAATGCTATATGCTTAAACGTTTGACCACCGAATATTTCAACTAATTCGTGGATATCTTCACGATATTCGAGCAACAATGTTTATTCTGAGTTTGACAGGAAGTTCGTCAAAAGCGAATAAGATACGATGCCTAAGTTTTCATTACTAGCAGGGCGTATCATGTAAACCATTTATTTAATAAAGCATCAAAGGGAGATATTGCATGTGTTAAAGCCTCCGAAAGTGCTGGTCAGGGCGTTGCGCCAATCCGCCGTAATATAAATCGCTCATTCAGCAAATTTCGCACAAATCAAATCAAAATCAATATTTTGAACTTTA
Organism: Mermis nigrescens; assembly: GCA_036768485.1. Lineage (NCBI taxonomy): Eukaryota > Metazoa > Nematoda > Enoplea > Mermithida > Mermithidae > Mermis > Mermis nigrescens. The sequence continues at coordinate 142,496 of JAVLUZ010000345.1, read as the reverse complement.
AATTCAAATCCGATCTTGAGCAATAAAATCACAGTGATAAAGTAAAGAAGACATAAAAAATTCACTTTCTAGTAACAAAATTTTGCGTGAATGGAATGCAACTACCAGGGTCAAAACAATTACCGGTTGCTACAGCAAAATATTTGATGGAACGCATGCAAAATTTATGAGTCACACACATACCCTAAAGAAATTACTCAACAAAGTCAATAATTTACCAAGTTATGAAAAAATTAAGGCAAGCGTACTTAAGTTAACCATCCTCTATGTTTTATTTCATATTCATTTTTACAAGACTAAAAATCAAAACTCGCGGAAAATTGAAGACTTTCATAAGTGTTTTGTGAACTGCGAACGGCTGTTTTTCCTTAGAAACGCATCAAGGAAGCAAATCTTTCAGTTTAATACCTTGATTCATACATGAAGTAGGAACTTTAAAACAAACCAAACTTCTATCAAAGTACTCACCGTTAGTTGGTGCACTACTGGAATAGTTTTGACATTGAGCGAAGTCGCATCTTGTTGCATCCTCCATTTCGGATAAGCAGCCATTCAATTGACCGAGAAAATTCTCAACTTCCAGCGTATATTCCATAGTTTCAACGACTTGCCGTAAAGTATTCACATAATTCCGCATTGCGTCTTCTGTCGGCATGTCGCTTAGACTGTTCCATGCCTTCCTGAACGTAATATAGAAAAGAATGAAAAGATCAGAGATTTATTCTGATCTTAGAGATTTATTCTGATACCCAGATCAGAGATTTATTCTGATCCCGAGAAAAATTTTTATCCCCCCCCGAATTCGTGATTTTTCCAAAGTTTCCAAAACTTTCATTGAAAAGGTGCTGATTTATGCAATTTTAGCCCTCTATTTGCTGAAAAGCGTCAAATTTTCGGAGCTTCGCGAAAATACTCATTTATTGACTATATTCTGTTGAATTTGTTCGATTTTTTTTATCAAATTTTCCAAACGTTTTTATGCTCTAGAAAGTAAAGCTTCAAAAGAATCGATGAAAAACGCTGTTGTTAACACGTACCTACATACATGTTATTTTCGAGCCCAAAAAAGGTACTTCGAAATTTAAACCCCGCACCTCCCCCAGAATTCCCTAGTGGTGCATGTCTTCCTGTCACATAATGTTTTCTGTGCAAGATTCAAGGACGGTATACCCAAAAGCCTATGATGAATGGTGAATTCCCCATGGCACGAAGCTACTTGATTTCCCTTATATTGCAGGTGCGGACGTCTATCTTACGTTGCGAAGCCCCAGGCCAGCGCGTCTATAACTAGATCGAGTCTGGGTGAAAGGGACCGGTGTGACTACACAGAAACGTTGACCACCGCTACACAAGTGTTGCTTCCCATTTGTCGACCCCGGAGGGATGAAATAGGTTGATCTGCCAGAAAGAACATGCTAACCGCGCGGCAATTTCCGGCATAAAAACCTATGTACTTGTACATATATGCATACATGTAACAGGGAGATGGGAAATTCCCCACCCAAAGTCTGACCTCCCCCATCCCCGAAGCCAGAAAATTTTTGAACCCTCCTCGATTTAATCGAATTTTTTTGGCATTTTTATGCGTTTGTTGGCCGTTTTTGGCCAAAAATAGGTCATTTACCTTCCCCCCAAACGGTCGGGACCCACCCAAATCTCGAGCCGTTACATGTATGCTTATATGTACGTAAGTTCACAGCGCGTTAAATTACTAAATTTGTGGGAAGAACGAGAATATTTTGACTGACTCAATGATAAATCGATAACCTAATGAAAAATAAAATTTTAAACTTAATACTGGTCTGGAGCTTCATAAGGAAGAATTATTCAATAAGCGGCGCGAAAAGTCGGAAAATTTTGGCGTTTTTGCCTAATAAACCCCAATTTCAGAAATTAAAGAGGCGCACAGAACATAAAATTATGTTCGCGCCGAAAGCCTTTTTATTTTTTACAATTTACTGTTTTATCCCGGAAAAAATCGTTGTACTGAACATGTTCATGTATATATAGACGCCAGAAGATCCTAAAACGTCTTTGTACAAGCGGAATTCAGAAAAATCCTTAGCCGGATACGAAAAAAAACAATTGCCGACAAATTAGAGAGTAGGCTATTGTCAGAAAAATGTAAGCATAAAATAAAGACATTCACAAACAGCAGATCATTACATAGCTAATTTGATTACCACTTGGCAAGCTTGACTGGATCCCAGAATCCTGGCTTTTTTTCGTTACAAGGACCGAGAGTCGCCTGTTTGAAATAAGCGTATAGCTGCAATTTTAAATACGTAGACGGTTGAAAGCAGCCTACAAAAAAGTCTTGCAATCTTTAAATTATAGTAGAAAAAAGTTCGCTGCAAACAATACAATCCAGATCTTGCAGCTGCTAGACCACCCCAAACCCATACATATCAGCGTTTTTTTTGTATCAAGGTCCGTTTGTACATGTACAAAGATGGTCCCCAAAGGTCTTTGTACATTTTGTACATGCAAATTTTTGTGTACTCTTATATAGTACAGTAGCGATTTTAGTGTGGTAAAACAGGGTTTCCGATCTTTGGTAGTGTATTTTAGCTAATTTCTGGGTTTCTGAAGCCGAAACTTACTGAAACTTGTCTCAAAACGGCGCGAAGCGCCGAAAAATTTGGCATTTTTCCATTCTACATGCAAATTCTGCCATTTTTGAAGATATATATGACTAATAATACTCATTGCGGCGCGAACCGCCGAAAATTTTTCGGAATTTAACACCTTTTACAGTTTTTGTCTTCCTAAAATCTTTGTACATGTTGTACACACAAATTTTGGAGTACTTTAATAATGGTACAGCCGCGATTTTAGTGTGATAAAAACAGAGTTGTTCGACTTTTGGTAGTGTATTTTAGCTTATTCTTGGGTCTGGCAAAAATCACTAAGAATCGCCTTAAAACGGCGCGAAGCGCCGACAAATTTGACATTTTTCCTTTTAGAATGCAATTTCTGCCATTCTAAAGATATATAGAATACACAATTACTCATTTCGCCGAAAATTTTTGCGAATTTCACACCTTTTTTGCAATTTTTGTCTCCCCAAAAATCTTTGTACATGTACAAAGACGGTCCTGAAAAGTCTTCGTACATCGAGAAAAATCTATGCCGAATACAAAAAAAACAGTGATACATTATGTAGTTGTTTCCTAAAGAAAGATGTCGACTTAATGAGGCTGTCCCGTAAGTTGACTAGATTATCCAAAAAGCAACAAAGGGAAAACATGCTCGAGTCAAAAACACTAGTGATGTCATAAATATCGAAATATTTGTATCTCTTTCCGTGCTGCATCAATCAATTTGTACAAAGATGTCAAAAAAGTCATCGAACATGTACATCACATACGAGGAAAGATTTTCGAACACACATAATATGCGGGGGCGTACGCAGAATTTTTTTAAGGAGGGGGGAACGGTCTAAAATTGGTGACCCTTTATTTCTGGAACTATTGCCGGGGCACAAAATAAAGTGCATTTTCTGACGTTTCCGAATATGCACTATCCATTAAGCTCATAAAGTTTTAACTTTGTTAAAAATTTTTTATTTTCTCTTAACATTCTATGAAAAATGACGTCTTTTGTTCGCGCCAGAAACAAACTTATGGAAAATAATGATCATACGGCGCAAAGCGCCTAAAACTTTGAGATTTTTTGATGAAAACATACCAGTTTCCATTATTTTCTGAGCATTATCTATCTTTCCAAAATTACATTTGGGCTAGGGGTTAAGGCGGGCTTTCCAAAGGCTTTCCCTGCGTAGATCCATGCAAATACATACTAACGCGCACGACTTCTTTTTCCACCGACATCAGTGATCGAAACGGTCGCGGATTTAGAAGTGGGAGAGTAAGCAAAGAACTTCTTTTTCTTTATCACTCTCAATTTCAATCACTTTTGCATGAAATTTTACTGTGATATGGACAAAGCATTAGAATTTCATGCATTCATTTTTCAGATCATGTTACACGAAATAATTCATGGTCACTTTCTAATGCTGTTTGCACATACATAGTGGCTTTTGTTTCATTTCGCTTCTAAACTTTCGCGGAACCATGATGTAACTTTTCATTCATTCATACCACGCTGTAATTTTGTGAGATCACCATTGCATTTTCAGCATAGTTTCCCAAGGTCGAAAGTTAAGGGGGGTGAAATCCCAAAATTTAGGACCACTAAATTTAGAGTCTAGCCTTTTTGCAGGTCAAATATGAAAAATGGCTAAAACATCCTATATAGCATGTTTTAATGTGAAAAACTGCATTTTTAACTACTTTTTGTCCCATTCTGACTAGTTTCGTCACGCTTGTAAGTAAAAAATATAAGAATTCATCGAAAATTTCGAATTTTCAGATCATTCTTAGTTCATTCTTGGTATTTTATGGGTAAACAAAACAGAAATGTATTAGTTGGCGCGAAGCGCCGAAAAATTTTAATATCTTCGCTGCTCTTGTACCCAAAAATCATGCAGAAAATGTTTGATAGCTTAAAATCGTCCGACAGCGATTCAAATCTCGGACGTGGGGGTAATACTCCCCCTCACCCCCTATGGGAATGTGTGATTTTCAGGAATAATTTAGTAAAAAATAAAAATATTTTGAACGAAAATGAACAATCAAAAATTAAGGCACATTTTTAATTTGTTGTCCATATAATAGCGAAATTTCGTGCGACAGTGATCGAAATCGAGAGACATCAAAAAACGAAAGTTACCATAGGTACATAACTATCTTACCATGTGAAATGAAAATAAGCATAAAAATTACTGGTTGCAAACAGCTTGAAACAGTGCTAATTTGTACATGTGATAAAACTTATGGGATTTACATACAACTAAGCTAATTTTTCAACGGATAATGCATAATTCGTCTTAAACCTGCAACCTATGTTGTCTAAAACAGTTTCACTTTTTCCTAGCGATATAGTCCGTTGTGAAGCGCCGAAATTTTTTAAATTATAAACTAAATATATAAATAAAACTGCGACAGAAGGCTGAAATAATTTGAATATTTAGGAATTCGAAAAAGACAAAGATTTATTAAAAAGAAAACACGATACCTACCATTTTTGGACCCAAAAAGGCACTTTGTAATTTTACCCCCCCCCCAGAATTTCCATACTGTGCATGTATGGTAGGTAAGCGTCAAAAACATCGTTTTTCGGCGTTTCTGACGATGTTCCATCTTTCTAGAGCATAAAAACATAAAAAAAACTTCAAAAAAAATTGAAAAAGTCGAACAAATTGACAAAATATAGTCAAAACAGGAGTATAATGGCGCGAAGCGCCGAAAATTTGGCACTTTTGAGCAAATAGATAGCTAAAAACGTTTTAAAAAAAAGCACCTTTTCTACAAATTTACAAATTTTTTTGGGAACTTTCGAAAAATCGCCAATTCTGCGATGGCGGGAAGGGAGGGAATTTTTGCGGGGTTCAAAATTGGGGAGAGTGAAAACCTCCCGAAGCCCCTACAGATCATGTATGCTCACCATACATGCATCGAATGAAAATCATGGGGTCAGGGGGAGGGTGAAATTAAAAGTGCCTTTTCAAGCCCGAAAATGATGGGTACGCGTCCAAAACATCATTATTTTGGTGTTTCTGACGATGCTCTATCTTTCTAGAGCATAAAAACAAGGAAAAAATTTCGAAAAAATTAAAAAGTCGAATTAAACAAAATATAGTCACAGCACGAGAAGATACGCGAAGCGCTAAAATTTTTACAATTTTAAGCAAAGATAGCTAAAAACGCTTAAGAGAGCACCTTTTCTACGAATTTTCAGGAAATTTTTCTGAAGGAAGGGGGTGAACCCCCAAGACCATGAATGCTACTCACCATTTTTAGGAAGACTTGCTACTAATTGTACAGCAGTATTAAATTGCGTCGTAGATGAATAATCTACTATCATTCTAAAAAACGCAATGATTAAGCGATATTCAACACGCAAGTGCAAGTGTATTATGCTAAAAACATAATTTCATACAGGAAAGAGAACTTATTAGAAGAAATACTGTTTCCCGAAGGTTAGTAGTACAAGTAGCACATTTTTAACTAGTGCAAAACAAATAAAACGAAGCTAAGCGATTGTTTTAGCCATTGTCTAAAGGCACTAACGTTCATAAGCAGTAGGACAAAACTCTTCGGCACCACCTTTCAAACTTTCAATAGATTATTTCGTAACAAATCTTGGCTGATGGCCATAATTGGGTAGCACCAAAATTCTGGGAGTATAAGGTTTTTAAAGGTCGAAAAATGGTCTTAAAAATGCTGGTATGGCGAAAAAACATCATTTTTCAACGTTTCTCATCGAGCACTATCCATTGGCATAAAAAATCGCGAAAAAATTTCAAAAATTGAATTCTGGTGGAGGTATTTTGATTTTCTTTGAGGGAAGGGGTATTTGGCTCTCTGGAGGGGTGCATACTCCCCAAACCCCCACGTGTGCTGATGTCTACGTATATCAATCTTTCAATCCTACTCCGAATTCGGAAAAAAATCCGAGACAAGTGGGCTAAATCCGGACTGTGAAATCAAGAAAGTGCATTTGAAAGGTAACTCGAATAGAAAATCAGGACGATAAAATTTATTACATGTGTTCGACCGGACTCAGACAAATGAGTAAGACTTAAGAGTGAAGATTTAAGAAATCAAATAAGAATTAAATTAATAAATTAATCAGGAGATAGTTTACTAATAAGTCTAATTATTTAAAATAACTTAATTATTATTCACATTAAAAATTTCAAAAATTTGATAATTAAAAAATTGAGTGATAGAAAGTAATTTTAATATTTTAACTAGTGAAAAATAATCAAAACTAATCAAACTTAATTTTAAGATGCTAGTTTACTGAAAAAGAAATTTAAAAATTAAAAATTAATTAAAATAATCAATTTAACATCAATTAAAATTTTAATTAATTAATAAATCAAGAGTTAATTAACAAGCTAATTAATTAGGAGTTTAGACTTTAATCAAGAGGTAATTAAGATTAATCATTCATGAGTTTGATTAATTAATTAGAAATCAATTCACTAATTCAATTAATTAATTAATGAGGTTTAAGTAATTAATAAATTAAATTAAGATCAGGTTCTTGGTCAGAGTAAGTATTTTAGAAATTGAATACCGAATTAAAAACTGTTATAAAAAGTTATGATTTATTAAAATTTAATAATTAAAAGAGAATTGAAATTTAATTTACAAAATTAAAAAATAATCAAAATTAAATGAAATTAATCAACTTTAATACATTAAAATTTTAATATTTTAAGTATTTCTACAGAATAGTAATCTAAGTTGTCAAAACAACCAATAATGATCTGCTCTATTTTTATCCTCAGGCTTAGGCTTAGTTTAGTAGCATTAGCTATTTATGCATTGTTGGCTGTTACCTAAACAGTAGAGGCCTTCGCTGTATAAAAAAGGGCCTATTGTGGTTAGCGGTTATTACTATCATTACCATACATGTAATAGGGGGATGAGGAATTACCCCTCCCCCAAGTCGGACGTCCCTCATCACACCAAAGCCAGAAAATTTTTGACCTTCCCCATAGAATTTAATTTTTTTACCGTTTTTAGGCGTTTTTTTGGCCATTTTTGGCCGAAAATTGGTGGTGATTTACCCTCTCCCTTTAGAAATGGCCGTACCCCCCACCCAAATTTCGAGCCGTTACATGGATGATCATTACCATTGTTGATGACGTCATAGAAGTTACAATTTTCTGGAAGTATCCATTTTTAAATTAAAGTCAATCAATTAATTCATTAATTATAATTGCTTAACTAATTAATTAATTAACAGTCCGAGTCTGAATTTTATTCATAAGTCTGAGTCTGACTCAACGTATTATATACCTACATTACATTAAATGGAGGATCTAGGATTTTCCTAGGGGGACGATACCCCAACTTTTCCAAAAAACAGTCAAAAATAGGTCTAAAAATTTGCCCATTACGTGCAAAATACTTTTTTCGGCGTTTTACATTCAATAATTTTATTTAAAATCACTTTTGGCGCAACATTTACTCGACAAATTTTGCAATGTTCGACAATTTTATGTTTAAAAAACAATAGATTTCTTCGACTTTGACGGAAATCCGGGGCTAAGCGCCAGAAAATTTATGAAACTTAGACGGAAGAACGTTTAGAAGCTTGATTTACTATGTGCCCGAAAAAACTTTTTCCTTTGATTATGTATAGGAACCGAAAGAGATGAACATTCGGGAGACCCGACAACCCGAAAACCCATCCCAGGGTCGGGTTGGGTCGGCAGAATGCGGAACACCTCGGGTTACGGGTTGAGGGCATACGTGGGCAGCACTAAAATTCTGGGGGAGGGGTGTGCAAGCTTTTCAAAGGTCAAAAAATGGCCTCAAAAATAGTGGTATGACGAAAAAACACCATTTTTCAACGTTTCTCATCGAGCACTATCGATTGGCATCAAAAAATTGCCAAAAAAACAAAAAATTTCAAAAATTGAATTCTCGGGGGGTATTTTGGTTTCTCGGGGGTGCATACCCCCAAACCCCTATGCCCAGGTGTGGTTGAGGGGTGTGGGTAGAGTTTTCCAGTCGGGTTGAAAAGTAGATTTTCAGATTTTAAAAGCGCCAGAATTCATTTGCACGACTGGTCTTTCTTTCAATTGCACTCACTTGAGCGCAAATAACTAAGTAAAATTGCGTGTGTGTGTGTGTGTGTGTGTGTGTGTGTTCGTGGAATCCATCTTATGCATTTCCATTCATAGCATTGTTTTTCCTCAGCATTTTACTGAGTATTGTATTTTAAATAGGGTAACTAATTATTAAATAAGTAGGTACGAGTAGGTAATCGCCAAATTTCAGTTGGAAATAGTGAAAAAAACTGAGAAATTTTCAGCCAATTAATTTTTTTGAAGAATGTAAAATTTAATGGGAACTAGTGATACATATCATTATTTCCTGCCGCTTCCTTCAAATCTATTAGCTCCTAGATTGCTTGCTTGCTTCTATAAACTGAAGATCAAAACGGTCAAAAATGGCAACATTTTCTTGCAATTTAGAGCGTCAATTTCGTAGTTTGCTCTATTATTTCTATAGAAAGATTACATTTGATTTTTTGAGCATAAATTTATGACAAATTGATATTTTGATGCTTGAAAATAATGGCACTTCTACAGAATAGTAACTATTATGACGTCATCGGACAAACTAATGCCTGTATCCCGACCTAAGCGGAAGTGTACCGACCTCAGCGGGAGCAATACCGACCTAAGAGAGAGAACTACCATCCACATAAATCTAAGCCTAAGCCTAGAAAAATCAAGAAGTTTGAAAAAAGTCAATAACTATCGCGACTATACTTTGCACAGCAGCAATTACTATTCTGTATAAGTGTTAAAATACCTGCGCAAATTAAAATTTCAAGGCCGTATATGAAGTTTGTCTTGTCATTATGACTCAGTTAAAGCTGCCCTAAATCCCCGGTTTTTTCTTTTTCTTGTCGGACCCCTGTCATGTGCGGGTTGGACCCTGGGGGTTGGCTGGCCCTCTAACTCTTAGGGTCGGGTGCGGGTCAAAAATACCAATCCGATTCTCATCCGAAATCAATAAGGGCGCCGAAAAACAACCTAAATAGTAGTAAAACGTATGAAATAAAAAAATCGTCAATAATAAGATTCTTGAGTACTCAAATAAAAATAATTTGCTCTCCTCTTCAATTTGGTTTTTTTAAAAGGTAGATCATGTGAAACCCAATTGCTAAAGTGTAAAAACAAATGGACAAAATGTATCGAAAAAAATCTACAATTGATGTAACTTTCATCGATTTTAAAAAAGCTTATGACAAAATTTCGCATACATAATTACTTCATAAACTTTCTGCTTATGGCTCACATGGTTTCCTATTCAACTGGCTTAAATCTTTGTTATCTTCTCGATCTCAATGCGTAATCATTAATAGCTCTTTTTCAATAGCCTAAATGTATCCATCGGTGTCCCACAAGGGAGTGTGATAGGGCCAACCCATTTTCTGATTAAAATAAATGATTTGTGCGATAATTTCAATAATTGTGTACGTTTTTTGCCGATGATCCTAAATTGTATAATTCGTCCTCTTGTAACGCTATACATCAAAGCGATCTTAATAAGCTTTGTATGTGGTCGCGTGAATGGCAGCTTCAGATATCTTTGAATAAAAGTTCAGTTCCGTATATGGGTTATAAAAATCCTAAACATCAATTTTTCATCAGAAATCAACTTTTGCCTTCTGATTAGGACTGTGTCCGTGACTTAGGTGTTCTTCTGTCTCAAAATTTAATCAGCACTATGACGAAATAATCAAAAAAGCTTCTCAGCGCTCTAGTCTGTCACTGAAGTTATTCTTCTGTCGTGATCACGAAATTTTGTCTCGTGCGTTTAAGATCTATGTTCGTCCACTACTTGAATATTGTTCTTCTGTTTGGAGCCCGTAACGTATTCGAGATATTGATCGCATCGAAAGAGTTCAGCACAGGTTAACGCGGAGTGCGCTTTGTCTTATAACGATCGTTTGATTAAAGTGTCTTTAGAACGTCTTGAAGCACGCCGTATTCATTTTGCGTTGTATTTATACGTTCAAATTATTGCTGGACAGTCATATATTCTTCGTAAGGAATTTTTCGCTTTCAACAACAATTATACTCGCTCTTAATAATTGAGCTAATTGTTCCAGTAGCTTGTTCCGATATTCTCAAGTATGATTTCAGTCACACGTAGATATGTAAATCTGTGGGATTCGCTTCGAACGATGTTGTACATTCATCTAGTTTGGAAATTTTTAAGCGCAAACTCAATACCTTCGATTTATCTGTTTTTTGAAGGGGCACGCGTAAGTTGTCACTTTGGTGATTGGGTGTGAAAATTGCCGTCGTTGTAGCCATATATGTTGTCTTGCGTGTGTCATTTATTACGCATTGTTTTTTAATCATATGTTGTGTCATTATTCTTATCACGTGTATTTCATGGACGTAGCAATGAATCCTTTGTTTTTTTGAAAAAATTATCAACCTGATAATGAATTTATTTTGATTTAATTGTTACATATAATATTATTCATAATAATCTCTTACCTTCTGCAAATTTTTATCAGTTTAATGGTCATTCGCGTACTAAGAATACATTTGCAAATCAGATGTATTTAGGCAAATTTCGACTTGATCATAAAATACGTTGTTTTGCCACTAGATAAGACAAGAAAACATGTATTGTCCAGAAAAATACATGAAATTCGGTAAAACAGAAATACATGATAAAATAGCGACTGAACAAAAGGACATACAGATCACGGAGTGAACTAGGTATGCCCCAACAATAAAATTGTAAAATCAATGTTTAGCAGCTCATTTTTGAACAAACCAACGTTAGGAGATCTTAAAGATCTCACCTAATCCTAATCTTAAATCCAACGATCTTCCACATTCAAGATTGTCCAAATGTTGATAAGATTTTAGAGAAATTTGAAAAAGGTTAATTTCAATAATTTTTGATGGGGCATACGTGAGCGCAATCAATTGTTTGTCAGTGTGTCCATGATACTCACATTTTATATTTGTTATCTCATTTTTTTGACGTTGTATCCAGTGATCGTACGGGGTCAGATTTTGACCCCCGGTCAACGTCGGGATGAAAAACCCCGGTTTTCGGGGTCGGGGTTGAAGATTTAAACTTAACATTGCATGATTACATACTAATTTAAAAAGGATAAGAACGATACCTTCACTTGTTTGTAGAGCATACTAATAAAGCTGGTTATGTTCAATATTTTATTTTCATTCCAAAATCAAACATGGTTTTAGCAATTTAGCATTCCTCAATTTCAATCACTAATTGCTCTCGCTTTTTCGTATTCTTCCAGTTTTTCTTTTTTTGATAAATATTATTATAATAAATCCATAGTCAGTGGCGGATCTAGGATTTTCCAGAAGGGGGTGGGGGTGAACGGTATCCCAATTTTTCCAAAAACAATTAAGAATAGGTCCAAAAATTTGAGCTTAACGCGCGAAACAGCGTTTTTCGGTGTTTTACATTGTATACTTTTACATAAAATCACATTTGACGGAATATTTTTTTTAAATTTTAAAATTTTAGACAATTTTGTACGAAAAAATCATAAAATTTCTTCAACAAAAATCTGGCGCGAAGCGCTGGAAAATTTGTGAAATTAAGGCGGATAGACGTCTAGAAGCATGATTTACTCCTTGATTTCCTGTATTTGTAGCATTTGATGCGAAACGTCGAAATTTTTAATTGAAAATAGAAGAAAACTTTTCAAAATAGCTGTTTCTGCTGTTAAAATTGTTTTGAAACCTACATTGACAGAAAATGACTTCCAGGTAGTTTTTTTGTACAAGGTCCATTTGTACATGAATAGAGATGGTCCCTAAGTCTTTGTACATTTTGTACACACAAATTTTTGGGTACTATGATATAGTACGGTAGCGACTTTAGTGTGATAAAAACAGAGTTGTTCGATCTTTGGTAGTGTATTTTGGCTAAGTAATTCCTGGTTTTATGAGGGCAAAAATCATTAAGAATGGTCTTAAAACGCGCGCGAAGCGCCGAAAAATTTGAAATTTTTCCTTTCGAAGTACGATTTCTGCTATTATCATCGCTCTTTTCCACCTCTTTTTCATGACCACAAAATCGTTTCTGATCCTTTAGAAAAGGTAAATTTGTTTAATAACTACTTTTCTTCTGTTTTTTCTGTTGATAATAATCATCTTCCTTTTTTAGATTCGATGACTGGTTTTGCTTTGCAAACCATTCATTTTGACGCTTGGAACGTGCAACTGGTTTTAAATCAAATAAAAGGTTCTTTTTCTATAGGTCCCGATGGACTCTGTCATTTTTTCTTGAAAAACTTTCAACTTATCTTGCTGAGCCTTTAGCTAGTATCTTTAATGTTTCTTTTTTGACTAGCACTATTCCCAATTTATGGAAATTGGCGAATGTAACCCCAGTCTTTAAAAAAGGTGACGCGGCTTTAGTGAGTAATTACAGGCCGATTTCTATTTGCTGCTCATCAAGTAAAATCATGGAAAATTTGATTAATTTAAAAATTGTCGATTTTCTCACTACAAACAGACTCTTATCTTCTTCTCAGTTTGGTTTTCAAAAATCAAAGTCTTGTGAATTACAACTACTTAAATGTAAACACAGTTGGACGGTATCTTTGAGTAATAGGATTCCTGTCGATGTAGCTTACATCGACTTTTTCTAAAGCTTTCGATAAAATCCCGTTATCTAAGCTTTTATATAAGCTCTCAAAATATGGGATAAAAGGTCTACTTTTTAATTGGCTTGATTCCTTTTTACATGGTCGGTCTCAGCGTGTTTGTATTGACAGAGTTTTTTCTGATTTCATGCCTGTTGGCAGTGGTGTCCCCCAAGGTAGTTGTATTAGTCCTACTTTATTCTTAATTTATGTTAATGACCTATGTAATTTGATTAAATATAGTAAAATTTACCTCTTTGCCGATGATGTCAAAATCTCTGGTCCATCTTCTGATTATCATTTAATACAAAAAGATCTGGACAATATTTATATTTGGTCTATAAATTGGCAACTTCCTGTTGCTTCGGAAAAATGTGCAGTTTTACATCTTGGTAAAAATAATCCAAAAAAGCTTTATTCTTTGAATAATATAAATATTCCAAATGATATTTGTTCCGTTCGTGATCTGGGTGTTTATTTTTCCCACAATCTCAATTGTAAGGAACATTTAAATCACATAATTAAAAAAGCTGTTTCTCGTTGTTTTCTAATACACAAAGCTTTTCTTTCTTGTGATAAAGAAATTTTAGTTAGGGCTTATACTACTTATGTAAGACCTATGCTTGAGTATGCTGTTTCTGTATGGAATCCATATTATGCAAATGATATAAATCGTCTTGAAAATGTTCAGCGTAAATTTACTAAACGTCTTTTTGGTTTTAATAGCAATTTATCCTATCTTGAACGCCTAAAGCTTCTTAACCTGCCTTCTTTAGAACTTCGCCGTCTTCACATATGTCTATGTCTCATGTATCAAATTATTAATGGTTTATCTTGTATTGATGCTAATGAATTCTTCATTTTTAGTCAAGGCACTACCCGATCAGTTAACAGTCGTAAAGTTACACTACCAGTTGTCCGTTCCAATGCTCACCTCAACGATTTTTCGCAAAGATACCGAAAAATCTGGAACTCCTTACCTGATCAAATTGTCTCTTCACCCAAAATCGGTTTGTTCAAAAAAGAGCTCCTAAACATTGATTTTACAAATTTATTGTTGGGGCATACCTAGTTGTATCACTTTCGTGATCTGTGTATGTCCTCTTGTTCAGTCGCTATTTTATCATGTATTTGTGTTTTATCAATTTTCGTGTATTTTTCTGACAATAAACACTTTCTTCTTCTTCTTCTTCTTCATATATATGACACACAATTAATCATTTCGGCGCTAAGCGCCAAAAATTTTAGCGAATTTCAGACCTTTTTTGTAGTTTTTGTCTTCCCGAAAATCTTTGAATATACATGTACAAAGACGGTCCCAAAAAGTCTTTGTACATCGCGAAAAATCTCTGCCGAATACAAAAAACCGTGCTCCCAGGTCGCTAAGAAAGAAAGAAAGAGAGAAAAATAAAGAAAGAAATTTTATTCTTAATACACCAACTGATAAAATGCAAAATGACAAAATACATAATACACGATTACGAATCAGTAACGGGACATGCGAGTCAATGGAATGACAAGTTTTACGCGCGCCCCACAAGATATCTAGATAAATCGAAGTTTGCTGATCTAGATTTAAATATTTTTATTTTAGGGGAAGAAACCATGAAGTCGCGTAGCGCCGGAATAATTTCGAGAAATTATGGTCACTGAAGACCAAAAATCATTGCGAATTGCGTATCCATTCTTTATCTTGCCAAATATTTTTGGCCAATGGGGAGGGGGCGGCCGCCCCCTTAAATCCGCCCATGTCGATAGGGTATTTTTACGAATGACAAAATGCAGAGCGTTTTGGCGCACTTTATGGTGATAACTATGCGAACATGTATCTACGTGTTAACAACATGGCGACTAGGCGTCATTTTATGAAATATCACAAGTGTCGAGTTTAACATATTCATTATGCCCGTGAATGAATCATCCTTGTTTGGTGTTTGCCGAATTTATTTGCTATTTATACAGTTCTCCTATTTATTAAAATTATATGCTATTTTTCACATCCGAAAAATGTTCAACCCCGACTCAAAAAAATCTTGCCCCGGTCAAAGTCGGGGTTTAGGCCGGGGTTTTCCGGGGTCGGGGACGGGGTCCGGGTCCTCGTACGTTCGCTGGCTGTATCCCTGCTTTTATCTGAATGAAA
Source organism: Mermis nigrescens (assembly GCA_036768485.1). NCBI lineage: Eukaryota > Metazoa > Nematoda > Enoplea > Mermithida > Mermithidae > Mermis > Mermis nigrescens. The sequence continues at coordinate 127,105 of JAVLUZ010000345.1, read as the reverse complement.
GCTTAGTAGAAAGCGACAAATAGAATTATAAATAATTCTTACAGTAAGTGGCATAAAAGGATGTATTGTGGCATGTATTTGTCTCTGTGATCACATCGGGAACGTATCCTAGCGAATAATGTAGATTGCACGGAATTTTAGCGTTCAAACATATACTATATAAATAATATACCGGTAAATGAAACGGACTATACATAACAAAAGGAGAATATTCAATGAAAACGGAAGACGTTTCCACACAAGCGAATCACAGGAATGACAAGTTTTTTACGCCTTGAAAATTAATGATGCGCACGATGAAATATAGCTTATTATTATGTGGGAAAAATGATTCCAGTTAGATGCAAGGAAATATGTATGCACACATAAGCCTATACTCGTACATACAAGGAAATGACTATCTAATTTAAAACATATGTAGAAGAAGAAGAAGAAGAAGAAGAAAGTGTTTATTGTCAGAAAAATACACGAAAATTGATAAAACACAAATACATGATAAAATAGCGACTGAACAAAAGGACATACACAGATCACGAAAGTGATACAACTAGGTATGCCCCAACAATAAATTTGTAAAATCAATGTTTAGGAGCTCTTTTTTGAACAAACCGATTTTGGGAGAAGAGACAATTTGATCAGGTAAGGAGTTCCAGATTTTTCGGTATCTTTGCGAAAAATCGTTGAGGTGAGCATTGGAACGGACAACTGGTAGTGTAACTTTACGACTGTTAACTGATCGGGTAGTGCCTTGACTAAAAATGAAGAATTCATTAGCATCAATACAAGATAAACCATTAATAATTTGATACATGAGACATAGACATATGTGAAGACGACGAAGTTCTAAAGAAGGCAGGTTAAGAAGCTTTAGGCGTTCAAGATAGGATAAATTGCTATTAAAACCAAAAAGACGTTTAGTAAATTTACGCTGAACATTTTCAAGACGATTTATATCATTTGCATAATATGGATTCCATACAGAAACAGCATACTCAAGCATAGGTCTTACATAAGTAGTATAAGCCCTAACTAAAATTTCTTTATCACAAGAAAGAAAAGCTTTGTGTATTAGAAAACAACGAGAAACAGCTTTTTTAATTATGTGATTTAAATGTTCCTTTCAATTGAGATTATGGGAAAAATAAACACTCAGATCACGAACGGAACAAATATCATTTGGAATATTTATATTATTCAAAGAATAAAGCATTTTTGGATTATTTTTACCAAGATGTAAAACTGCACATTTTTCCGAAGCAACAGGAAGTTGCCAATTTATAGACCAAATATAAACATTGTCCAGATCTTTTTGTATTAAATGATAATCAGAAGATGAACCAAAGATTTTGACATCATCGGCAAAGAGGTAAATTTTACTATATTCAATCAAATTACATAGGTCAATAATATAAATTAAGAATAAAGTAGGACTAATACAACTACCTTGGGGGACACCACTGCCAACAGGCATGAAATCAGAAAGAAAATGTACAGGACTTCAGGTTTAATATTTGCGCTAATAAATTAAGCGGAAGCTTTACTGTATTGAAAGCGTTTTAAAATCATTTCTGATCAGGGTTGCCAACTTGGCCGGAAACCGGACATTTATGTCCGCTTTTCAGGCTTGATGTCCGGTTTTGTCCGGTCGACAGTCATGTCCGGTTTTCGATGTCCGGTTTTTTAAGCTGTTGGTCCGCTTTTGTCCGGTTTCAAAATGCAAAAATGCGTCTAAGAGAGGTAAAAGTTGAAAAATTTTTCGGCGCTTCCCGCCGAATTGATTTAAATCTTACTTGTTATTAATCTTTAAGCCGCGCCGCGCCACGCCAATTGCAGCATTTTTATCGAAAATCTGGTCTAGAACTACGCTATGATTGAAAATCCTTATCTTCTGTACGGATTTAGATAGTTTTTGTAATGCGAAAATGCGTTTTAGAGAGCTAAAATTTCAGAATTTTCTGGCGTTTCGCGCCATTTGATAGATTATAGTTTTTATATTGTCAAAAGCGACTTCAGAATTGGCTAAAATGCTTTACTGAAGGAAGGAAATTCGAATTTCAACAGAAATAACGTATACTGATCGTGATATTTCTAGTAGAGCGCGAAATTTTTGGAGTTTTTGAAGAATATGGTGTGAACTGATTTTGCGCCATTTCGGCAGAACTGCCATACAATTGCGCAAAAACGATACTTTATGTCACTAAAAGACGCGGTAAAAAGAAATAAACCAAATCCATACAAAATTCACAGCGTTACGGTACTCCAAACACCATCCTTGGACATTTACCATTTTGAGCCACTTTAAGGAATTTTGCAGTTTTTCAGAAGTTTCCAATTTTCATTAAAAACATATTTTTCTGTCATTTTAACGGTTGCAGATTACAAAAAATTAAGTTATACTGCGCGTAAAGCAAGATCGAAGAAAATTTTTTGTAATGTTTTTTTTGCAGTTTTTCAGAAGTTTCCAATTTTCATTAAAAACATATGCGTCTAATATTTAGGTAAATTCGCCCCGTTATAATGTTAATATTAAATGTTTGCTATGTAATTTTCGTAGTATTGTGAATAAGTTAGGGAACTTCACTTTCTCTTAAATACTGCAAAATTCGATATATTATTTTTTGTGAAACCTGGTTAAATGAATCTATTTCCGACAGTCTATTATGTCCGTTAAAAAATTATATTATTCTCCGATCAGATCGTAAGAATAAGCGGGGAGGTGGAGTTTTAATTTTTGCTAAACCTTATCTTTATGCTCGATGCGTTAAAGTTCCTGCTTCTCTGTTTGTGTCTGATACTTTAGTAGTTGAAATTTTAAAAGGTGGAGATGTTATAAGATGTTTGTTAGTTTATAGACCTCCTCAGTATGATTTTGATACTGCACTTCGGATATGTAATTTAATTGAATGGGCTACTAATAGTTGTCATCCCGTTATTATAGTAGGGGATCTAAATTTGCCTAAAATTGATTGGTTTCATGGTACTTTTACATTTAATCCATTAAACGAATTATTTTTTGATTACTTATCAGCTAGTGGTCTGCAACAGTTAGTTAAAGAAAATACTCACGATAATACTTTGATTGATGTAGTATTTGCTGCATATAACGTTTTTAATATCCAGGTTCTTCCTCCTTTTTCAACAAGCGACCATAATTCGATTTCTTTTGAAATTTTAACTAGAACTTTTCAAGATGGAGATAAACCTTGCTTAAATTTCAATAAAGCGGACTACGAGAGTATAGCTACTTTTTTATCCTCTGTTTCTTGGCCTGACATTTTTTCTACATGCTCAACAGTTAATGACATGTACAATGTTTTTTTAAGTATATTAAATCCTTTTATTTTTAGTTTTGTACCTACTTTTAGGGCTAAATTAAAATTTAAATACCCTAAAAGCTTACATAAATTATTTCTTAAAAACGTTCTCTATGGGATAAGTATAAAAGGTGTAAAACTCCAGGAACTAAAGTTAAATATCGAAATCATTGTAAGGCTCTACGTAGAACTATTCATAATTATTTCTCTTCTCAAGAAAACAAATTGCTCAAGAATAATAATCCTAAAGCTTTCTATACTTTTGTGAATAATAGGTTAAAAAGTCGCAGTGAAATTCCTCCTCTAACATTTTCTGATAATAATGTTATAACCGATTCATTACGCAAGGCTAACATATTTAATGATTATTTCGCTTCAATGTTTTTTAGTGACATTACTAACGCGAATTTTCTTTTTCAGAAGCGCTGTGATTTTTCGCTTTCTGACGTTATTTTTAGTGAGGATCGCGTATTGGAAGCCATTAACCATCTAAATACGTCTATTGCAGTTGGCCCCGATGGCATATGTAATCTTTTTATTAAAAAATTGTCGTTTCAAATGATAAAGCCGTTAGTTAGTATTTTCACTGTATCTTTTCTGTCTTGAAATATTCCCGAGCTTTGGAGCATGGCACATGTTATTCCAATTTTAAAAAGGGGGATCCAGCATTAGTGGATAATTACAGGCCCGTTTCTCTTGTTGTTCTATTGCCAAAATTATGGAAAGAATTATTAATAGTCAATTGTTAGACTTTCTTAAGGTTAATAAACTAATATCTCCTTTTCAATTTGGTTTTCAAAAGAATAAATCTTGTGAAACACAATTGTTAAACTGTAAATTTTCATGGATTCAGTCGTTAGCTAAAAAAGAAACTGTTGATATAATATATTTAGATTTCTCTAAAGCTTTTGATAAAGTAAATATGGAAAAACTTCTTATTAAGTTACACGGATATGGAATAAACGGTAATTTGTGTGCATGGTTAAAGGCCTATTTGTTTAATCGTTCCCAATGTGTTCGCGTTAATCAGTCTTTTTCAGATTATGTGCCTGTTACCAGCGGTGTCGTCCAAGGAAGTGTCCTTGGACCTACGCTCTTTTCGATTTTTATAAATGATATATGTGATAATATTTGTAGTACGGTTTATTTGTTCACAGATATTAGTCGTAACTGTAAATTATTACAGTCTGATTTAGATAAGATTATTGACTGGGCAATTGCATGGGATTTACCTATTTCCCGAACCAAAAGTCAAGTTCTATATTTGGGTAATAATAATCAAAAAGCTGTTTATAGACTAAATGGGGAAATTATTTCTAGTGATCCGTTTGTCCGTGATTTAGGAGTTTTGATCCCTCGAAATTTAAAATTTAAGGAACATTATAATTCTTTGATTAAAAAAGCTTTCTTTAGATGTATTTTAATACGCAAATCATTTTTTTCGCGTGATAAAGGTAATCTTGTTAAAGCTTATAGTTGTTATGTTAGACCTTTATTAGAGTATTGTTGCAGTGTATGGAACCCCTCTTATCTTAGGGATATAGATAGATTGGAAGCTGTTCAACGTAGATTCACTAAATATATTTTTGGCTATAATAATATTCTTTCTTACGAGGATCGTTTAACACAACTTAAATTGTGCAGACTTGAATTAAGACGCTTGCAGATTTGTCTGTGAATGATGTATCAAATTATTTGTCATAAATCATGTTTGGAAGCTGATGATTTTTTTGTATTTAATCATAATATTACCCGTAGCATTAATAGATTTAAATTAGTCATACCTATTGTACATTCTAATTTAGAAAAGTTTGATTTCTTTTACAAATACATCGCAGTTTGGAACGATCTTCCTGACTTCATTGTTTCTTCCCCTAACCTAAACATATTTAAATCTAGATTAGCAAACTTTGATTTATCTAGATATCTTGTGGGGCGCGCGTAAAACTTGTCATTCCATTGACTCGCATGTCCCTTTACTAATTCGTAATTGCATTTATTATATATCTTGTCATTTTGTATTTTAACAGTTGGTATTAGTAATAAAATTTCTTTCTTTCTTTCTTTACAAAGTTTTCAAGAAATTTTTGGCACTTATGCAGTTTACTGCCTATCGAATTTTTTCTATCTTTTTCAACATTATGGTATATACAGCATTACAGCATTATGATATATCTATCATATGATATAATCCTTGATTTTCTTCAGGTTTTTTTATTCTTTTTATTTATTTTTTTATTTTTTCCATTTTTTTATTTTTTATTTTATTCTTTTCAGATTCATAATCAACTTTTGCAATAATTTACTTGATAAGATATGGGAAAATGTAAGTTTTTCCTTCCAATATGCTCAGGCTTAGGCTTAGTATATCTGAAAAGGTGTTTTAAGCTGCTTAGGTCGAGGTCGCTCCCGCTTAGGTCAATGTATAGATGCTTAGGTCGATGTATAGATGCTTAGGTCGATGTATAGATGCTTAGGTCGATGTATAGATGCTTAGGTCGATATATAGATGCTTAGGTCGATGTATAGATGCGAAGTACCATTCCCTCATTACTTCGTTTTTATTTCTTACGAGAAGGTGGCTTAGCCGATTGTTAACATGTTGCGCTGTAGAGCGATAGGTCGGAGGGTCAAAACCTGTCACCTGAAAGTTATTTTCTGTCTTGGGAAAACTCGTGTGAGAACCCTGGTGTTATAAAGATGGAAAAAATTCACCCTGTATATACCCTAATGTTAAAAAAAATAGAAAAAATTCGATAGGCAGTAAACTGCATAAGTATCAAATTTTTTTGTAATTCTACTATTTTTATCATTGTTTACATCCAGTTAAAGATTTCGGAGTAAGTTAAGAATATGGTACTTTCAGGATACTATGAAATAAGCTTCAGAAGAGCGGATTTTTTCGCTCAGTACTTAGAACACGTTGAAAGAAAGCGCGGAAAGAAATATTCATCCGTCTATAATCAATATTACAAAAGCTATGGGTTTCGTTAATTAGCCTCTTCTCGACCTACGCAAGCATCTACTCGACCTAAGTATTTGAAAATTTAAACAGCTGAATGCAGAATCACATGTAGATACCCAATTTACGTCGATATAAGCATCTATACATCGACCTAAGCATTTATAAATCTACCTAAGCATCTATACGTCGACCTAAGCATCTATACATCGACCTAAGCATCTATACATTGACCTGAGCGGGAGCGACCTCGATCTAAGCAGCTTAAAACACCTTTTCGGATATACTAAGCCTAAGCCTAAGCATATTAGAGGCAAAAACTTAGATTTTCCTATATCTTATCAAGTAAAACCGAAAAACATGAAAAAAATGAAAAATTTTTAAAAGTTTTTCAAAATTTCAAACAGCTTTCCGCGCCTTTTTTCTTTTTTCTCTTTCATTGCTATGCTTCCTTCCATAATTTCAGCCCATATTATTCATTTCTGACAAATGTGTAAGTCCTTGGATCGAGTCGTTTAATCGTCCCACCCAACACTCAAATCGACAGTTGCCTGCAATTTTGCAAGTATGGCTCAGATTTTCACCAAATTTTTTTCCGCGCTTCAATTTATCATGTTCTACCAGTTTGGCACAAAAATTTTGGCATTCCGTATTCATTTTACTCCTTTTCTAAAAGTGCCATATTCTTAACTTTAGCCAAAGATTTCTACTCAAATACGATGTAAACAGCATTTTTGGATTATCTCAAAGTTCCAACCATTTGAAGATTCAAACAATGGAATGCAGAATAACGTACCCAATTTAGTCGACCTAAGCATCTATATATCAACCTGAGCATCTATACATTGACCTAAGCATCTATACCTCGATCTATGCGGGAGTGACCTCGACCTAAGCAGCCCAAAGCCTAAGCCTAACCGTCATTTAAGCAGAAGCTTGAATTTTCACATATCTTATCGAGTAAAATGACAGAAAAAATATGCAAAAAATTGTTTTTTCAAATTTAAAAATTTTCAAACAAAAATTTTTTTGCGCAAGAAAGATTATTTCTTCGTGATCAGCGATTTTGAAAATGTCAGATAAATATGTTTTTAGCCCAAATTCGGAACATTTTGGTAAACAGTAAAATACCCACTTTAATGTAGCTATATCCGGAGTAACTTGTTCAATCCTTTTTGCTCACATCGCCACAGACTTTTCCTGATGCCCTAGTTTTTGAAACACTCCAGATCCACATTTATATTCTCGCTTACATTGCCTGCCATCTGGGTGCATTTATGACAAAGTAAAGTACCGTAACTCTATCTTCACCAATATTGGTCTGTTTTCCATGACATTTCTTTTCCGCACTTTCTTTTTGTATGTCCTCATTTCAACCAATATCGTTCCTTTATACATACATCTGCAAATTTTCCGTTCACACCATGAAGTAAAGTTCAGCCAAATTTTTATACAAAAAGTACATCAAACACCGCTATTACATGAGCACATAGGATGTTCTACTTAAAAAACACTGATTTTTTAATACAGGGGGTCTATTTTAAACATTTTTAGACCTATCAAAAAACGTGGAAATAGGTTGGAAAAAGTGGGAAAAAATTTTGGGTCTGGTCTAAAATGTCAACCAAATCGCTGGGAAAAAACGGTGTTTGGGAATCAAATTCCAAATCGTGGCTAGTAGAAGGCTCAAACGGTTCTGCTCACTGTAAATTATGTTCTGCTAATCTACCCCCAAAACACCATGCTCTTCTTAATCATGTCAAAACGGCCAAGCACATTAAAGCCATTAGTTTTAAAGCCTCATTTGCATTGTCTGCTTTAAGTCTTCCCTTTTATAATGCTAGCGTTGAACGGGGTATTTCTGTATTAAGTTTGCTGAAGACCAAACTACGAAATCGTTTAGATGTCAAAACTACTGATGCTTTATTACGTGTTCGTTTTTTACTGTGTTGGAAGTAGAGCTGCACACTTTGCAAATTTTACTACCCGGGTACCCGGCTATTTCATTACCCGGGTACCCGGGTAATTCGGGTACTCGGGTACCGGGTATACCCGGGTAGGACCTTAGATAAAAGAGAATGCAGTGAACATCGTTTATTTACGGTTGACAGTGAGGTGTAGGGCAAAGTGATATTTAAGCAGTAAAATTATTGAAAAATCAATGCAAGATTAAATAGAATCAAGGCTTTAATCTGAAGAATTCATATGCATTTAATGAAATTTAAGTCATTTTCATAATTCAAAGCAAAAAATTGTAAAGCAGGTTTTGTAACTTCATAGCGTCATTAGAACATTTGGAGCAGGAAAACACACTGACGAAAAGCAATTTTGAAATTAACTGGAATTGAAAATTTATTCAAAAACAAGTCCAAATCTATCTGGAGCTGACTGCAGAGACGTAATTAGAATTTTGGTTCGGGGGCATAAACGTTTTCATGTAGAATTTACGGCCTTTCTATTGACAAACAGTTCGGAATTCATAAGTGGCGCAAAGTGCCAAGAAATTTAGTCATTTTTTCCACCCTTAACAGTTTGTAGCTCTGTGAATACTAATAATCTGAGAGAGCAGAAAATTACCAAATTTGTACAAAACAGTTTTGACAATTCAAGCTTCTAACAAGAAAACTGCGAATTAATAACTTTGACTGAAGATATTTTGAGTGATTCAGGCTTTTAAACACGATGCTGAAGCTTTACAGAAAGAAAGAACAGTAGGTGGCGGCGCTATGCGCCGGAAAATTTTGTTGTTTTTGCACATTAAACTCAATTTATACCGCTTAAATCATACAAAACAGACAAATTAATGCCGGCGCGAAACGCCGGAAATTTTTAGAAATTCCTAACCCTTTTACCTGGCTTGTTCTCCCTAAAATCTCGTTGCACATGTACAACGAGATTTTATGGCTGCGGGACGTCTGAGGTGGCGAGCGGGATCCGGGGCAGAGTCCCGGAAATTTTTGTAAAAAAACATTTTAATGTTAAATAGTAACGTTAAAATTTTCGCAAAATCGGCCAAATCTCGGTTCGGAAGCAAGCCCAAAAACACTTAAAATTGATGCTCTCCTACATTGCACAAACTGATCTGAAATGCGCTTTTCGACCTCTGCCGGGTACATAGCGCAGCAAAGGGTCGCTGCCATAAGATATAGAAAGATGTATCCGTGAAAATTTTGTTCTTACCGTTTTCAGGCCCATTTGTAGCCTTCTAATTAACAAAATGCAGCTCATAGATCAAGAAATGCGCAAAAACATAAAAAAATTTGGCCATTCCTTCCAATTGAAATAGGATTATGTGTCCTTGTAAAGAAAGATGAACGAAACAAAGAATATACAAATTGTTACACAAAAGACAAACAAAGCAGAGAATAGACAAACTGGTTCACAATCATTTTCGCTCTTTTACTATCATGCTCAACAAGCATGCGCAGTTTCATTCAACGAACAAATAGTGCATTAAATTACTAAAGTGATGTGAAGTGCTGGATTATTTTAGCTGATTCAAGCTTTTAAATTTGTTGGATCTGTATAGCAATAAATAATAATGACTCGGCGCGGAAAATTTTGAAGTTTTTGCCTTTTTGAACTTAGTTTTCTGGACATACATCATTGCAACAGAAAAAGTAACAATATTTCTGATAAATTTCGGGGGGCAGGTACCCCCAATGCCCCCTGGCTATGCCTATGGCTGACTGCATTTGGAACATCGATAGGCTTTGAACCAGGTCTAACTTAAACAGTTGCGCGCACGATGTGAATAAAAGTTGCAGTTTAAATTCATATAATGGTCGCAGAAGTGAATGAATTATAAAAAAGCGTCGCTAACAGATAATTTCTTGTTTAAATTTGTTTACAATGAAGAATAAGAAGAATTTGGCACGAATAAAATAATGTAAATAAAGAGCTGAATAATGGAATATGCCTAGACCGTATGTGCGATACATTGTGATAATAGGAAATATTAACAGACTCGCTTATTTAACATTTTACGGTTGCTTATATCAAATCATATGTACATTGTGATTCAGTCGCACTTTAGAAGCAATATGTTTCTAGGTTTCTAATTCAATTCTTAGCACATTTTGCATAACTGCAGTGCTAATTTTCCATTTTATATTAGGATTCGGGTACCCGGGTAGGGTACCCGGGTAGTGAAATTATTTTCTACCCGGGTACCCGGTACTCGGGTACCCGTTCGGGTACCCGCGTGCAGCTCTAGTTGGAAGGGCGAGAATTGTTGCACCTTCACTGTTACTGATCCAATGCTTAAATTGTTTAACACTAAAATGTACGGTCGTAGCATTTGTGATGATGATATCGTGTGCCTTAATGAATCGTTATAACTTTCTGATGAAGCCTTGTTTAATGTGCAAAATGCGTTCAATGTGGTAGATATTTAAGTGCAATAGTTGATTTGAATAAATTTTAGCCGCTTTGTTATTTATCAAGTGTATTACATCGTTTGTCCGGTTTTGTCCGCAATTTAACTGTGCTCTTATCCGGTTTTGTCCGGTTTTGAATGTTGGTATGTCCGGTTGGTCTTTTCAGAGTTGGCAACACTGTTTCTGATTTCGTTTCGTTTCGTGTCTATTATTCCTTGCTTTCTGGACAATAAATACTTTCCCGTCTTGTCCAGGACATTTCGCTTTTAACACTATTACACTATGCTATTTTATTTTCCTTGCGACTTTTTTTATCCTTGTCTTTTTTCCAAATAAAGTATTAGTATCATTAGTGTTAATTACAATAGCGAAATACGAAGAAAACGCGATAGGTCGGTACCAGGGATTGAAAAAACCCAGATTTGAAAATTTCGAATTTTGGGTTTTTGGGTTTTTTGTGGGTTTTTTGGGGTTTTTTAGGTGTTTTAAGGGTTTTTTATGGGTTTTTTTTTATAAAAATTCTAGCTCGAGCTGTAGATAGTAGCTGAGAATACTTCAACAGCTTCAAGACAAAACAAAACAAGTAAACAACAACTTTATTCAGCTTAAACGTCTTTTTGGTTTTAATAGCAATTTATCCTATCTTGAACGCCTAAAGCGTCTTAACCTGCCTTCTTTAGAACTTCGTCTTCTTCACATATGTCTATGTCTCATGTATCAAATTATTAATGGTTTATCCTGTATTGATGCTAATGAATTTTTCATTTTTAGTCAAGGCATTACCCGATCAGTTAACAGTCGTAAACTCACGTTGCCAGTTGTCCATTCCAATGCTCACCTCAACGATTTTTCGCAAAGATACCGAAAAATCTGGAACTCCTTACCTAATCAAATAGTCTCGTCTCCCAAAATCCGTTTGTTCAAAAAAGAGCTCCTAAACATTGATTTTACAAATTTATTGTTGGGGCATACCTAGTTGTATCACTTCCGTGATCTTTGTATGTCCTTTTGTTCAGTCACTATTTTATCATGTATTTGCGTTTTATCAAATTTCGTGTATTTTTCTGACAATAAACACTTTCTTGTCTTGTCTTGTCTTGTCTAATACACAAAATTCAACAACAAAATTGGTCATTCACAAGCACAATCCATGCTGTGTCAACAGAATGAAAAATTGAGCAGAGCAATTTTTAAATGCATAATATTGAAATTTCTTCATAAATTCTGCTCTGCTTCAAGAAAAAAAAACAAAAATTTGCCATATTAGTAGAAAAATCCATGCCACATTGCCACATAGCCTTTATTGGGCGGCTTTTCTCATTTGAAAAGTATATACTATAGGAGAAAAACAGCAACAGGAAGGAGGAGAGGATGAGAATGGATGGACACTTAACCTCGTGCATCGCAAGCAATTGTAAAAGGAACAACCATGATACAAAAACATTGACAATACACAGTATTTAATTCCATTACAAATAAATTCTTAACCTGTGGATAAAAAAACCCAAAACCCAACGATTTCTTGCACCCAAAAAACCCGCAAAAAAACCCAAAAAACCCCTAGTTCAAAAAACCCAGCCTTGCCAACCCTGGTCAGTACCCAGGCCCGTATCCAGGATTTTGTGGAGCCTGACATTGAGATCAAAAAGTGGAAAAAACGGCGTACCTACCTAGATTAACCATAAAGCAGCTATACCCAAATATCAGCAAAAAGAAGTCAAGTGAATGAACATTTTACTACTAATACTAATACTTTATTCGAAAAAAACACAAGGGTAAAACAAAGTCGCAAGGAAAATAAAAATAAAATAGCATAGTGTAAAATGCGAAATGTCCTGGACACGCAGGCAAAATAGATTGCGCTCACGTGTGCCCCATCAAAAAATTCCCGAAATCAACCTTTTTAAAATTTCTCTCAAATGTCTCAACATTTGGAGAACTTCGAATATATTGTGGAAGATCGTTCCGAATTCTAGCTGATCTAGATAATTTTTATTTCTTCCTTCTTGATGCATTTAGATAAGTCAATGCTTGTTAATCTAAATTTAAATATGTTCGAGTTAGGGGTGAGACGACGAAATCAGATAAACTGTTCCATACATACGAGAAGGTTGGATATGTATAAGAGAAGTAAAACTTCTGCAAATTGGAATGAGTGGTGGGCATGGGTACCACACGGCGCAGTCAACTGCAGGTAAATTTTGGGAAATGGAAAAAATTTTTGGGCTTGATTGGCATTTGTGGAAAATGTTTGTAATGTTAAAATGCGGTTATTAATCTTTAAGCTGTGCCGCGCCAATTGCAGCGTTTTTATCGGCAATCTGGTCTAGAACTTCGCTAGGATTGAATATCCTTATTTTCTGCACGGATTTGCTTAATTTTTGTAATGCAAAAATGCGTTTTAGACGGCTAAAATTTCAAAATTTTTAATGCGTTTTAGACTGCTAAAATTTCAAAATTTTTTGGCGCTTCGCGCCCTTTGATAAATTATAGTTTTTATTGTCAAAAGCGACTTCAGAATTGGCTAAAATGCTTTACTGGAGGGAGGAAATTCAAGTTTACGTATACTGATCGTGATCTTTCTAGTAGAGCGCGAAATTTTTTGTACAAAAAGTGCATCGAACACCGCTAGTACATGTGTACATAGGATTTTCTACTTAAAAAACACTGATTTTTTAACACAGGGCTCTATTTTTAACATTTTTAGACCTCCCAAAAATCGTGAAAGAAGGTTGGAAAGAGTGGAAAAAAATTTTGGGTCTGGTCTATAATGTCAACCAAATCGTTGGAGAAAAAAACGGTGGAGGGGAATGAGGCAGGTATTACCTCTTCCTCGGGGTCCAAGACTCAAGTCATTGTCAGATGATTTTAAACTGTCAAACATTTTCTGCATGATTTTTGGGAAAGGAATTAGCAACGACGTTAAAATTTTTTCATCGCTTAGCGCCGACTAGTATACCTGCTTTTTCTGTTTTGTTTACCTATAAAATGCCTAGAATTAGAAGTCAAAATTCTCGACGAATTATCTTAATTTTAACTTATAAAAGTGACGAAACGAGTCATGACTGGATGAAAAATATTGAAAAAATGCATTTTTTACATTAAAACGTTTTAAATAGGGTTTTTAAACCACTGTTTTTTTGTACGAGCCTCTTTATACATGTACAAAAAGCCTCAAATTTAGAGAGGCTTGAACTCCGTAGAATTTATTTTGATTTAATTATTACGTATATTATTATTCACAATAATCTCTTGCCTTCTGAAGATTTTTTATAAGTTTTATGGTCATTCGCGTACTAGAAATGCATTTGCAAATCAGATCTATTTAGAAAAATTTCGACTTGATTGTAAAAAGTATTGTTTTGCTACTAGATCAGCTAGAATTTGGAACGATCTTCCACAATATATTCGTAGTTCTTTAAATGTTGAGACATTTAAGAGAAATTTGAAAAAGGTTGATTTCGGTAATTTTTTGATGGGGCACACGTGAGCGCAATCTATTTGCCTGTGTGTCCAGGACATTTCGCATTTTACACTATGCTATTTTATTTTCATTGCGACTTTGTTTTACCCTTGTGTTTTTTCCGAATAAGTATTAGATTAGATTATTATTAAATATACACATTTTTACATACTACTAGATTGTTATCCGTGACCCGCACGCTTCACAAAAAGTGTTACTTTGTCCTTAATTAAGCGCCAAAATTTCAATGAGGTTTGGGTTGAATTAACATAAAATTCGACTCAGAAAGCTAAAATAATTTGTGTTACACAATCAGAATGAATCTAACGATTGCAATATGCTCACTGAATCTGATAATAGACACCAATTTGCTTATTAATTTAATGCAACGCAAAGATAAAAAGAAGTCAATTTTATGTTCAAAGGGAGAAAACAGTGCAAAGTTGTGCAATAGTTCGTTTTTTCTGCACAAAATCTTTATAAAACAGTAGAGATAGATGTAAAACATGTTTCAATCTGTACAAAGATGGTTAAAGGTAGATTTTGGAGTGTTTAATGATCGTGCTTGGTAGTGATCGACCGGGGCCCCGGCCCCGGCTATCCCCGGCTATTTTTCAGCATCCCCGACCCCGGCAAGGGCAAGGTGAAAAAATGGCCGGGGCCGAGGAATAATTTAGTGTACTCCGTATTTTGTACAGGATGTTATACTGCCAGTTATTTATCAATGGGCAAGTGTTAATTTTGAGAACTGTACTGATTTGACCATATGTTACTTAGTCCTTGTTATATCTTTGCTACTGTGTATAAATGAGCTTTTACTGAATAAATGTTCGGGACAATATGCATGTTTTCGATTCCTTCACTTAACCCATTAAACCAAATGCTACTTTTATCTCATTTATTCGAAGCTAATAACTAAACGATTTAGAGTTGACAAATACGCTCTATTTCAATTGGAAATTGTATGTTTTCAAAAAACTATTTTTACAAAAAACACTTACATTTAATTGAATGAGACCCGCCTGCTTTAAAACGCGTTTCTTGTGTAAAAGTTATTAGGACGGAAGTTAATTATAGGTGAATGTAAACTATGCTGCAGAATTGCTTTCGATCCGATAAACTATATATGTCTCATTTATTACATCCAATACCTATTCCGCCCAGTCGCTATATATCTCTGTGATTCCACTACTTCTGTTTCTGGTTTTGTTAGTAACGATTATTACTTCGGTTTTTCATCGGACCTTTCTCATTTATATTCAAAGTCTTTGATTTCTTACGATGCTCTTCCTTTCTACAACATAAAAACACGGAAAAATTTCGAAAAATTGAATTAAATTGACCAAAATATAGTCAGAAAGTGACTATTTAATGCAATTTGACAATTTTGAGCCATTTGAACGCTAGAAACGCTAAAATCTAGACACTTCCCGGAGTTTTTTTTGTATTCGGCAAAGATTTTTCCCGATGTACAAAGACTTTTCGGGACCGTCTTTGTACACGTACAAAAATTTTTTGGAAGACAAAAATTGCAAAAAAGGTCTGAAATTCGCAAAAATATCTCGGCGCTTCGAGCCAAAATGAATAATTGTGTGTTATCTTTATAATGGCAGAAATTGCATTTCAGAGGGAAAAATGTCAAATTTTTCGGCGCTTCGCGCCGTTTTAGGACGATTCTTAGTGATTTTTGCCTTTTGAGACCCAAAAATTAGCTAAAATACACTACCAAAAGTCGAACAACTGTTTTTACCACACTAAAATCACTACTGTACCATATTATAATACCCAAAAATTTGTGTGTACAAAATGTGCAAAGATTTTTCGGGAAGACAAAAACTGTAAAAAGGTGTAAGATTCCTAAAAAATTTCGGCGCTTCGCGCCAAAATGAGTAATTGTTTTTCCTATATATCTTCAAAATGGCATAATTTGCATTTAGAATGGAAAAATGTCAAGTTTTTCGGCGCTTCGCGCCGTTGTGAGACAATTTTTAGTAATTTTTGGCGTGAGAAACCTAGAAATTAGCTAAATGCACTACCAAAGATCGAAAACCCTGTTTTTCCACACTAAAATCGCTACTAGTTATACTATATTATAGTACACAAAAATTTGCATGTACAAAATGTATTAAGACTTTTGGGGACCATCTTTGTACATGTACAAGCGGACCTTGTACAAAAAAACACTAACAATTCCTATGATTTTTCTAAAAAAGTGTGAATTTTGGGGGGGGGGGTGAAAAATTTTTTGCGGGGGATGAAACCCCTAAACCCTCCATGATCATGTATACTCGCTTTTATAAGTTAGCTCTCACTAAAATTTATCATTTAGATTACATCAAATCGCAATTATATTCAGTTACTGTTTTTAGGATTTATAACAAATTTGATATTTGTCATTGTCATGCAATAATATTTTCCTTGTCTGACTCCGGCCCTCGGCCCCGGCTGGGGCTGGGGATTTTTTTCTTCAGCCCCGGTACTGCCCCGGCCCCGGCCAAAAAAGTCGCCCCGGTCGATCACTAGTGCTTGGAGCTAAGTAGAATGTAATTATGATATTCGGCGCGGAGCGCCGAAAATTTTTTGAAATTTTACTAAAAAATACTCAAAAAAGCGTTAAAATTACTATTACTTTGCCCCAAAAAGTCTTTATACATTGTACAAGGATGGCTCTGAGAATCTTTGTACGAGTCTCAAAATCTTTGTCTCGTACAAAAAAACAGTGGTTTGTACCATTTTTCAAATTTGCCCTACAAAAAAAGGCTAGAACTCAAAATTTAGTGGTCCTAAATTTTGGGATTTGACCCCCTGAAGTTTCGATCTTGGGAAACTATGATTGGTACGACTAATTTTAATCTATTTTTATTGTGAGTAGTAAGTGGGCAACAACAACAATAAATACTATTATTGCTAAAAAATACAAGACAAACATGTAACGAGATACGATAAAGAAAACGCGTTCAATTTTTAATCGTGCTTCTTTGGCAATTTTTTTACTTAAAGACGAGTAGTACATAGCTACTTAACTTTATTGTCTATTTTCAAATATTTCTGTACGATGAAAGGTTGAAGGTAAGCGGAAATTCGAGCGCTTCGTGCAAATTATTTTTGGCTCCTTCCGAAATAAAACTTCTGATGAATCCTCAAGATTTTTCGGCGTTTTTTTCATACTCGTTGATCAATACAGAGGTATTTACATACCTACAAACATATCTGGGCAATGGTCATTGGCTCTCCCCGTCCAGCTTCCAGTGAAAAAGGTGAGTTGTCCTGGCTAAAAAAGTTGTGGTTCAATCAAGTGATCGTACGGGGTCAGATTTTCATCCCCAGTCGGGGTCGGGGATGAAAAAGCCCGGTTTTCGGGGTTGGGGTCGGGTTTGAAGATCAACAGTTAACATTGCATGATTACATACGAATTTAAAAAAGAAAAAACGATACCTTCACTTATTTGTAGAGCATACTAATAAAGATGGTCATGTTCAACATTTTATTTTCATTCCAAGTTCAAACATGGTTTTAGCAATTAAGCATTCCTTTCAATTTTAATCGGTAATCGCTCTCGCTTTTCCGTATTCTTCCACAGTTTTTTCTAAACGGTATTCTATGGCGCGCTGAATGTAGAGGAGACAAATTAGCTTTTCAACATTTTTGTGCAGCAACCTATTCCTGTATCAGTAATGACGTGTTTTCCAACTTTGAATTCTCTCTCATATAAATTAATTTAAGCTAGCAGACAGAACAAAGTTATTCTAAGAATCAAATGGAGGCCTACGCGCAGATAGATGAAGGCAAACGCATAATATAATAAATCCATAGTGTATTTTTACGAATGACAAAATGCGAGCGTTTTGGCGCACTTTATGGTGATAAATATGCGAAGATGTAGTACGCAGGGGCGTAACCAGCCGGGGGGGCCGGGTTTCCCCGAAATGAAAGAATATTTTCATTTTTCGCAAGGGTCCCCCAAAGGGAAAAATTAAAAATTCTCAAAGTCAACTAAAAGGACAGCCAAAATGCATTTTTAGCACACTTTTTAGCCTCTAAACTCAAAATTTTCCGGCGCTTCGCGCCGGATTTCTCATTTTCTATATGTTTTCTTGCCTTAGAAGCCCAGATTTGACTTAAAAATACCGAATATGTCAAAAATTTTCGGCGCTTTGCGCCGATTTATTATTTTCTGCATTAGTTTTCTTTGCAAAACCGCAAAATTTAATGCAAAGAAAAGAATTTCGAAATGTTTCGGAGTCAAGCTTTAACTTGATATTGAGAAATTAGTCATACCGATAGGTTGAAAGATATATTTTTGATATCTAAGTTTGAAATCAAGCAAGAAAATTTTTGAACTTTTTTAAAAATATCCTATTTCACTATGGCATAGATCTCGTGGAGGAACGCTCAAAAATGCTGTTATTTTCGCGTATCTCCTAATGCTTCCCGAGATACAGGACTTCAAAAATTTTGGGCCCTCCCCGAAACAAAATCCTGGTTACGCCCCTGTATGTACGTGTTAACAACATGGCGACTAGGCGTACATTTTATGAAATATCGCGAATGTCGAGTTTAACATATTCATTATGCCCGTGATTGAATCATCCTTGTTTGGTGTTTGCCGAATTTATTTGCTATTTATACAATTCTCCTATGTACCAAAAAATTAAATGTTATATTTCACTCCCGAAAAAAGCTTCAACCCCGACTCGAAAAATCTTGCCCCCGGTCGGGATTTAGGTCGGGGTTTTTCGGGGTCAGGGTCTCCGTGTGATCACTGGTTTAATCCCAGCTTGAAAGTGATAATCCAGGTCCCTGCTTTGAATGTGGTTGTTTTGGCCCAACACTCGTTGTCCAGGTCCAAAAAACGGGCTAGCTTGATAAAAAAGTGGTTGTTCAGTTTAATTTAACCAGTTTTCAGTTTTGCAGTTGCCTTTTTCTAAAAAATTAAAATTTTTTAAATTTGAGGTCGTTGTCTGGGTCCAAAAGTGGGATTTTCAGGTTCAAAAACAGGTTTCTTGGTGTTTTCGAACAATTTTTGTATCAGTTTTGAAAATTTTGATTTGGTAACACTTATACATGCCTATCATAGGAATTATGGGGAGGAAGTAAAATTTTAAAGTGCTTTTTTTGGTCCAAAAACGGTGGGTACACTTCGAAAACATCGTTTTTTGGCGTTTCTGACGACGCTCTATCTTTCTAGAGCAAGAAAATATTTTTAAAAAATTCAAAGAAAGTTAGAAAAGTCAAATGAATTGAACAAAGAGTAGTCAAAACATGAGTATATGGCGCGAAGCGCCGAAAATTTGGGACTTTTGAGCAAATAGACAGGTAGCTAAAAAACGCTTAAAAAGCACCTTTTCTACAAATTTTCAGGAAATTTTTAGAAACTTCCAAAAAATCACCAATTCTGGGAAGGTGAAAAAATTTCGGGGGAGGTATTTTTCTGGGCGGGGGAGGTGAAAACTCCTAACCCCCTTTCCCCAGATCATGTATGGTAACACTGCGTCCAACTTTTAAGACTGCCCGTTGCCCGTACAGGACGGGCAGAACTTGGCTATTGCTCAGATGTTACATACCTACAAGTCTTAATTGAAAATGTATCTTAGTCTCTTATGCCTCATGGAAATTATAAGATTCAAGTTATGATTTGCAGATGTTTCGCAAGGATTAAGATTCGGCTTAAATTTTCTGTCTATCGCCAATGACCAACGCCGCTAATAACGTCGACAAACCATCAGAATCAGCAGCAAGCAGCAGATTGATTATTAAAAATTTGCCTTCTAGGGTTACAGCTGAACGTCTTCGTAATGTTTGTAGCGAACTTGGTTCGGTAACGGATTGCCAGCTGAAGTATTCGAATTCCGGAAAGTTTCGAGGCTTCGCGTTTGTCGGTTATCGTACATTGGATGAGGCAGCTTCCGCGAAAGATTACTTACACAACACATATATAGATTCCGCTCGCATCCAAGTAAGAACTTTTTCTTTATTTTAGTGGGGGTGGTTATAGAACCCCATAATCCGAAACATTCCCACAGATTATGGTAGACTCCCATAGTTTAATTTTTGGTGTTTTTTTGCGATTTTGCTCATCACCCTCAGAATAAGGTTGCCGAACATGTCTGTTTACGATCCCATTTACATGCGTGAAACTGAAATCGCCGCGAAATTTACACGAATTAGCTCTGCACAAAAGTCAGACTGTTCGTAATCAGTGTAAATACATATCCCTTTAAAATTGACAAAATTTGACCGTTTCATGCTCACGCTGATTAGAAACTCAAATAATACAGATCATTTGGCGCGAAGTCCGGAAGTTTTGATGATTTTGTAGCAAAAAGAAAGATTTGTTAATGTTGAAATTGATTGTTCAACAATCATTCATTTTTTTCTCATAAAATTCTCTGTATAGACCGAGCTAACGAGCGCCAAATTTAGTTTGCATTGTTGAAAATATCTGCCTGCGTATGAATGTTTGCAATTCCGTTTCGGGGAATCACTTAACAGAGATGGATTCTGTCCCGAATCTATGTTAAATAGTAAAATAAAGCGGGTTTGTTGACATTTAACGCCACATTCTATTCATTGAAATCATGATTAATTAATGAAGGCATATTTTTATAGTCTTTTTAACTTTATTAAACACTCCAAAATCAATCTTTGTACGAGTACAATGTCAAACATCTTTGTACAGACTCTGACATCTTTTGCATCTATCTATTATTTTTTCAAAAAAGATTTTATGCAGGAAAAATGTAATTTCTTGACAATTTAGCACTGTTTTTGTTGTTTGAAGATAAAAATTGACTTATTTATGTTTATGTTCCATTCGCTCGCAGTATCATTTCTGGTGTTCTCTGAGTCCAGTTTTATTCGTAAAATTTGTTGAAACATAAAAAATTTTTAATTTATGATCAAGTAACACTTTTTGGATAGCAATATCGGAGATTAAAGGCTGATGACGTGTAAAAAATTTATATATTTAGTATTTACAGTCTGCCTATATGTTATGTGTATGCAGGCTCGTACAAGGATTTTAGTTCGAAGGGGACCAAAAATTTCTCAAAGAGCTCTATATGATGGCGAGGGAAAATTTCAAAGATATATTCAACATTTTTCAATTTATTTCATACCTAAACAAAAAAAAACTATCGCTTAAATTATCTGCACAACTGATTTCTCATCGTTCAGTCCATAAACAGTTTCTTAACTTTTCGTATTTGTACTCAATCATAGGTGCACAAGGTCAGGGTCGGCAGGGGGTGGTGAAATGCCCAAAATCTAAAACAGTAAATTTAACGTTCAGGATTTTTTTGCTGTTTTAAAGATCAAAAAGGTCAAAATAGCCTATAAAGCGTTTTTTCGTGTTAATGACACATTTTAAAAGCATGTTTAGTCCATTTTGACTGCATTATATCACTTTTAACACTAAAAAATGCAAAAATTTATCAATTTTGGGCGCTTTTTGAGTAAAAAGTACTTAAAAGTACTACTCTGGCGCGAAGCGCTGGAAAAATTTTGACATTTTTACTGATTTTGATGTCTGATGCAGAACAAGACCTGTTTGCTCAAAATCGCCGGACAGTACCGGTCTAGCTGACCTCAGGGGGGTAATACCCCCCTCACCCCCCTATGTGCATGTGTGTACTCAATCTTTGTGCTCTGCCATAGAAAATAACCAGAAAATTAGGATTCCGCACGAAGCATCAGTAAAAATTGACTTTTTCTTAATTTCTTACTCAAATTTAGACGATTTCGAAGACAACAACTAAATAGAAACAATTAATCCGGTCCGAAGCGCTCCAAAATTTTGCGTTTGCATTATAATTGATCATGCTTTTTTGCGTGTACTCAAAAAATGCCTGTTTCTGCGACCTTTTAAATGAACTTCGAGAATTTTTCATTTCTTCCTGTGGGGTACCCTTGTGAGAAAAATAATTTTTTCATGCTTTCGGGGGATCTTTGCTCGAACGAGAATTCTTTATGGTGATCTTCTATACATGATCTGGGGGGGGTGTTTGAGGGGTTTTTATCCCATAGAAAAATTTTCACCCTCACCCCTCTTAAAAATTTTTCGACCCCATCCCCCAGAATTGACGATTTTTCGAAAGTTCCCAAAAATTTTCTACAAGTTTGTAGAAAAGATGCTTTTTTAAGCGTTAATAGCTATCTATTTGCTCAAAAGGGCCAAATTTTCGGCGCTCCGCGCCATTATACTCATGTTTTGGCTATATTTCGTTCAATTTGTTCCGACTTTTTTAATTTTTCTCGGAATTTTTCTATGTTTTTATGCTCTAGAAAGATAGAGCATCGTCAGAAACGCTCAAAAGCGATGTTTTTGACGCGTACCTACCATTTTTGGACCCAGAAAAGCGCTTTATAATTTCGCCCCTCCCCCAGAATTCCCATGCTGTGCATGTATGGTGATCTTTGTAAATGTGCAAAGAGGAGCGTACAAGAAACTGTCTTTAATAAAGTTGAAACAATATTTTCCAATAAGTCAATTATTCTCCTGCTAAACAAAAAATGTGATGATTTTAGTTCATTAGTCGCACACAATGACTGCATTGTAAAGTTTACTGAAATCTGCTTTTCGTTGAAATTACAAATACCGCTGCTCTGCTATCCTTTTTCACTTTCCTAACGCTTCAAGTTCCCATTCCTCATTTAAATTTTGCTTTTATGTCGAATATTGTCAACGTCTGGACGATAAATCTGCTCACCGGAAGAAGCTTTCGAAGAATGATAGTACGATAGTCAAAACGGAACAGTCGACGACCAATGGAAAGCAGCTACGAGTATTATTCGAGAACTTACCGCGTGGCATCAAAAAGAAGACATTCCGTAATTTCATTACGCCTATAAAACCCGTTCGCATTGACATTTCAACGACGGCAGCGCCACACGGGTCCGATTCGGCCATTTTAAAGGCTGCCAAAAAGTCGGATGCAAATTTACTTCTGAAATTCCATGGGCGATTTTTCGGTGGAAATAAAATCAGTGTTAAGCTGGTGGATGAAGAACGTGAAGCATCATCAGCAGGAGCTGGATTCAACAGGTGATTATCGATTACGTCTTCCTCGTACATAGCTACTGTGAAGATAATATGTACTCTTTATTTTTTATGAACATCTCGTGAAATTTATATTTTTCCATTAATTTGTTTTTGTCTTTGTGTCGTATTCAGAATTGTATTACAACCAGGGATTAGATTGCAAACTACCATTTAAACCTGAAATCTAGCATCCTTGAATCATTACAATTGTCCATGCTTTTTCAATTCTTACTTTCTTGCGTACATATCATATCGCTGCCTATCGGGCTATCTCAAATGCACGTCTGTATGTTTATTCCTTTATTGCGTTTTCGGCTTCAGAGGGTGCGAGAAGAGGAGCAATTTCTACTCACTAATTCAATTAAGGGTTACGATGAGTAATATGCATTCAGTCTGATTCCTGCAGGTGAAGCAAGCCGGAAGGGCAATAGGGAATTAAGTTTGTAGTAGGATTTTATGGCTGGCAGATACATATGCACAGCATGGGAATTATAGGGGAAGATGAAATTTTAAAGTGCCTCTTTTGGGCTCAAAAGCAGTAGTACGCGTCAAAACATCGTTTTTCGGTGTTTCTGACGATGCTCTGTATTTATATAACATAAAAACAGAAAAAATTCTGAAAATGCAACAAAATAACAATTACTTGTCAGAGTACATTAGGTATTATCTATATCATTATTATTATCTATTATTATCACATTATCTATACATTAGTGTATCCGCATCGCTTGTCTGTACACATTGTCTACTGGAAGCTCCGTTCACTTTTATCAGTTGAATAACATAAACGTACAAATGTTTAGAGTCGTGACAAGGACAGGAGCTCGCTCTGCCCTAGGCTTTATATAACTAATGGTCTTAGTAGACTACTAACCGTTGCATATTTTTCAATGTAACACAAATACGTGTTTATTGTAAGTGTGAAAAATGATACTTAAATACTTTCATCGTTTTTATAATGTAAATATTAGAAATTTCATACCTGCTTACCTGCATACATACAACATGTATCAGCTCGAAATTTTGGATGTGGGGGTCCCCGGCCAATTTAGAGGGCAGAGGTAGATGACCTTCAATTTTTGGCCAACAATGGCCAAAAACACGCTAAAACGGCTAAAATTTTCAATTTATTTCAAAAATTGTAGGAGGGGTAAAAAATTTTCTGACTTGGGGGACAACCAACTTTAGGTGGGGGATCCGCCATTCCTCTGTTACATGTATGCCTACCATACATGATCTTGGAGGGTTTCACCCCTTGCTGAAATTTTTTCACCCCCCAGAATCGGCGATTTTTCGGAAGTTCCCAAAAATATTATTAAAAATTTGTAGAAAAGGTGTTCTTTTGAGCGTTTCTAGCTATCTAGTCCGCTCAAAAGTGTCAAATTTTCGGCGCTTCGCGCCATTGAACTCATGTTTTAACTATATTTTGTTTAATTTGTTCGACTTTTTTTTGATTTTTTTCAAATTTTTTAAATGTTTTTATGCTCTAGAAAGTTAATGCGTCGTGAAACGCTGAAAAACGATGGTTTTGACGCGTACCTACCTACCGTTTTTAGGCCTAAAAAAGGCACTCTATAATTTCTCCCATGCTGTGCATCTATTATGCCTGCCAACATATCAAGAATGACAGGAACGGATCAAATCTGCTCTTTTTCTATCTGTTTACAAAAAGAGCAGATAAATATTGTGTTTGGTTTATTTTCTAAGTGAAAATGCCGCTCGATATGGACGCTGTGAAACGCCAAACGTCTCTGATTGCCGAGACAGGACGTTTATTCGTCCGCAACATCGCCTATTTGTGTGACTTGAATGATTTGCGCAATGCTTTCGAGCGGTTTGGCCCTTTGGCCGACGTGAAAATGCCGCTCGATTCTTCAAGCAAACAGCACAAAGGCTACGCTATGCTGAGCTACGTGTTGCCAGAACACGCATTGCGCGCCTACGCTGACATGGATGGCTCAGTTTTTCATGGTCGCATGTTGCATGTTATCGCCGGTAAACATTGATTTGCTTTTTGATATTTGATTTGTCAAACATTAAAATAATTGATTAAAAATTGAAATAAAAAAATTAAAATTAGAATAATAAATTAAATATTGATTTGTTGCGTCAAACTTTGCACTGATGTAGAACACCATCATACATGCACGCGGTCCAAAGCTCTGGAAGAAGGGTAAACCGTGTTCCCTGGGGGTACATGAGTAATTTTCAACTAATTAATGTCAAATTTTCGTACTTAATTAATAGTACCTATGAATATCTATTGTTAAATTTGATGAAGACAATAACAATAAGGGCAATAAAATGACCTTTAACATCATATTTATACAAAATAATAATAGGAAAATGTCTGGATAAATTAATTGAACAGTCTACTGCTCGGAAAAATAAGTAAATGTACTTGAAATTACACTGTTAGACGTCATTTGACGCATTTTCATGGTTCAATTAATTGGTTCGGGTCCGAAATCGCCTGAAGGCGGTATGCCATCCAAATTTCCTGGTAAGGGGGATACCCCATACCCCCAGTGTGCTTGTGTGAACGCCATAAAGTAGGAATATATCAGCAATACTGGTAAGCAAGCAATAATAGACTACACTCTTGCGGAGT
This sequence comes from Mermis nigrescens, assembly GCA_036768485.1. Lineage (NCBI taxonomy): Eukaryota > Metazoa > Nematoda > Enoplea > Mermithida > Mermithidae > Mermis > Mermis nigrescens. The sequence goes on along the minus strand of JAVLUZ010000345.1, from coordinate 101,336 downwards.
TTCAACTGCTGATTTCAAGTGTACGCAACAGCTCGTGTCGTAAACTTCTGCCAAATATAAAGTTGTTTTATATTCCAACTATTCTTTATCTAGCCTTTATTTGTGCATTATCGAGTGTGCAGTTTTCGTTTGAAATTTCAATTTGAATTTTATATTTATTTGAGTTAAGTATTGAATTTAGGCGAAGAAAGTAGAGAAGAAAAGAAGGCTCAGGAAGAGAGTCGTAGAATAGCTGAAAGTTCCTCATTCAAAGCCAAAAAAAACTTAAAACAATCCACAACGGCCGGTTCGTCTCATAATTGGAACAGCTTATTCTTGGCTCCGAACGCGGTTGCCGATGTTTTGGTTGAAAAGCTAGAAACTCAGAAAAGCGAACTTCTCGATGCTAAAACAAAAGCTAGTTTGGGTGTTCGTATGGCTCTTGGGGAAACTCAACTGGTCAAGGAAACTCGGGATTTTTTGGAACAAAACGGTGTCTACCTGGATAGCTTCACGGTATGACTCACATATGTATGTAACAGCGGAATAGGGATCCCTCAAAGTTGGTTGTCCCTCTCATCCCCCAAAGCCTGAAAATTTTGGACCCCTTCACCGTTTTTTGGAAAAAAATCTAATTATTTGGCCTTTTCTTGGTGTTTCTTAGCCGTTTTTGGCCGAAAATTGGAGGTCAATAACCAACCCCCCCTTAAACTGGCGGGGGATCCTCATCCAAAATTGAGAGCCGTTACATATCTGGTATGACTTATTTGCTTGTACTCTGCTCTAAAATTCAGTGGAAGATGAATATTTTCAATTCTCATGAGTTGAGCTTAGGTTGGATATCGAGAAAAGAGTCTTAAACATATATACATGATCTTGGGGGTTGGGGAGTTTTAATCCCCCAGAAGAATTTTACCCCCTCCTCCCGCAAAAATTTCTTCAATCCTTCCCAGACTTGACGATTTTTTAAAAGTTTCCAAAAAGTTCCTGAAAATCGGTTGAAAAAGTGCCTTTCTAAGTGTTTTCAGCTATCCATTTGCCCAAAAGTGCAAAATTTTCGGTGCTTCGCGCCATATACTCACGCTTTGATTTATATATTGTTCACTTTATTCGGATTTTTCGATTTTTTTAAAATTTTTTCAAATGTTTTTATGCTCTAGAAAGATATAGCATCGTCAGAAACGCCATAAACGATGTTTTTGACGCGTACCCACCATTTTTGGGTCCAAAAAAGGCACTTTAGGATCCCCCAGAATTCCCATGCTGTGCATGTCTGCTCTTAAGGCTGGTTTTGCAGGCTAAGTAAATAGCTTGAATTTTTGTATTTTTTAAATTTTCTACTCTATTGCATAGAGCTCTTATAGGAACGCTTAAGAATGTCATTTTATCTGCTAAACGTTTTCAAGACATCTGACCTTACATGTAACAGGGGGATGAGGGATCCTTCACTCAGAGTTGGTCGTTCCCATCCTCATTGCCAGATAATTTTTTATCCCCGATTTTTGGAAAAATGTAGAATTTTTTGGTCGTTTTTGGCCTAAAATTGCAGGTCATTTGCCCCCTCCCCCTAAAAATGACTCGGGACCCCACTCAAAATTTCGAGCTGTTGAATGTATATGTGTGACTTACGTGTGGTAAATGTGTAACCCTTTCGACTCCTTATTTTTATTTTTGCATTATATCTCAATTCATGATAATATGACTTAGCTGTGAATTCATTCTAAGGGCCATTTAGATTCCGATCGTCCGCAGATGATTCTCGGATTCGATTCATATTCAAAAGAAAATATTGCAAAATATAAAATAAAAATATTGAAAAATTAAATCAGAAAATTAACAAATCATGGATATTTTGAATAGTTTGTATAATGTTTTAAAATAAATTTTCCTCGCAAAAAATATTACCTAATGGAATTTGCAACGTATTAGCTGACTGTTTCACGGCAACCAAGGGCGCGAAACGCAGCGCAACAGTTATTTTAGTGAAAAATTTGCCATCGAAAACTACCGGTGATGAATTAAGATTGGTTTTCTCCAAATTTGGAGAGCTTGGTCGCCTTATTTTACCTCCGTCCGGCATAAGCGCTCTAGTGGAATTCATGCACGAGCTAGAGGCCAAGACGGCCTTCAAAGCTTTAGCGTACAAAAAATTTAAGAACGCTCCACTTTTCCTAGAATGGGCACCTGACAACGTTTTCGCAGCGTCCGTAAGCTCATCTGGCGTAGAAAACGCACATAAAACTACCCGTGAAACAGAAGAACAAGGAAAGAGCGATTCGATGAAAGGCGAAATAGAAGAGACTAATGAAAAAGTGGAAGTGGAGTTGACTGGTCAGTATAATAAATTCTTGCAGATACAAGCGGACGTCAAATACACTTATCATAGGTAGCGCGTTAGCGCGTACCTACAATATACTTGGATACCCCAACATATGTCCCCCTCACAGCTATAACGGCACACATCTGGAAGGTGCGGTTTTTTTAAAAGGTAGATAATAAAAAAACTTAGGGCCCCCATTTTTTCTTGTTTACACTCAATACCGAGCTAGTCGTGAGTGTGTAAAGTCTACACCAAAAATTCAAATGATCGGCGGAGGCCAATTTAAAAAACAATGTTTTCCCTGATTAGTAGGTAACTAATCTGGTCTTAAAATTTCTTTACACTCATTAGTTGTTGCACAGGAGTGTAAAGTAGACGGTTTCTACTGTTTTCATGTGCAGAAGCATATCTAACTCAGTTTTACATTCTATGCAGTCTGATTGGTTTCAAAAGGTAGACAGTTATAAAATCTAGGGGTGTGTTTTTTATTTTTTTCGAAAAAGTAATATTTTCAGATTTATAGGCGGTTTATTGTAAAGAGTCTGGGACAAGAAAATTTTTTTCCTGCCATATTCTCCACTTAGTAGACAGAACGTGGTCATTATCTTTAAAATGTGCCTCGTCCTAAGCGCTACACGTCTAAATTTATTTTGTTTCTTTACAATCAATATTGCGTTATTAGTGCAAGTGTAAACTTTACACTGAAAAAATTTTTTCCGCCCAGAGCGTCGTGGGTGATGGATTTTAAGAAAAATGTTCTTTGTAAGGTCAGAATAACGAATCTGACTTTTAAACTTTTCTACGGCCAGTGTTTGTTGAGGTATGAAGAGGTGAACTTTGAATTATACATCTATTTTCTAATGCCGATAGATAACTCCGTATTGCATATTGTTTGATCAGATTTTTCTTATTTCAGAGGTTTTTGACTCGTCTTTAATAAATCATTATTTTTATTATCATAAATGCACTATTCTTAAACTTCATTAGAATGATGAATATTTTTCGAAATAGTATAATCAAGCTAAAATCTTCGCTGCAAGACTCAGTTAACGTGCATTGTGTTGATAGACAGGCACCTAATCATATGTTCCTATATGTCGCCATATTAAAAAACCTGCAGCGTAATAAGTACACGATGTTGTTTGAAAGTAGGGAAATGATTTCAGATTTTTATCTATTGTCCACAATACAGCGAAATCATGAGTGACTAAGTATTAAAATCCGCCGGTATGTTGAGTTCGTGCAAGTGGCTCACGTATCCGTTCTCGCATGTGGATTTAAAAAAAGAATAATGGGTTAAAATCGTCTGAATACTGACTTTTTCATTTTTTTAATTCTTTTGGCAAAACCATGCACTTCATTTGACTTATTTAGGTTAAGTAATTCACTGGCTTCTTCGTTTCTCGTTTTGTAAAATTCCAAATTTATGTTTAATATTTTATTTTAGGGTTAGTATTTAATCATAGGTAGCGCGTTAGCGCATAGCTATAATATACTTGGGTACTCCCAACATCTGTGCACCCCTTACAGCTATAACGGGACACATCTGGGAGGTGCGGTTTTTTTAAAAAAAGATAATAAAAAATTTGCTGCCTGTCTTTTTTTGTTTTTCTTTACACTCAAAACTGACTGTGTAAAGAAGGTGTAAAGTTTTGGCGGAACGTTATAACATATAGCGAATTTTGGGGTTTTTTTGCCGGGCTTGTGGACAACTCAGTATTGATTCTTCAAACAATTTAATGGCATAGATTTGTAGAGGAAGGAATTCTGCAGATGACACTCTTTTGTTCTCGAATGTGTGAGTGTAAAGAGTGCGAAAATCTGGGGGTGAAAAGACACATTTTGGTCGAGTTTTCAACTTGTTTATGTCTGCCAACAACTCCGGTTATGAGTTTTAGGAAATTTTTTCTGACAGAAATGTACTACGGATCAATGGCTATCTTGTGCTTACCAGCAAACTTTTCTACAATCAATACGCAGTTAGTACCAGGGGTTTAAACTTTACACTCTAGTGGATGAGTAAAAAAACAGATTTTGTCCAAGATTTCTCTGCCAACTTTTTCGGTTATGAGTTGGGATGAATTGAATAAAATAGAAATAAAGTAACTTCTAAGGGCTACACGTCGAGGCAAGCCGCGTTCAAAAAAACGTAATATTGATTTGTTTATGGGGTGTGAAGTTCGAAATCTGAGGTGTAAAATGGGCGAAAAAACAGGTTTTTTTCGTATTTTGATTGGTAAATCATATCAAATATTTTGCGGAACATAAGTTTGGCACATACAGACGTACTACAATCAAAGGGCTACAAACTGGCCCGAACCGAATTTATTTACACTCAATGGGGCGTTAGGTTCAGATTTTTAAAGTTTACAATGTGGTGGACAGTGTTCGGAAGTCGGGCGAGGTCGAAAAGGCATAAAAATAAAGTACTTTCTAAGGGGTACGCGTCACAGCGAATTGCGTTTGTTTACATCAATATTTAGCTTATTGGGAGGTGTAAAGTCAAAAAATGGGGGAGTTAAACGTGTTTCTGTCTTGTTTTTTTCTGCCAAGTTCTGGGTTGTGAGTCTGGACATAATCTCAAGTCTAAAAATGAACCAGAAACCAAATGTGATATGCCAGTTTGTTTGCACTCAACAGTGGTGTAAAGTGGTTTCCATCTGATATTTATTTGTCCTCGGGCCATTGTTGAGATTTAATTTTTTCATAAATGTTGATCGTAATATCAGAGTAATATCAGAATCACGAATCCGACTGAAATTTTCTTTACATTCTGTGGTTGTGTAAAGTTTACACTGCATATTAACTTTAGTTCTAGAGGCTTGAAGAAGCTTGATTTTTTCTAAAGTCTAAAAATGTACCAGGAATCAAATGTGAGACGCCAGTTGAGCGCGTTTGCTTACACTCAACAGTGGTGTAAAGTAGTTTACAACTGATGTTTACTTGTTCTCGGGTTATTGTGGAGACTCAATTTTTTCATAAATCCTAATCGTAATATCAGAGTAATATTAGAATTACGAATCCGACTAAAATCTTTACACTCTGTGGTTGTGCAAAGTTTACACTGCATATTAACTTTAGTTCTAGAGCCTTGAGGAAGCTTAATTTTTTTCAATATGTTCTACGTAAAATGAGAATTGGGAATCTGACTGTTAGTTTTCTCTACACCATTTGTGTAAAGTTTGCACTATTCATTTGTTGTTAATATGTAGTTTATACTACAAATTTATTTTACTTCTAAATCTAAGCGTTAGTGTTCCTTACACTTGATATTTGCGTAAAGTTTATGCCGAAAAACTTTGATCTGTTTAAATAATGTAAAGGTTGTCTTGTTTAAAAAGGATAATGCTGATGTTAAGAACAATATTGTTTTCCGCGTTCTTGGACTGCTGTCATTATTGTGGCATGTTACTGTATGTGTTTACTGACTGATGTACTCAAATCATACTGATTAAAAGTAGGGTACTAGCAAAGAAAAATGCTCCGACGGAACAAAAAAGATGAATATACTTGGAATTGTGGATTATTAAGGATGTAAAAGGAGGGGACTAGGAAAAAGCTACCTAAAGTCGCAAAATCTGCTAAAATCACACTTTCTCTAAGCAACGCAAAAAATCGAAGTATATTCTGCGCCCTCTAAAATAGTGTCGTTTTAAAATTATTTTTAAAGTTTCAGATAAGAGTGTATAAACGAAATCTATAATGTTCACTTTTTTAAATTGCTGGCAAGTAGCAACGCTGACTAGCTTCGTATCCTGATTGATAGAAAACTGAGTGGTGTTGTATTTAAAGTTTTTTATTTTGTTATGAGCATTATAGCAAGCGAAGCAGGGGCAGATTGATTAGTGCACACAATCGTTACGGGCATGCTAGTGTACCTACATTTAGTCTGTTTCGAGTCAACTTACGCGTTTCCTACTGTTTTAAACCAACAATTTCTTCAATTGTCTTGGATGCATCGATGTTTGCTATATCATTCAATTGGCTTAAAAAGACTAGTTAGTTTACTCAATATCATTTTCCATAGCTACTGCATAGCTAACGTGCTGCTTTTTCAATCATTTTTATGGTTAAATATTTATTTTAATCTGTTGGCCGCAGAATATACTTCGATTTTTTGCGTTGCTTAGAGAAAGTGTGATTTTTAACAGATTTTGCGACTTTAGTTAGCTTTTTCCTAGTCCCTTCCTTTTACATCCTTAATAATCCACAATTCCAAGTATATTCATCTTTTTTGTTCCATCGGAGCATTTTTCTTTGCTAATAATAAGTGCCGAATGATAGCAATTCTCACGTGCAAACTGGGCGGTTTTGGGGGGGTATTCCACTATTTGGGCTTTTAAACGCATACCCCCTCAGGCTGTTTTAAAACCAAACCTATTGCTCGAACTATGAAAAGGCGTCAAACGAAAAGTGTAATTTTAATGTTAAAATATTTATTTTTGGAGCAGCAGAATGTTCGATTCATGCATTCAGACACTTTTCTTCCATCATTTCGTGTATATTTGATGTTGCAGCTCATTCCGTCGCCCTTATTCTTTTATCTTTCCATGCAAATCTAACCACAAAATGACCGTGTGAATGCATGTAGAAAATGAATGAGTAAATTATGAGAAAAATATTGCTATGTAGTTCATAAAACGATAGCTGTTGCTTGTGCGATGTGTTCTGTTGCGCTTTTACGTAATACGTTAGACCCCTTCAGATTTTATACAAAGAAACCAGTGATCGCACGGGATCAGATTTTCACCCCCGATCGGGGTCGGGGTTAGGGATGGAAAACTCCGGTTTTCGGGGTAGGGGTCGGGGTCGGGGTTGAAGATTAACAGTGAACATTGCATGATTACATACCAATTTGAGAAGGATAAAAACGATACCTTCACTTGTTTGTAGAGCATACTAATAAAGATAGTTATATTCAGGCACGTAGCTGGCTGTCCTATTTTGGGGGGACCAACACTAATTTTGGGGGAATAAGCCCAAAAAGGCCAAAAATAGCACAAAATAACGTTTAAAAAGTCCTATTTTTCCGATTTTTCTGAATTTTGGTGGGTCCGGACCACACCTGGGCGTGGGGGTTTGGGGGCATGCACCCCCCCCAGAAACCAAAATACCCCCCCCAGAAATCAAGATACCTCCCCAGAATTCAATTTTTGAAAATTTTTTTCGTTTTTTTTCGCAATTTTTTGATGCCAATGGATAGTGCTTGATGAGAAACGTCGAAAAATAGTGTTTTTATCGCCACACCACCATTTTTAAGGCCATTTTTTGACCTTCAAAAAATCTTGCACCCTCCCCCCGAGAAGTTTCTTGTTGCCCACGTATGGTCCGGACCCCCCATTCCCCCAGAGCTACGTGCCTGGTTATGTTCAACGTTTTATTTTCTTTCCAAGTTCAAACATGGTTTTAGCAATTTGACATTCCTTTCAATTTTAATCGCTAATCGCTCTCGCTTTTTCGTATTTTTCCACAGTTTTTCCAAACGGTATTCTATGGCGCGCTGATTGTAGAGGAGCCAAATTAGCTTTCCAGCATTTTTGGGCAGCAACCTATTCCGTGTATCAGTAATGACGCGTTTTCCAACTGTGAATTCTCTCTCATATAAATTAATTTGAGCTAGGAGACAGAACAAAGTTATTCTAAGAACACTGGTCAACAACAATTTTGCATCAGAAACAAAATCATTTGATTCTTAATCAGATTTTTGCGCCAATTCCGAATCTGGCCTTAGAATTTCTCTAACAGTTCAACTTTTTGAGATATTTGTATCTTAAATTTATGCAAATCAGAGCTTTCATTGATATTAATTAAGGAAATCTAGGAGCCACAACGATTTTTCAGAAATTTAAACTTTAAAATTATTTTTATACAGACTTACTAGTGATTTAAATATCACTGGTGCTGCTTACTTAATTATTACTTTATAAATATTACTCCTAATTTGCAAATTTATTGTAGTTCATAGTTTGAAGCATACATTCAGCATAATCGTTCTACATCTAGAAAATATTGAATATCTTCTAAAACAGTTTTTTACGCTATTTTCGAGTCTGCTTATAGTTTCGCGCTAGCAAATCTAGTTTTTTTAATATCTGTTTTAAAATATATTGCAAAACAGTATATGTGGTTCGAAAAGTTTTATACCATTAGAACTTTTGAAAAAGGTTTCTAATGTAAATGAAAAATCATAATCATTGCCTTATTCGCATCTTTTAATACTGACAAAGTATATTCTAATTGTTTGATAGAGTTGGAAGTCAACAGCTGTCCAGTTTTAAAAGTTTTTATACTATTCAATTTGCGTTGGAAATTTTTCTTCGGAATTTCTAAACATTCTATAAATTCTCTCAATTATTTGTAAGTAAATGGGCCAGCTCAAAACAAAAAATAGATTTCGAAATCAGCGCAACAAAATTAATTAAGAAAGTGTTGAAAATTATTTAGAGGCAGACATACTAGGCAGACAAGCATTTATACTTTAAACTGTGTGAAATATGCAATTTACGTATTTTATTTTATAGAAGTGATTAAAATAAGCTACGGGAACAGTTTTAACTTTAGGAGGGAATCATGTAAGGACAATGTTTTAAGATTTTGTCCTACTGTGATCAATTTACTTTCCCCAATTCGATATTTACACACAAAGAAATCATTATTTGCATAAATCTTAATGTGCAAATATCTCCAAAACTTGATGCGCTACAAAAATTCTAAAGCTAGATTTGGTATTAGCGTAAAATCTGATATAGAATCAGTTAATTTCGTTTCTGTTGCAAACAAAAAGTTTAAATTTGTTGACCAGTGGAATCAAATGGAGGCTAACGCATAATATTATAATAAATCCATAGTGTATTTTTACAAATGACAAAATGCAGAGAGTTTTGGCGCACTTTATGGTGATAAATATGCGAACATGTATGTAACGTGTTAACAACATGGCGACTAGGGATTACATGACAGTTAATCGCCAACAATTAATCGCGGACAATTAATCGCCAACAGTTAATCGCAAAACAGTTAATCGTGCACACAATTAATCGTGGGTCTATTTAATCGTAAACAACCAAGCGTCATCAAAAGCATGTCAAATACCTGTATAAAAAATATAAAAAGGCGTGTAAAAAGGAAAGTAGTAGTTTTGAAAGCCTAGCTTATTATCATGCCCAGCACTTAGGAATTCTGGGAACGTGAAATTTTAAGGTGCCTTTTTGGGCCTAAAAATAGTGGGTACGTGTAAAAAACATCGGTTTTCGGTGTTTCTTACGATGCTATATCTTTCTAGAGCATAACACAAGAAAATACGGGAAAAAATCAAAAAAGTCGAATAAATTGAACAATATGAAGTTAAAACATGAGTTTATGGCGCGAAGCGCCAAAAATTTGACACTTTTAAACAAATATATAGCTAGAACGCTTATATAGCACCTTTTCTTCGAATTTTCAGAAAATTTCAGAATATTTCTGGAAATTGCATGACATTGTAAGACGAGTCACCTTGTCGCCATAGTATTCTTTTCGTAAATCTACGCTGAACTTTTTCAGTACAGTTGATATCTTTAATCGAATAAGGGTTCCAAACTACTGAGCTGTACTCCAAAATGGGTCTTACATGGACTTTAAAAGCCAATATTATTTGAGACAAAGCTTTTCTGGATAAGTGATGCAACTCGAGAAGCCTTAGACGCAGTGTTTACACAATGAATGCTAAAAGATAGGTCATCACTAATGTACACTCCCAAATCCTTAATAGATCCTTCAGAAACAGCTATATCTTGAAAACTCAGTTTGTAGTTGTTTCTAGGATTTCCATACCCCAAATACAACGTTGCGCATTTAAGTGTATTAGGCGATTACATGTCCCGGCGATTAATTGTTAACGCGATTAATTGTTCGGCGATTAATTGTCCACGATTAATTGTGCGCGATTAATTGTTGGCGATTAATTGTCTGCATACCCGACTAGGCGTACATTTCATGAAATATAGCGAGTGTCGAATTTAACATTCATTATGCTCGTGAATGAATCATCCTTGTTTTGTGTTTGACGAATTTATTTGCTATTTATACAATTCTCCTATGTACCGAAAAATTAAATGCTCCCCGACTCGAAAAATCTTGCCTCAGGTCGGGGTCGGGGTTAAGGCCGGGATTTTTCGGGGTCGGGGTCCCCGTACGATCACTGAAAGAAACCCTAAATTATTAAGAACTAAATAGTTTAAGTAATTATAAAATTAGTCGTGTTGTATCATAGTGATAATTTAGAATATGTCAGACTACTGTAATATGCATTGAATTAAATAGCAAAAGTTATTACGAATATTAGTTATTTATGGCAAGTACATAACATTGAAATTGGAAAGGCCAAAGTTCTAAGAGTATGGGGTCCATAAATATTCAAAAGCTCGAAAAAGGCCGAAAAAGGGCCGGAAAAGTTTCCTCTTTAAGATCTCTTATTGTCATAGAAAAATTTGAAGAAATAAGAAACTTCGAAAATTGAATTTTGCGGGTCCATGGGGTCTCTCGCATTCATATTTATTTTACATTAGTTATATACATATTTATAATTCATATTTTTGCTAATTACTTGCTGCTCGTAGGAAAATGTTCTTTGCTTGTACTGTACATATATAATTATTGTGTCAGTATTCAGTAAAATTTGGTATTTAAATAATTTTGAATTATCAAAAAATTGAATAAGTGAACGTATGCGGAAGTCCTTTCATCTTAATTATTTCTCAAATTTTGCATTTGTAAATTTTATGTTTCGCTTATTTTGCTGTTCTGTTAATAAAACATGTCGGGGTCACTTATTTATCGGGGCTGTGACCTATACAATACACTACACGCATGGGCGTGCGCACCGCCCCCAACCCTCAGCCTTAAAATAATTTTTGAAAGTTACGATAATGCATGGAAAATAATGGCAATTGGCATCTTTTCATCGAAAAATCTCAAAATTTTTTCCATAAATTTGTCTCAAGCGCGGCCAGAAAGGTGTTTTTTTCATAGCTTATTGAAGGCGCCTATGGGCATAGGTACTGTCAAGCTATTTTGAGAAAACGAAAGGTGCTGCAAGACAATTTTTAAGCTTACTGCGGAAAAAGTTTTAAAAAAGTCTGCCTGAAAACGGTTAAAATATCAAGATTTTTCGGCGCTTCGCGCCGTACTGATAAATGTTAGAATTTTTCACCGTTATAAAACCATAAATTGGCTTAATTTCGCTAGTGAGGGTCCAAAACCCAGTATACTGCACATAACGTGCTGCTGTACCATCTTGTAGTACCTACCTTCAAATGTACATGACAAAATGTTAGTTGACTTACAGAGAGACCCTGTACAAAATAATAATCACACTTTACTATATAACCATTCCTGGATTTCACCCCGCCTCCTCTGACCACACCTGGGCGTGGGGGGTTTGGGGAGTATGCACCCCTCAGAAACCAAAATACCCCCTAAGAAACCATAATACTCCCCAGAATTCAATTTTCGAAATTTTTTTCGCAATTTTTATGCCTATGGTTAGTGCTCGATGAGAAACGTTTAAAAATTGTTTTTTTTTCGCCATACCACTATTTTTTAAGAATATTTTTTGACCTTTGAAAAATGTAGCACCCCCTTCCCAGAATTTTGGTGCCGCCCACCATTGCCTCTGACCTTTTCCAACTTTCCCATGCATGATTAAGGGAAAATAAATTTTTCGAAAAGTTTGAATTTTATTAGCTAAATGGATAGAGCATGATCGGAAACGTGATAAAATGCACTTTTTTGTGCCCCGGCGAACATTTTCAAAAAAATAGAGTGAGGAATTCTGAACCGCCCTCCCCCTAAAAAATCCTGCATACGCCCTTGACTACACGTACATACATTAATAATGAATATTCATATACGTATGCGTATTGAGAATAAGCAGGATTAAGAGAAACATTGTAAGTAAAATAAAAGAATAAGCATGAAATACTGGCATCAAAAACAATAAACAACGTAAAATCATGAATTTTCTGCAGTTTTTCTTATATTAATGCCAAAGAAGAAATGAGCATTATAGCACAATGAAAAGCGCTAGAAATAAGAATTATTTAAGTCGTTCAGCGCTTTTCAAGCAGGAAAATTGTTAAGACAATGTTGCAAATAATTAAAATAGTTGCATTAAGACATGAGCAGCATGAGAATTGTGGAGTGTGGGAAATTTAAATTGCCTTTTTTGGGCTCGGAAATGGTTGAAACGTTTTAAAAACATTGTTTTTCGGCGTTTCTGACGATGCTCTAACTTTCTAGAGAATAAAAACATTCAAAAAAAATTTTTAATATAAACTCGAGAAAAAAATAGAAGAAAATATAGTCATAAAATGAGTGTATGGCGCGAAGCGCTGAATATTTGACACTTTTGAACAAACAGATAGCTGAAAACGCATAAAACTGCACCTTTTCTGTGGACTTTGTTTTGAACTTTTCGAAAAACTGCGAATGCTAGGGGAGTTTGTGGGGTGTATGGTTAAAACGCTCTTCGAACCCCCTCCCCCAGATCATGTAGGGTCTAACCGATTCACAATTTTATGCGTCGAAAAATATAATTTTCGAGTTTAAATACTTCAACCTCTTCGCAAAAATTCATTTTCAGTTTCAGGATCTCTTTAGAGTCTGAGGAGGCAGATATTTTGCAAGGATGGTCAATAAAATAAATCATAATTCCCACACTGCAAAGAAAATTCTATGTTATAACAAAAATTAAGTCAAAGTCAAAGGTTAAAATGTTTAGTTTTACGGATTTTTCGTGCGTCTTATCCAGACAGGGAATTCTGGGAAAAAGTGAAATTTCGTAGTGCTTTTTTGGGCTAAAAAATGGCTGATACACAATAAAAACATCGTTTTTCGGCGTTTCTGACGATGCTCTATCTTTCTAGGGCATAAAAACATCAAGAAATTAAAAAAAAAATCAAATAAAGTGAAGAAAAGCGTAGTCATAAAATGAGTATATGGCGCGAGGCGTTGAAAATTTTACTTTTTTGAGCAAACAGATAGCTGAAAACGTTTAAAACAGCACCTTTTCTACAAAGTTTTTGGAATTTTTCGAAAAATCGCGAATTCTGGGGGGTGGGGTTAAAAACATTTCTGAGAGAAAACCCGCCAACTTCCTCCAAGATCATGTATCGTTATATAAATCACATTTAAATATTTATGGAAGACAATACATACATGTGAAAAAAGTTTGTACTGACTAGAAAGTTTTACTCAAAGCAGAAACGGTGCATTGTCAATATTTAAATAAACAAACAGTGGTTCTGTGATTCGGCACAAAGCGCCTAAATAAATTCAATATATTATAGAGCAGTTGGCAGAAGAAGGCTGTTATGCCCCGATGTGCACTGTCATTAAGATTTTGTATCGTTTTTTCCGAAAATAATAGATTAAGTTTTGTCTATTTTTGCAAAAAATGTTTTTGAGTCGTCTTAATTTTCACGGATATGGGCTGCCTGAAACGCAAGACATTAGTTTACCCTTAATTTTGATTAAATTTAACATTTTTTAAAATAAATAATATGTTCGTTCTATAATACGGTATAAGGAGCTTTATTCTATCATAATTCAAATACCTTGTTTTTCATAAATGAGTCCTGACCAGTCATGCACATGGGGGGTTTGGGGGTTCTAGACCCCCTACGAATGGAAAAATGGAAAATCTTGCGGGAGAAATGAGGCAAAACGAAGGCCAAAAACGGATGAAAATTGAAAATTTTCTTCATAAAGTGCTTTAAATTGACCAAAAAGAGTGAAATAGTGTAACGCTATCTTTGCGCTTACGCCAGTTTTTGAGGTCAATTTGGCCGAAAAAGCTCAATTTTGACCCCCTCCTAGACCGGCCACGCTGTGCATCTATGGTCCTGGCCCTTCTCTACTGCTTATTTATTTTCTAATTCCACCTTTCGTTTTGTAGATATAGCTGATAGTTTTGAGCAAGGAGCTGTACTTTTTGTGAAAAATCTGAATTTCCAAACTGCGGACGACCAACTATTCAATCATTTTTGTCGGTTGGGACCTTTGAATTATGCAACTGTGGCGAAGAAGAAGTCGCTTCAATCAGACGAACTCTTATCTATGGGTTATGGTTTCGTTGAATTCAAGAGACGTTCAGATGCTCTGAATGCAATCAAAACTTTGCAGCACAAACCTTTAGACGATTTTCCATTGGAACTCAAGCTTTCCGATAGACCAACAATTTCAGCAGTGGACAGCAAGTAAGAAATGTTATTTCGAATGGTTCAGAAAATCGTTGAACAAATTACGTTCTTTCAAATCTTTACCTGTAGCTTCTATGATCCGATAATTATCCGGTTATTTTAGCGCTTACACCATTTTTTGATATCATTTTGGCCGAAAAAAGCTTAATTTAGCATTTATACACATTCTGTATTTTTCTCATTCATTTCATTACAATTTTTTAGCTAAATACTCTTACGTGGATCGGATGATACCTGAAATCACATTGACTGCTTTTGTAGAAAAAGTGCTTGTGCTTCTTCACACAGACGATCACTTGTTTCAATTTTTTCGAAACATTGCTAAATTTGACGCTACAGATCATTGAATTTAATGTCTGAAACGTTCCAACTGTTTTCCACATTTGACGCGTCTGTATTCCTGCTTTATGCTAAAAGTAAAACTATGAATTCTTAGTTAAGATAATTAACAAGTACGTAGTTCCATTGAACTGCTGTTTAGCCGTGATGCAGTTCTCTTCTGTCTTATTTAAAATTAGATTGAAAGCAATTTAGATATGTAGAACATCATTAACGATTGGAAAATTTACTTTACTCATTGCTTTTCTGTACCACAAATTTCTGCTCGTGCTTACGTGTACATATAATATATAACATACCTACTTATTTTATCTTCACTCATTTCAAATTTGGATCAGATTAATCAGTGGCGAATCTAGGATTTTTCTAAGGAGAGGGGGTTGGCATTCCAACTTTTTCGAATACAGTCCGAAATAGGTCCAAAAATTTGTCATGCATGTACGAAATAGCGTTTTCTCGACGTTTTGCGTTGTCTACTTTTATCTATAATCGCTTTTGACGCCAATTTTTTTAAATCTCTAAATTTTCGACAATTCTGCTCTAAAAAGTCGTTAAATTTTCTTTGATTCGCGAAGCGCAGGAAAAAACTTGAGAAATTATGATCACTGACGGCCAAAAATCATTGCAAATCTCGTCAATCTCGCCAATTATTTTTGGCGAATGGGGGCGCCCCCTCCCGGCCTACCTTAAATTCGCTCATAAGATCGATTATTCCTGTTGATCATACGGATGCTGACCAGACATCACATGGGGGAGAGGTTTAATTATCTAGATTCGTAGAGTGGGAAAATTGGAAATTTTCTGAAGGAAAAAATGGTAATAATTAAAAATGCAAAAATCTTCAAAAAAGCTTAAAATTGACTAGAAACTGGGGATCAACATAGTTTTCGCACTATTTTAGCATTTATACTGAGGTTCGTGCATTTATGATGTTGACTAACAGGACGATCATACATGGGCAGCAGGAAAATTTTGGGCGGAGGGGGTGAAATCGCCAAAAATCTCCAAAAATGTTACTAAAGATAGAATTATCGGGTCTACAGTAATCTGCGGGGGGTGGGTTTCAACTTCTGCGGGGTGTATACCATACATCAGCAGCAAGAAAATTCTGGGGGGCTGAAATCGTTAAAAATTGCCAAAAATCACCAAAACTGTCAGTAAAAATAGAATTCGGGGGCTACAGTAATCTGCGGGTGAGGGGGGTTTCCACTTGCGGGTTTACATACCCCTAGACCCCCCACTTTCATGTGTGGTGTACATACATGTATCGGCTCAAAATTTTGGATGGGGTCCCCGGCACACGTGGGCGTAGGGGAAGGGAGGTCTGGGGTTTGCACACCCCCCAGAAGGCCGAATACCACCTTCCCCAAAAAACCAAAATACCCCCCAGAATTCAATTTTTAAACCTTTTTTACGATTTTTTGATGCCAATGGATAGTGCTCGATAAGAAACGTCGAAAAATTGTGTTTTTCGTTATACCACTATTTAAAAGATCATTCTTTTGACCTCTAAAAAATCTTGCACCCCCAAAATTTCGATGCTGCCCACCTATGGTCCCCAGCCATTTTTAGGTAAATGGCCTCCAATTTTTGGCCAAAAGCGGTCAAAAAATACGTAAAAACGGCCAGACAATTCGATTTTTGCAAAGATGTAGGGTCAAAAATTTTCTGGCTTTCGGTTGGGGACGGCCGACTTTGGGTGGGGGATCCCCCATCTCCCTCGTACATGTTTAGTGGTGTGCATACGTGGGCAGCAAGAAAATTCTGGGGGGGTCCAAGATTTTTTGAAGGTCAAAGAATGGCCTTAAAAATGGTGGTATGGCGATAAAAACACCATTTTTCGACGTTTCTCATCAAGCACTATCCATTGGCATCAAAAAATTGCGAAAAAACGAAAAAAATTTTCAAAAATTGAATTCTGGGGGGTATTTTGATTTCTGGGGGGGGGTATTTTGGTTTCTGGGGGGTCCAGATCCCCCCACGCCCATGTGTGGTGGTGTGTGAAGACGACTTAATTTTCTTCTTCTTAAATGTTTTGCCTTCAAAGATCAAATGATAATCGTCGTAAAGGCCAGTCGAGCGAGCCGACTCAAAGATCTGAATCGTTTGCAAATTCTGCCTCAAAGACAAAATTGTTGGTTAGGAACGTGCCATTCCAGGCCAGTCGTCGCGAACTGGAAAATCTTTTTAAAACTTTCGGCGAATTGCGTTCGGTTCGCCTACCCAAAAAATCCGCTTCGTCCAATCAGCATCGCGGTTTCGCATTTATCGACTTTTGCAGCGATTCGAGCGCCAAAAAGGCGTTCGATGCGTTAAAATTAAGCACTCATTTATACGGCAGACGTTTAGTGCTAGAATGGGCGGCCGACGACGAGAATTTGGAAGAATTGAGAGCCAAAGTGGCCGAATTTAACTCGAAAAGTGGCGAAGGTGGCGGACTGGCGAACAAGCGACGCAAAATCATGTTGAAAAATATGGATGAATAGACGCGAATTTTTTATATGTTATATGTGAAATTCGCGTAATATCACAGAACATTCTTTTATATGAACAATAAAGTAATGTAGTCTGACGTACCTACGACAATCACTAAGTGCATTAAATCATTCGGAAGTTTTTATGATTTTATTTCTATTGGAATCGTTGTTCCGCATGAGCTTTAAAAACTAAACCGTAAGCATTTTTATCGATAGTTAGCCGACAGATTACGTTATTGTAATTTGTAGGCTTGCTGTCGATAAGAATTCTTAAAATGTAGGCCCAGTTATGTGAAACAGATTATAATTGCTTTGCTTTTGGTTAATATGTACATGCATACGAATGAAATCATTTTAATAGTCTGTAATAATTATAATCTGTATTGCCTGTTCACCCTTTCAGATTTTTTTATTAATTGAGAAGTAAAGTAGGTACATATATTCCTAATTAGTAAGAACTTCTATAATAGCCACGTTATAGTAACTTTCGCGCATACCAGCAAAAGCTGAAAAAATACTGATATAAGCGTATGTACATTGCTATGCCAAATGAGGCTAACCTTACTCCAGAGAAGAGCCTTGCGCAGGGCGGGTTCGGGCCTACAAAACTAAAAAACTGACGTCATTCCCGCAAAGCAGGCCCAAATTTTCGTGAGGTTTCCATGCTTAAGCATTGGGATTTTTAAGGGGCGAACCTCAGCATTCTAACTATGACGTCATTCCTACCAGGCAGACCATGAAAATTCGGCAAACGCAGGGCTCTGCTACAGTCAGAGCAGCCGGTATGTAAGCCAATTTTCAATCGGGATTTTTCATTTAATTTTTTCAGTCGGCTAGTGTCGCTATACGAAGCAGCGTTTTTTTCGGAAATTTCACCAAATGGTTCAAAGATGCACAAGTAACGCCCAAACGGGAGGAGGGGAGATTCGTCTAAAATTTTGCAGCAAGAACAAAACTTCATTTCTCGACAGTTTCTCACCGAACTCCATCCATAGACATGAAATAATCCGAAAAACGAGAAAATTTAAATTTAACGGTTTGTCAAATTCTTGAGGGAAGGTCCAGCCAGCCGACCCCACACCAATATGTGCATCTGTACATATGTATTACCAGATATGCACGTGGAGATCTGGGGCTGGATCCCGCAAGGAAAAGTGGGGAAATTTTATCGGGAAAATGATGAAAAATGTAGGCAACAAATGGATTAAAATTGAGAATTTTCTTCATTAGTGCTTTAAAATGATCAGAAACTAGAATAACGCAAGTTTTAATGCTATTTAAGCATTTATACAAGCCTAAGTCGTCTTCGCCCAAAAAGCTCAATTTTTGAACACCCACCTCGGTCGTGCCGCACTGTGCATCTTAGCAAACAACTCATTCCCCTAAATTTCAGCCCTGTTCCCCACAATGTTTGAAAAGCAATTCCATATCACTAATGACATAGCCTGACGTAACTCGGCACCACACGTTGGCGTGGGCAAGGGAATTAAACCCTGCGAAGATTACTCTAAGACCACCAGAATTCTTTTTTAGTGCCCCTCCAATTTTCTTGCTGCCTATATGCTCGGCACAACTTTTAGGGGTCAAACTCATGGCCACGAACAATATCTACACAGAACTTATGTATGTCCGAAATAACAAAATAGTTTAAAGTAACTAAAAACAAGCACACCTGGGCAATGCCCCATATCGGCCCATCACCAGGACGGGCCGAACCAAAAGTTGGACGGGACGAAGGGGTAACTTGGACGGGGCTATGTTTTGTACAGGGAGAAAATTTTTGGAGATAATTTAAGGAAATGCTAGATACAGTATATCATGATCAGTTTCCAAAACATGCTCAGGAACCATCTTATTACACTGCTCGACACCTTTTTTATGGATGAACCCACCTTTTTCAGTGACTGAACCACTGATTAAGCTGAACGACCCACCTTTTTCAGGTAAAGACCCACCTTTTTTCAAGGGACAGACCCAACTTTTTCAGATTCTAGGGACCCACCCACCCTTTTGGCTGGAAGTTGGACGGGGCGAACCGTCAGCCATTGCCCAGGTATGAAAACAAGTAATATAAAAAGTACCCAACACTAAATAATTATGCGAAAAATATCTTAGTGTGAAACACACCATAGTAATCACAAATGAGGAAGGCTGAAATTCTGGAGGAGTCCTTTTATGTCGACGTGGAGGAATTTTAAAGAGTCGATTTTAGGAACAAAAACAATGTTTACGTTCGCATTTAACTCCGTCATTTGATATCGGGGAATCGCGAAAAACTGTTCAAAAATGGAATCACGGGATCTGCAGGGGCTTTGGTTTCAACGAACCCAAACTCCTATGATAATGTGTTGCGGTAGTACTTTCTTTCGCTTTACAATCATAAGGGCAAAATATTTCAAACGGCTCGTTATACTACGGAACGACTATAAATAAACACGCAAGCATGCGTATATACAGATAGAACTATAAGTATAAAGTACATAAATCAAAATCTATTACACGAAGGCGCGAATCAGATCAGCGTTGATATTTGACAAAATGAATGAAATACCATTGATTGTCACAGATCTGGAAGAATGAATGGCCATTAACGTATGAAGATTCCTTTTTATTCAACTTTTCCAAGACTTTTCCAACTTTCGCCCTGATTCAATATAATAAAAGAATCTGGTATTAACCCTGCAGTATTAAGCTGCCGATTTAGCTCAATTTTCGGTTCGATTATATCCTAAAAATACGGAATTAGGTTTACTCATGCAGCTAATATGAACCAAAAATCGAATCACGCGTACAAAATTCAAAGACAAAGCGACTTATGCAAATTTGTATATAATGCTTTGTATGACGCCTGCCTGCTACACAAAAAATAAATTAAAACAGCAGAAACTAAGGTTAATACCAAGAGATAAGTGATGAAACAAATTAAT
Source organism: Mermis nigrescens (assembly GCA_036768485.1). Lineage (NCBI taxonomy): Eukaryota > Metazoa > Nematoda > Enoplea > Mermithida > Mermithidae > Mermis > Mermis nigrescens. The sequence goes on along the minus strand of JAVLUZ010000345.1, from coordinate 81,055 downwards.
TGTGATTAACACAATTTAGTAAATTCATATTCTCAAAATTTTTGATTCTGTCAATTTATTTACTCAACTAGGCCTTTCGCCTATAAATGGCTACTAAAGCGCGATCAATTTACATAATATTCACCACAGGTAATTATTAGATAGTCCTCTTTTTCTCATAAAATTTGGATTCGGAATTTAAACAGCAAGCACAATTTAAACTTAATTCGTTAAGACGAAATAAAATTATTCACAAAAGAGAATTTAGAGCGGTCAAACAAAACTCAACACGTTTTATATGGCATCTCTAAACGGCTACGAAGAAAAATATTGCAAAGCATATATAAAGAATGATTGTATGACCTCATTTTTCCAGCTTTCTAGAACATTCATACATAATAAGATAATATTCGATTAATGATCATGAAATACTTTTATAGGTCCATTTCTATATATAGAAAAGGCAGTCCTTCAATTTTTCACAACATTAGATATTCAAGTACCTATCGAATTAGCAAGTCACGGAAATTTTCTCTATAGGCACCCTTTCAAACACGGGCAATAAACAAATTCTGGAGGGTCCGATGGGGCTAAATCGCCGAAAATAGCACCAAAATTCAGTTCGAAAGTAAATCGATTTTTGAGGGGTCTTTCAGCTTCTCAGGGGTCCTCCTGCCAGCCAGGCCCCCTGTCCAAAGGTGATACGTCTGCTTTCACAGCCAGACGCAACGGGCTACTTAAAGAATCGGGGACTCACCTTTTCAAAGTGTACATATTAATAAATTATCGTGAGCGAGCGACGAACAATAGATGATAGCCGCCATGCGATGCGACTCGTTCAGAATTCGTTTTTGTGCAGCACACGCACACATAACAAACAATGAGGCAAAAATTTAGCTGACCGCGCGACTTCATACTAACTACTTTATTATATTTCAAATTTGAAGCAAGGATGTGAAGATAATTAAGGAAAATCAATAGCACGGATTTTTCTAATATTCAGTATCGTTTTTTATTTGATGACAGCTTGTGTGGCGTGAAAATGTTCATCTTCAGAGCAGAAAAATAACGGATAGAGCAATAGCAAAAAATTAATGAAGGTAATGCACGGACTTCCAAAAAGTTTTCACATTTTGCATAATTTATATGCATATTTCCGTCTCGACATCAATTTACCTCTTGAGACCATAGGTGGGCAGCACCAAAATTCTGGGGGGGTGAAAAATTTTTAAAGGTCAAAAATGGCCTTAAAAATGGTGGTATGGCGAAAAAACACCATTTTTCGACGTTTCTCGTCAAGCTCTATCCAATGGCATCAAAAAATTGCTAAAAAAGCAAAAAAATTTCTTTCTGGGGGGGGTATTTTGATTTCTGGGGGGGGGGTATTTCAACTTCTGGGGGTGCATACCCCCCAAACCCCCCCACGCCCATGTGTGCTTGAGACGCTCGGCGGCTATCATCTACGATACCAAACTATCACACCTGGGCGTGGGGGTTTGGGGGTATGCACCCCCCCCAGAAACCAAAATACCCCCCAGTATTCAATTTTTGAAAATTATTTTCGGTTTTTTTCGCAATTTTTTGATGCCAATGGATAGAGCTTGATGAGAAACGTCGAAAAATGGTGTTTTTATCGCCATACCACCATTTTTAAGGCCATTTTTTGACCTTCAAAAAATCTTGCACCCCCCCCAGAATTATCTTGCTGCCCACGTATGCAAACTATACTTTACTATTACACGTAGAAAAGATAGATCCCCGGTTCTATAAGCATGCCGACGTAACGGGCGTAAAAATCTGTCAATAGGTTAGGCTCACTCGAGCAGATTCTTAAAACACATTCAAATCAGCATGGAAAAATTCATGCTGTTTCACGGATTTTATGCGTACGTGAACTGTTTGTTCACTTACGCGAAAAAGGTTCCTTCTAGAAAAATTTAGCCCTTATTTAACAAGCGGGGAAAACAAAAGGGTACCTTACCTAATACTGATTTATGTCACAATTATGATGACAGTAATACAACAGCGAAAGTGTTGTTCGCGTAACACTTGTTTTTCTTTTCAACATAATTATACGTGTTTGGAGAGGGAGAGTTTAGACCCACAGCCTCTGCCCCAGAATGGTGTTTGACTGATCCCCAGCAAAATGACGTCGTGGCTGTGACTACCCCCAGAAATGTTGATTTACCAAAAAACGTTAGAGACTGCTGTTTTAAGCGTATTTGATACACTTTGATAAGCTTGTATTATATTGAATGATTGACGTCCCGTTCTCATTTCCGTTTCTGAAAGCTGAGTTTAGGAGTCTAGACACAAATGCAAGCTACGAAGCATTGTATGGCAACTGTTGAAAGCACAAGGGAAGGCAGAATGGCCGAGCGGTCTAAGGCGCTGCGTTCAGGTCGCAGTCAGTTTCTACTGGCGTGGGTTCGAATCCCACTTCTGTCATCTCTTTTTTAAATTTCTCCATGACAAAATGTCATTTTTCAGTTTTAGTTTTACTTGCCAAAGCATATTAAAAACCTATATGCATGAAGATTAGACACTATTGAGAATTATGTTGTAATGCATAGTCAGATCTCCTTAGTCTAGTGCGCGCAAACCGCTCAGCAAACGAACGTGCTTATTACGGTAAGTATAACGTATCTTCAATTTTTTCGCTGCTCGGCAAACGACCTAACGGCGCTCTATTCTATCGCTCAACGAAGAAATCGAGTAGGTATTACCGTAATAAGACATTTGCTTTCCGCGCGATTTAATGCACCAGATTAAGAAAAGCCTATAAATGTTGCATTTAGCTGTTTTAAGCCTAAACTATCTTCATCATTCTGATATATACAGATACATATGCATGTTGAGATTTGAGCCTGCAGATAATAGACCTGGCTAGCCAGCGGGGTCAGCGGAGCTACAATAATTGCATTGAACGGTAGCCTAAGCATAAAATCGGCACAAAGACCAAACCACCATTTTTGAACGTTTCTCATTGAGCACTATCCATTGGCATCGGAATAATTGCGAAAAAGACAAAAAATTTCAAAAACTGAATTCTGGGGGGTATTTTGGTTTCTGGCGGGGGAGGGGTATTCTAGTTTCTCTAGGGTACATAACCCGAACCCCCCACGCCCAGGTGTGTGTATCATCCCCAGAATTGGCGATTTTCAAAAAAACTCGCAGAAAGAGTACTGCTTTAAGCGTTTTTAGCGATCTTTTGGCTCAAAAGTGTCAAACTTTTCGGAGCTTCGCGCCGTATTTCTTATTTTTTGACTAGATTTTGTTTGATGTATTCGATTTTTTATATTTTCCTAAATTTTTTCATGTTTGCACGTTCTAGAAAGATATGTAGAACATAGACAGACCCGCCAAAAAACTGATGTTTTTAATGCGTTAGAAAGTTCGTTGGTATCACCCATAGGTGAGCAGCACCAAAATTCTAGGGAGGTGCAAGATTTTTCAAAGGTAAAAAGTTGTCTTCAAAATGGTGGTATGCATACGTGGGCAGCAACACTATTCTGGGGGAGAGTGCAAGATTTTTCAAAGGTCAGAAAATGGCCTTAAAAATGGTGGTATGACGAAAAAACACCATTCAACGTTTTTCATCGACCACTACCCATTGGCATCAAAAAATTGCAAAAAAACAAAAAATTCAAAAATTGAATTCTGTGGGTATTTAGGTTTCTAAAAGGTATTTTGGTTCCTCGGGGGGGGTGCATACCCCCCAAACCCTTTACGCCCAGGTGTGGTGGTTTGGCGATAAAACACCATTTTTCAACGTTTCTTATCGAGCACTATCTATTGGCATCAAAAAACTTCGAAAAAAAGAAAAAATTTCAAAAATTGAATTCTGGGTGGGGTATTTTTGTTTCTGGGGGGTGCGGTGCTGATTCTTATTCAAATGTATTATTCATTCTGACTATCGCACGTGGGCGTAGGGGTATGCATGCACCCCCAGAAGGCCGACTACCCTCTCCTCCAGAAACCAAAATACCCCCCAGAATTCAATTTTTGAAATTTTTTTGTTTTATCCGCAATTTATTGATGCCAATGGATAGAATGCTCGATGAGAAACATTCATAGGTAGGCAGCACCGAAATTCTGGGGGTGCAAGATTTTTCAAAGCTTAAAAATGGTCTTGAAAATGGTGGTAATGGCGAAAAAACACCATTTTTCAACGTTTCTCATCGAGCACTATCCATTGGCATCAAAAAATTGCGAAAAAAACAAACAAAATTTTAAAAATTGAATTCTGGGGGGTATTTTGATTCCTGGGAGTTATTCGGCCTTCTGCGGGGTGCATATTCCCAAACTCCCCATGCCCACGCGTGAAAACGTTGAAAAATGGTGTTTTTTGCCATACCACTATTTTTAAGACCATTTTTTGACCTTTGAAAGCACACCCCCAGAATTTCGGTGCTGCCCAGTGCCCACCTATGCTGACAATGCCCAAGTTTTCCATACAATTTTAAAAAAGGACAAGAATCACGCTTTCTTGCAATAATCGTTCATCATTGAGCAAAGATGAACGATTAGAGCAGTTTGTTCAGAACAGTCCATCCATTTACCCCCCCCAAGAATCCGATATAAAAATAAGATTTAATCTCAGGAATAGCCTTCGTAATATGTATATATGTGTAGTGTAGTGTGTAACTATGTACCTAAATATTAAAGAACATTAGTCGTCTTCATGATAACCAAATATTTTTGCAAAATAAAAGACCCTTTCTACAGCGTTCAATCATACTTATCCACGCTGCTTATAAATATCAGTACTACCAGCACTGCACTCAATTGAATAGGGAAAAACAGTAGAAATAACAGAAAGTAGGACATACTGTACACGGTATAAGAATATAGACCATACGGTTTACAGCATAGAAAACGAAGACGTCATACTTCAGCGGAACCCATGTCGTACGTGCCCCAATGAATGGCCAGGGAATGTTCGGCGTTCAAGTCTTGATGCATGAGGACGGATTCGCGAGGTTCAACGTGCTGATTTTTCATGAACCAACGGGGTTCGTAGCAACCGATTGGAATAGCGGCTAAGGTAAATGGACCGTAAAAATGACCTATCGATTTAAATACCGGACAATAGCTCGTATCGCCAGCGAAATAGAACCGGCTAGTTGATCCAATTATGGCCCAGCTGCACCACAGGGTCTGAAACGAAGGAAGATCGAAGTATGTATGACAGTGAAACGCACGGGCACATACACTTTAAACTCTTGCACACATATGTGGGCAGCACCAAAATTCTGGGGGGTGCAAGATTTTTCAAAGGTCAAAAAATGGCCTTAAAAATGGTAGTATGACGGAAAACACCATTTTTCGACGTTTCTCATCGAGCACTATCCATTGGCATCAAAAAATTGCGAAAAAAACCGAAAAAAATTTTGAAAAATTGAATTCTGGGGGGAGTATTTTGATTTCTGGGGAGGGGTATTTCGGTTTCTCGGGGGGAGTGCATACCCCCACGCCCAGGTGTGGTGGTATGGCGAAAAAACACAATTTTTCAACGTCTCTCATCGAGCACTATCCATTGGCATCAAAAAATTGCGAAAACCAAAAAAATTGCAAAAATTGAATTCTGGGGGTATTTTGGTTTCTAGGGGATGATTTTAGGGCATTTTCTTTGGGTTCACTACAGGAGATGCAGATCCCCAGTTTCAAAAACAGAGTGGATAACGACCATACATGATCTTAGGGGAGATATTCACCCCCCAGAAAGATTTTCACTCCACCAGAAGTTTTTTCACCCCTCCCCCAGCATTCGCGATTTTTCGAAAGTTACCGAAAATTTTCCGTAGAAAAGGTGCTTTTTTAAGCGTTTTTAGCTATATACAAGTATTTGCTCAAAAGTGTCGTATTTTTGGCGTTTCGCACCATATACTCATGTTTTGAACTCATTTCGTTCATTTGTTAGACTTCTGTGATTTTTTTCGAAATTTTTTGTTTTGTTTTAGAAAGATAGAACGTCGTCAGAAACGCCAAAAAAACTATGTTTTTTACGCGTATCCACCATTTTTTGACCCAAAAAGGCACTTTTAAATTTCAAACCCCTCCCCAAGAATTCCCGCATATTTGATAACGACTTGCTGAGAAATTATGCGAAAATCGTGATCTGCGGGCATTTTGCGCTGTACGCTGTGCATGGGCTAGTGGCATCATAGAATAGCACTGGCAGCTCGAAATTGCGCGAGATATGAATTAAGAGCATGAGATCGAAGCATGCACACACGGGCGTGGGGAAATTGGGAAGGTTTTTAGACATCCTCCCGAGAATCCAAAATGTCCTTCGCAGATTGATGCCAAAATTAAAATTGTGTTCGGTAGATAAGCTACCAATAAACGGCCGCATGCAAGTATGTGCGACGAACTTTAATTAAAAAGTCCATCATTTTACTCGATATTTTTATGATATAAGCTAGGAATTTTCGGAGTATTGCAGCACTCATTTTACACAACTTCCTTCACCTAAACACTTGAAAAAGTATTTAATATGCATATTGAATAATTATTAAAAACATCTATATTAGCAAGTGTCCCGAAAAAATCTGCACATTTTTTCCATTGCGTAAAAAGCAAGCAAATCAACGCAAAACAGTTAATTATGACATATCATTGTAAAGCTTATTATCTTAGCTATCCAACTGTATGACTTTCATATTTGTAAAGTTTGTGTGCCACACAAAGTAAGTCCAACTGAAGATACATTGTGGCGTTGACTGTACAAACAGTAAATCGCAAAAGATGAGTAATGATATCATGATAAATTATTGCGTAATATACAGTTCAAACTTATTCTAAATATGCGATTAGCAAATTAAAATCCACTAAAAAAGGCTATCATCATCGTGCATCACTGAATTATCTTGAAACTGAAAATCAAGAGATTTCGAACTGAGGAACTTTGAGAATGTCTTCTGCACTAAATGATGGCATCTGCGGATCTTTAAAAGCTGCATAGTTAACAATCAAGGGTACTGTAGATACAAGAATGTTGAAGATTATCCGAATCTGCACTAATGCTGAATGAATAATTTTTAAGGCAGTCACAGGCAGGATTTTTTGTGAAATGACAAAAGATCTAATTTTTTTATATTTCACACAAGATCGTGCAACTCGAATGCTCAGCTCAGTTACATTTTAATGCATGCCAAAATTGAATATTATGATAAATTTAACTCTGGGGTAATCTGTCCTAATTATAAACCGACATCAAACGTTTTATTTAAATGATGTACTCGTTCTGTTAAGGTCGTAAAGAAAATCTGTCATAAAGCATGTCGCCTTATCCTGTTTTTCTTGAATTGAATGCAACTTTCCAAAATAAATGTATCTGAGGTGAAAAATCAGATACCAAATTATTCTACACACAGAGACTAACAAACGTGATAAGAAATAAATCATTTGATTTGATCAGGCTGGTTTCAGTCATGCTGAAAACTCATTTATTATGTTTGTGCTGAAATTGTCAATTTTTCTAGCAAAATTGAGTACTTACATTATGACCCAGAATATGGTACTTTAAACTTTTCTGTTTTTTCTTTTTTATTCCTACTGAACCTAAAAAGCCAAAATGGTGGCCTAACTAATACATTGAGTCTATTGGTGCAATAAAAATCCTACAAATATTTTGAGCAAAACAGTTTCATGAGTACATTTACAAGGAATGATGCCATTCAACATAGCTGCGTTTTCAAGAAATTCCTTCTATCTTGCCGTGTTGACCATTGAATGAACTTCAAATTGATATATCATTTGTGGTCCTTTCATACTCACTTACATAAACAATATGCTCTAAGAAAGTGTGCAGATTTTTTCGGGACACGCCTTATTTGTAACTATGTTTAAGAGATATAAACTATTAAATTAGTCCCAGCAAAATCAACTCTTATGTAACTATTGACTACTAAACTAACTGACTTTGATATTTAATTTTGTTAATATTTATATCAACACTGATGGGGACTAAACGGTATAAGCTAATCAAAGCAAAAATTTTTGTACAACGTTCTTTTTTACATGAATAAAGACGGTACCAAAAGTCTTTGTGCACTTTGCGCATAGTAAATATTAGAGTACTTACTACAGTTATGCATTTAAGGGGGATGAGGGGATGATCCCCTCATCCAAAGGTGGTCGTTTACGATCCCGTAAAGCCAGAAAATTTTTTTACCTTCTCCCATTTTGGAAAAAAGTTGCGTTTTTGATCATTTTTAGGTGTTTTTTTGGCCGTTTTTGGCCAAAAAACGAACGTCATTTACTCCCCCCAAAATAGCCGGTACGGTACCATACATGGGTACGCTCAGGATTTGCAAGGTTAAATGACTTCCATGGAATCTGCGGGGACGGTCATCATGAACACAGACGCAGGGAACGGTCGATCTGGGGAACGGGTGAAAAACTGAGTTTTTTGGGCCAAAATGACCTCAAAAACTAGTATAACTGCAAAAATAGCGTTAAAACTACGTTGTTCCATCGTTTCTGATCAATTTTAAGCACTTTTGAAGAAACTTTCAATTTTCTGCCATTTTCGGCCTTGATGTTGCCTCATTTTCTCCAGAAAATTTTCAGAACTCTGGCGGGGTTAGCCGGTTTTCCCTGCAGGGTTGCAGGGTCGCCCAGCTGCCAGGGTCAATGAAATGATCCTGTGCTCATGTATGGCCGGTATGTAATCCAGCGATACGTTAATTGCATTTTTCTACTGGAGTTTTTGCTCCGTTACAAATGGGTCTCTGACTGTGAAAGTCACGAAAATTTCGGCTCGGCTGTTTTTGGTCTGTTCTACAACAGATATGTAGCGGAACTGCATAGAAGCAAAGTGCAGGATAACTGCTATACTTACAATTAAAAACTAAATTTGAGGCTTTAAGATGACAAAAGACACATAAAATCTGTCAAACTGGCATTGAATAATATTTGCACATTCACCATATTCAACTCGAATTCGGAGTTTCTGAGGATAAATAGTATTGCAGGCTTTTATGAAGCGCTGACATTACATAAAGAGAAACTACGCGACTCTTTAAGATGATTCGGAGTTTTCAGAGACAAAGAGTACAAAAAATTATTAAAACCAGGTGAAGAGTCGGAAATTTTGTACATTTTACTGCATCGATTCTGGGAGGTTACCAGTTTTTACAAAGGGGTTTTCAGATTCTGGGGTAGAGCGTAAAGCCCCCGAACCCCCACGCCCATAAGTGCACGTGAGCTTGCCTTATTTGTATCTCTTATGGTTCTCCTGCTCCAGTGTTGACACGGTAACGCAACAATTTTCACAGATGATTTATTAGATTCGTCTGCGCCGAAACTTGTTTCTTCCCACCACGATTTTTCCATAACATTGCTGCAACCAGTTTCAAGAAACCACTGTCGCAAGCCCATAGGAACGAACCATGCCAAACTAGCTCCGCATTTATTATTCAGTTGTCTGACCGTATTTAAGTCTAGATGGTCATAATGACTGTGGCTTATCAGGACAGCATCGATCTAAAATCATACAACTACGCTTTTATCTAGCCGTGTGCATGGGCGGATTTAAGAGGGCGGGAAGACGGCCCCTCATTAGCCAAAAATAATTTATGAGACAAAGAGTGGATATGTAATTTGCAATGATTTTGGCCATCATTGATAAATATTTATCAAATTTTTTGGGCGTTTCGCGCCGGATAATACCTATTAATGACATTTATTTACTGTCTTAGCGGCCTAGAGGCCATGTTTTTGCTGAGACAATAGCTTTATAAAACGATTTCAGGAGCACAAACAGCCTTTTCAGAGTAGTTTTCTTCTAAATATCAAACATTACTTCCAAAAATTTTCGTCAAATAGCATAAATACAGGGAATCGAGCATTAATTCAAGCTACTAAATCTTCTTCCGTAAAATTTCACAGATTTTAAGGCGCTTCGCAGCAGATTTCCGCTAAAATCAGAGAAATTCAATGATTTGTTTCCAGCAAAGTTGTCGAAATTTTGAAATAAAAGTTAGAGAACCGTTCCCCCTTTAGGAAAATCCTAGATCCGCCAATTTCAGTCCAATTCCAATACAAAACTTTACTCACTAAAACGGCGTACATTTTATTTCTCCGAAACAAAGAGCTTATTTAGTTAAATATAAGTTACTTAAACAAAGTGGTACACGTTTTTCAATATCGTACAACACAGCCACACGTAGACGTGGGCAGACGTTTGATGATTTAGACTCCCAAATCTCGAAATTCTTCCGCAGAATATGATTGGACCTAGAATTAAACCTTTTGTTTTTTTGCGATTTTGATTAATCAGACCTCCCATCATTTGGTTGCTTGCTACCCTCTTACACACCGCATTAGAATTAATTATATAATAGAAAGCTATATCCTAATTACTGGCAAAATTGAATCAATATGCGAAGAATGCAATAATTTGAAAAACTTATCCGCACAATCAAATGTTTGGACATTTTTTCGCTTTTTCGCGACTTTTGAAGCGAGTATTAGAGATTATTAAGAAATGTCGAAAACTGGTCTGTTCGCCCTACTGCGGCTTTTTTCAGTCGTGAGAAATTGTCGACCCAACTCACAAGACCCCGGAGTTTCGACACTGCTCATTTATATGTAGTCCCAGTCCCATCCACAAATGAGAGTATGGGTCTGGACCCCCTTAGAATCGGAAAGACCCCTAAAATCGATAGACCACCAGATTTGAATTTTTGGTGCTATTTTTTGGAAATTCAGCCCCATCGGACCCCTCAGAATTTTGTTGCTGCTCATGTATGGTCCCATCCATATATGGGCAGCGACCAAATTCTGGAGGTCCGATGGGGCAAAATTGCCAAAAATAGCACCAAAAATTCCATTCTGGGGGGTCTATCAATTTTGGGTGGGGGGTCCACCAGATTCTCAGGAGAAGTACTCCACGCCTATGTGTGGTCCCATCCCATCTCATACCGGCTGCAAGACGAAAATATACGAAATCATGCAGCAATAAAATCAGACATACATTTGGCAGGTTTAGTAATCATGATGCTTGAAAGAAAAATTTTGTAGGGAGGGACGACGAAGGAAAATTAGGACTAGGATGCGATAAAAGCTAACCTAATAAACAAAAACTTTTGAAATCATTTCTATCAATAGTGTATATATGGTGATAGTCGTCATACCTTGAGACCATTAGGAGATAGGAGAGACCTCAATTTTTGGCCAAAAAGGGCCAAAAACAACTGAAAATGGATCTAAAATTGATAGTTTCCAAAAATGGGGGGTCAAAAATCTTCTGGCTTCGGGGGGATGAGTAGGGGACGACCAACTTCGGTTGGGGATCCCCCATCCCCCTCTTACATGTATGGTCAGCACAGCAGACATACACGTGGGGGTTTGGGAGTCTCTAGACTCCCAGAATGGAAAAATGAGAAATTTTGTGGGGAAAATGAGGCAAAATGAAGCAGAGCCCTGCGCGGGCCGAAATTTTTGATCCGCTTCGCCCCGCCAAGAAAGAAATAAAGCCCGCCCTGCCCCGCCCCGCAGCTCCTTAGACCCGCCCCGCCAGTAATGTTACAAAAATTAGGCCCGCCCCGCCCCGCAAAATTTTTTCATGTACTCTATGTATCCATTTCAGGTCGAAAAGGAGCCAGAATGCAAGAAGATAGAGAGCCGGACAATGAGTGACACAAAATCTTCAATGTAAATGAGTGCAATGCAATTTTGTAAATTGAATAAGAGCTAATGTCTTACAGCAATAAACTTTATTGGAACAACAATGATGTTACTGTGGTAGATAGGTAGGTAGTAGTGATGTCCCGGTGCCGCTTTTTTTACCGGTGCCGGTGCCGGTACCTCCTGTACCGGCGCCGGTGCCGGTGCCGGTGCTACATTAGCATATTATATAGTGTACTATGCTTCTTCAAAAAGGGTTAAATTTGTACCTATTTTTCACCGGATATACATATTAAGGGCAAAATTTCATTTGGCTAGTAACGACTTCATTATTTTTAATTTATGAACACATATTAATTTTCTCACTTAAGCATTAAACAAACAATTGTAATAAAATTGAAATTCGAAGAAAAATAAAAGTTAAATAGTGATATTGGCTTGTGCAGTAGTTGATTCTTTAGTCAAATCGAAATTTGATTTTAGTGCATTAGTTAAATATTCAACTAGTAAGAAACAAACATGAAAATAGCCACAAAAACTTTTTGAGGTTAAATTATTTGAGTTTATCATTTCACATTTTCAAAAGCCTCTGAAAACAAACATGGGATATATTAGTAATGCAAAAGACTTACATAGAAGTTCATTTACAAAGTTTTAACAAGCTTTTTCTGAATAATTTGCAGGAAAAAGTTTTGCATAAAAACTATTTTAAAATTCTAGCTGCGTTTTACGGTCTTCTGCTCACGAAATGGAAAAACAAAAATGGATTTGATGAAATTAAGTTGAAAACTACTCTGTAGTACTCATCCTTCTTGCCTACAGATGGTAGAATTAGAAGAACTTTCCACTCTATATGTCGATGTTTTTAATTTTAATTTACTTTATTTATTAGTGTCCACGCTTCTTGCTGTTAATTGATGTTTTCAATAGGATTTGTTTCGTTAAATGAATAATTCATTTTTAAAGCTCGAAGACTTGTTCTGAAGTTCAGTCAAAATGCTTCACTATGCTAATCAGAAGATTTTATTAACAAAATGCTACCTTTTTTAGCCTTTATTCATTAAATTGGTGATAAATAAGCTTCAATTATTCTTTTTACACTAATTTTTTTCTCTTTTATCTAGCACCGGCACCGGCGCCGGTACCAGCCTAGCACCAGCCCGGTGCCGGTGCTTAGGCACCGGCGCCGGTGCCGGTGCCCAGGACATCACTACTAGGTAGGTATGTAGGTAAGCTGCAAAAGGCATAATCTTGCACTGCTGATTGCTCAAATTCTGAGGGGTTTGATGGGGCGAAATCGCCAAAACTAGCACAACAAAATCCATTTTGGGGGTCTGCTGGATCCCAGGGGACAACCCAGATCCCAATGCTCGCCAAAGAAAGGCCCGCCCCGTCCCGCCCCGCCAAAATTTTTAGAAAATAAAGCCCGCCCAGCCCCGCCCCGCAAGCCGTGTGACCCGCCCCGCAAAAAGCCCGCGCGGACCTGCGGGGCGGGCCGACCCGCCCCGCGCAAGGCTCTGAAGTGAAGGTCGAAAATGGATGAAAGTTGAAGGTTTTCTCCAAATGTGTTTGGAAATGACAATAAACTGTGGAATAACGTAGTTTTAATACTATTTTACTCGTAGCATGTATACAAGTTTTTGAGGTCATTTAAGCCCGGAAAAGCACAATTTTAGATCCCCATACTGAAACTACGTTCAGCTTCAGCACTTCCTATGTGCACGACCAATATCAACTTTTCTTACATTCAATCAGGCCTCCCAGACAACTACATTGTTGTTCAGAAAATGTTGCCAGAAACAAATTGCTGCGACCTTCTGAAATAGGCAAAATTCATATGTTTCTACCATTTTTGCAAGAACTTAACTCCATTGAGATGCAGTTGCGGCAGGAATGAATCCAAACATTTCAACTAAAGCTCGTATTTCCTCAGTTCCATCAAACACCATCTGTGATTGTCTTTGTGGCAGCTTAGACGGAATCAGAGCATTAAAATTGTTCAAAACTTGTTTGATTAGTTTTAACTGAATATTCTTAAACTGACTGAGCGTGCTGGCAAGACTATTTTTCGTCTAATATTTTTATACCGAACCACTTTGGCGTTCTAATTTCAGATTTATGAATAACAAACCAATGCATACAGGTTGAAAATCACTGTGTAAGCTAATTTTGAAATTTTAAAATGCTCTGAAGACTATAATCTTGTGCCTTGTGCATATATGGTATTGCCACACATGCACACTGGGGAGTTATGGGCACACCTGGGCGTGGTGGGGGGAAGGGGGGTTCGGGGGAATGCAGCCCCCCGCGAAAAACCAAAATACCCCCCAGAATTCAATTTTTGAAAATTTTCGTTTTTTCGCAATTTTTTGATGCCAATGGATAGAGCTCGATGAGAAACGTCGAAAAATGGTGTTTTTCCGCCATACCATCATTTTTGAGGCCATTTTTTGACCTTTGAAAAATCTTGACACCCCCCCCCCGAATTTTCTTGCTGCCCACGTATGGTTATGGGGGTCATATATCCCCCTACCAAGAGTTTGAGAAGCATACCCTCAAGCCATTTTGCACCAAAACCGATTCATTGAACCATGAAAAAAGGTCAAATGGCGCCTAAACAGTATATTCGTAATTAAAAGTGGGTACACATAATTGTTTTGCGAACAGTAAACAGTTCAATTCACTCATCCAGACTCTTTTTCCCATTATTTGGTATATATTTGATGTTATAGGTCATTCTATTGCTCTTACTGTTATTGTTTTCACGCAAATTTAACCATAAATAATCATGAAAAATAAAATACGACGAATCATGTAAGTACAAAATTTGACAATGAATAGATAAGAAAATTACTCATTTATTCCCCCAACAAGGAAACTCGGTCTACCCCCTCCCAAAACTTTTGATCGTGTGTACATTTTGACTGTTTGCTTAACGATGCTTACCTTTGGCAAATCGGCCACTGTGCAAGAAACTGGCCTTAATCTTCTCGGACCGAAAAAGGAGATGGGCGAGCAACGGTAGCTGAAAATAGGGTCGGTCAAAAAAGTAAGGTCGCTCATTTGAATAAGAAGGGTCGAATGACCTAGCCAAGTTGCAATTATGCCGTCTGACGGAGCAGGTTCAAATATCTTACGCATCACAATCGGCAGACACGTTTCTATGTTAGCCTAATTTGTAAATATAAAAGAAAGTCACCGTAACTAGTACAAATTTATAACCAGACATGCACACTATGGAAATTCTTGGGGTGAAACCAAAATTGTTTTCGAAAAGGCCTTGCTCCAAAATGATGGGTATGCGTCAAAAACACAATTTTTAACGTTTAATACAATGCTCTTTCTTTTTAGTAAATAAGAGCAATCAAAAAATTTTGAAAAATTTGAATAAAATCGAGTAAATTGAACAGAATATAGTCAAACAATAAGTATACAGCGCAAAGCGAATGAAAAAATTTCGGCTTTCGAATTGAAAGCTAAAGCAGTATTTTTTTCTGCAATTTTTTTGGGAAATCTAGAATTATGGGCAGTGTGAATGAAAATTTCTAGGGAAAACCTTTTCCAAACCCATACATGCAGCTTCATACCCAACATTCGCCCAGGAGAAACAGATCCCAGACTCGCATTTTGCTCTAAATATCTTTGGAACTATTCTGGGGTAGGTAGATAAAAAGTTCACTTTTATCCTTTTTCGACATGTTCTATAAATTTAAAACAAAAATTTCGAGTTTTTTTTCAAAAATTGTCTTTCCAACCAACCAGATATTGCTAATTAATGACAGCAAAGAGCACAGTCCCAATATCTGATAGATACGCCAAAAGGATACCCTAATTTTATGCTCAGATTATGCGTAGCATAGGTGGGCAAGTTAGGGGATGCCAGAGGGGGGTGAAATACAAAAATATTCTCGTGTCATAGCAAGCGTTTTTAACTAGTTACATATTTATATTCTAATCTACTTAATCATATTAAAATATCATTCCTGATGTTAGAAGGTACATAGATGAATTCAATTCTGATATGTATGTATTTTTTCGACAAAAAATCGAAAAATTGCATATTTTGAACAATGTATTAAGTGGATAATTAAATAATACGAGATAAATAATTGACAGAAAGTGTGAAACTGAAAAATTAATACTTTTGCAGATGATGACCAGGTTGACTGAATTTTCGGTCAAGTGAGCTGAGCTGTATTTTTTCGCTATGAAATCGACATTTTCCCCGCAACAACTTATGTTTAACCTAAATCGCCTAACAGTACCCGGTTTTTCAGAATCTGAGGGAGGAGTAATACCCAGCGAACGACCGGGCCCAAAATTTGGCCGGGACCGGGACCGGGCCTTGTTATACAAATAATAGGTAGGCCTTGCATGATGTAGGCATAAATTGATTCATACATTTGCACACTGAGGCATCAGAAATCCTTTTTTCAGAGACATAATCATGGTTTTAAATTGAACGTTTTGTAACCGATAGCATGGAAACCATATTTTAAGAACAACAATTTGCTGCATACGTTACGAAAAATCAATAGGTCAGAGTGATACAGAAGAAGCAAAAATACAGTGGAATGGACATAATTGATTTAAACAAGAAGTTAATTGCATAAGACATCGATCTTAGCAAATAAGAACACGCAGTCACAAAATATTGGCTTATCATTTGAGTGGAATAATATAAGATTGTATTTAGTTGCTTAAACAAGAGGGGACGAGTTCTCGAGTAAATTTTTGCTTAAGTAGAATGAAAACAGCTAAGGCTACAATGGAATAGTCACAGGTACATAGGTTGCTGACAAAACTGCTTTTTTCTTCGACATAATTTTTTAAGACAGGACAGGACTCGAATTCTCTCGAGCAAGCGATTATTAGCTCACTGTCACGTAGAGAACAAAAGGAATCGTTACACTTTTTGTATAAATTGATATTCATACCAATGTCCCTTTATGTTGAATTGTGACGGTTACACACTCTAATCGCGCATAAGCAGAATCAAGTAGTTAGTATAACAACAATAATGCTATTGTTTTTTGAATACATATATCATTTCCACAGTGGTGGATATAGGATTTTCCTAAGGGGGCGGTATCCCAACTTCTTCCAAAAACAGTCAAAAGTGGGTCCAAAAATTTGTCCTTAACGCGCGAAATAGCGTTTTTTCAGTGTTTCACATTGTATACTTTTACATAAAATCACTTTTGACGCAATGTTTTTCCTAAAAATTTTGAAATTTTCGACAATTTTGTGCGAGAAAATCATTAACTTTATTTGACTTTAATAAAAATCTGGCGCGAAGCGCCGAAAAATTTGTGAAATTAAAGCGGATAGACGTCTAGAAGCAGTGTTTTTTTGTGCAAGGTCCCTTTGTACATGTACAAAGATCGGCCCCAAAAGTCATTGTACATTTTGTACACACAAATTTTTAGGTACTATAATATGGTACAGTAGCGCTTTTAGTGCGGTAAAAACAGAGTTGTTCGACTTTTAGTATTGAATATATTTTAGCTAATTTCTGGGTCTCAAAGGGCAAAATCACTGAGAATCGTCGTAAAACGGCGCGAAGCGCCAAAAAATGTGACATTTTTCCATTTAAAATGCAATTTCTGCCATTATAAAGATATATAGAACACACAATCACTCATTTCGGCATAAAGCGCCGAAAATTTCTTCGAATTTTGAACCTTTTTTGCAATTTTTGTGTTCCTGAAAATCTTTGTACATGTGCAAAGACGGTCCGGAAAAGTATATGTACATCGGGAAAAAATCTTTGCCGAATACGAAAAAAAATCGTGTCTAGAAGCATGATTCACTGCTTGATTTCTTGTATTTATAGCATTTGATTCCAAACATCGAAATTTTTAATTGAAAATAGAAGAAACTAAGCAAAAATAGCTGTTTCTGCTGTTAAAATTGTTTTGAAACCTACATGAACAGAAAATGGCTTCCAGGTCGCCAAGAAAATAAATAAATGTCATTAATAGGTATCATCTGCGCGTAGAGCCGGAAAAATTTGAGAAATTATGGTTACTGACGGCCAAAAATCATTGCTAATTGCATATCCACTCCTGATCTCGCCAAATATTTTTGGTCAATGGGGGGCGGCCGCTCCTTTCCCCCTTCTCTTAAATCCGCCCCTGCATTTCCATAATGTGCGGAAAAATCGATATATCGGTATTGTAAAAAATTCTATTTCATGCACAATTTTAATGCGCATAAATGAATAACATAAGGTTCACGCGTCGAGATATGAATGAGATTTGGCTTAAGCTGGTGACACACGAATATAACGAGTTACATCAGTCCCAATTAAGTGCAAAATGGATACACAGGCAGTGCCTACTGATTCATGAGCTACAAAAGTTCAAATTATTTACGCGTGTACGGCATTACACGCTTCAAGTTAAGTGAATTGAGTGCCTTGCATAATCTACAAGGCCCGGCCCAGGCCCGGCCGTTTTGAGACCGGGACCGGGACCTGGCTTGCTAGGCCCGGCCGGGACCGGGACCGGGCGCCCGGTCGTTCCTTGGTAATACCCCCTCTCACCTCTCCCTTTGCTCTTGCGTGATGCGTAGTTATCAGCAATTACACGTGTACATACGATTGATGATAAGAGTCAACTTATGAATTAAATTGTTCTGCATATGCACACGGTCAAAAGTCCAGAGAGCGGGTAAACCGAGTTTCCATGGAGGAAGGTTAAATGAGAGCCTAATGTTGTTATTAGTGATCGACCGGGGCACCGGCCCCGGCCCCGGCAATCCGGCCATTTTTGAGCATCCCCGGCCCCGGCCGAAACAAAGTCAAAAAATGGCCGGGGCCGGGAAAAATTTAGTGTAATTCGTATTTTGATACAGGCTGAGACTAGCTCTTATTTATCAATGAGCAAGTATTAACTTTGAGAAATGTACTGATTAGACCATATGTATACTTACTTAATCCTTTACTAAAAAAATGTTCAGGAAAATCTGCATGTTTTTGATTCCTCCACTTAACTTATTTAAACTAAATGCTACTTTTAACTCATTCATTCATAACTATGGCTAAAAGATTTAGAGTTGACAAATATGTTTTATTTATAGTTGGAAATTGTGCGTTTTCAACAAACTATTTTTACAAAAAAACACTTTTATATTTAATTGAATGGGAACCACGGGCTTTAAAACGCGTTTCTTTTGTAATAGTTATTAGGACGGAGGTTAATTATAGGCGAATGTAAACTACACTGCAGAATTGCGTCCGATCCGATAAACTTAATATGTCTCAAATAGTTTCCTAAGGTCCAGAGTTGAGGGAGGATGAAATCCAAAATAGGAGGACCGGAAAATTAAGTGTGGACTATTATTAGCCGACTCTATTTTGTTGTACGAGCTTCTTGTGCTTGTACAAAGATCTCGAAAAGGTCTTTGTATGAGCTAACAAATTTTTGTAGCTATATTATATAAATATATTTTTTAAACATTTTTGGTTACTATAATATGGTACAGTAGCGATTTTAGTGTGGTAAAACAGGGTCTTTTGACTTTTGATTGTATATTTTAGCTAATTTCTGGGTTTCTAACGCCAAAAATTACTAAAATTGTCTCAAAACGGCGCAAAGCGCCTAAAAATTTGACATTTTCCATTCTAAATACAAATTTTGCCCTTTTAAAGATATATAGGACAGACAAGTTTTTATATCGGAGCAGAAGCGCCGAAAATTTTTCGAATTTACCACCTTTTTACAGTTTTTATCTTCCCAAAAATCTTTGTACATGTACAAAGATAGTCCTGAAAAGTCTTTGTACATCGGGAAAAATCTTTGGCGAATACAAAAAATACTGTTTTGTACATGCAAAATTTTTGTATACTTTTATATGGTACAGTAACGATTTCAGTGTGGTAGAACATAGTTTTTTTCGACCTTTAGTAGTGTATTTGGCTAATTTTTGGGTTTCTGAATATTTGACATTTTCCCATTTTCCATTCTAAGCGCAGTGTTGCTTATTACAAGATTTAATTCGCATATTACAATTTTTGTAATATTTCTGATTTTGTTAGTACAAGTTGTTTTAGCTTTCTCAGTCGAGTTTTATGTGTGAATTCAATCAAAAACTCATAAAAATTTCGACACTTCGCGCCAAACTAATATTATCAACTAAATTCAGGCCGAATTATCACATTTAGAACCACAATTTTTTGTATTTGGCGAAGATTTTTGCTGATGTACAAAGACGTTTCAGGACAATCTTTGCACATGTACAAAGATTTTGGAGAAAAAACTGTAAAAAGGTGTAGAATTCCTTATTGCAAATTCTACCATTTTAAAGTTTTTCAGAGTGCTTGGCTGCAAAAATGGAGCCGCGTACCCCCTTCCCCTGAAAATGGCCGAGAAATATACAAGTGACAGGGGTTTGGGCCATCCCCCATCCACGCTTTGAAGCCCCAAACTTCATGAAAGTCAGAAAATATTTGATCACCCTCCCCCATTTTTTGGCAAAAACCTGCGCTTTCCTGGCTCTTTTTATGTGTTTTTACCATTTTTGATTTAGTCGCTAACCCCTCATTCTAAAATGGCGAGGGACCCCTATCCTAGATTTCCAGCCGTTACATGTATACTGAGGGACCCTCATAAAATTTTAAGCGATATATGCATGTTTTATTGTAATAGTTTCTCTATTTACTCTAGCTCACATTCTAAAATAATATATCACTTCGTGAAATTCTAATAGATAGGTACACTTCTGCTATACTAAAAATTGAGTTCGAAAAAATTCAAAGGTTTTCACCAAAAATCGTCTGACGGTGACTTGTGTCTTGGACCCTGAGGGGGTTATACCCCTCCCCTTATGGGAATGTGTGATATCTCATTTATTACATCCAATACCTATTGCATCCAATCGCTACAGCAGCAGTAGCAGTAGCGAAGATTCAAATGATATAGAGTATGCTAATAGTAGCGACATAGACTTTATTGATGATTCAGACAATGAAACACTGAACTAAATTTGTTTCTTGTGACATAAATAGTAATAAAACTTGATATGAAAAGGCGCACCTAACTTTGCGCTTGCCATTTACTACTGAATGGAGCAGTCGCTCATTATTTCTTTTCCTATGCCCACCCCAAGTATGTGTCATGCAATAATATTTTCCTTGTCTGACCCCGGCCAGCCCCGGCCCCCGGCCCCGGCCGGGGCCGGGAATTGTATCCAGCCCCGGTACCGCCCCGGCCCCGGCCAAAAAAGTCGCCCCGGTCGATCACTAGTTGTTATTTAATGCAAAATTTTGATACTAAATTCGTTGTATTTTATTCTCCATGAATATTCGTGATTAAATTTGCATGAAAACAAATAGAAATAAGGGCTATATACAAATTAATAGAAGAAAAGTATTTAAATTAATGAATTCAACAGTCTACTGCGCGAAAAATAAGAATGTGCACTGTAAATTAAACTGTTAGATGTCGTTTGACGCTTTTTTAGTTAAATACATACCTGAATAAGCTTCAACTCGTCCAACTATGGGATCTCAAAGATTGATTAATCAGTTAGTTGAGCTGGAAACAGGTTAAAAAAGACAACTTTGTTTGATTTGCCACTGTTTTCTAATATTTTTTAAAATAAGCTCATTTGAATGGACTCTTAAGCCCGTCCAGCTTTTTTATCATCCCATTCTATGGACGGGCTGATATGCGGGCGGTATTGCCCAGATGCAAATGCCTACCAAAGATCTTCTATCTTTCTTCAACCTGAACCATCTGAATACTTCAAAGATACTAGGCAAGCCCTCCCAAGTATTCCACGGATTTTCGAATCGATCTGCTATCCGTTTAGGTTCAAGTTTTTCGTACATGTCAGGACTGTAAAAGAAAAACATAAGCGTATCACAATGAATTTCACAGACTAGACAAAAATGATGCAAATTTAGTCAAAACGACACATAATAAAACATTCATAGCGCAGGCGATGCGAAATGAATGCGCATGCAGTACGCTTGTATCCTGCAGTCTAATCACGACGAAAAACTTATTTTTATGATTTGGACGCTGTGTATATGCTGGTTGGCTGGAATAGGAACCGGCTGAAATCGAGAATGTTTCTAGAGTTGAATTGGAACTATAATAGATTATTTGACTTTTTCAATTATCTGAACTAGGGAGAAGAAAGAAATCAAGAACGATGAGCCAATATTTTTGGATCGATATTCGGTTCTTAATCAAGGGAACACAACAAAAGTATATAGTCTCTGAAATTTCATTGTTCTCTAATAAGCAGGAATTACGGCTGCATTCAGCAATTCTGGTGATTAATATTTAATGAAACGTTTTTATCTCTTTATCTTTTAATTTGATCTAGATACACTGGCGGATTTAGAGGGGTGGGAGCGCCCCCTCCGCCCTGTCGTCAGAAAAACTTACAATACCTATTCCGCCCAATCACTACATCCCTGTGATTCCACTATGACTCGTTTCTTGCGTAATAGTTATTGAATCGGAAGTGAATAATAGGCGTAAGTAAACTACACTGCAGAATTGTGACCGATCCCATAAGCTATATATTTCTCATTTATTACGTCCAATACCTATCCGCCCAATCGCTACATCTCTGTGATTCCACTACTTCTGTTTCTGGTTTTGTTATAAACGATTATTACTTCTGTTTTTCACCGGAGCTTTCTCATTCATATTCAAAGTCTTTGTTTCTTATTTTAAATTGCTTGGAAAATTATGCTCTGTTAGGGCATTGTCTGTGTGCCATCATTTCTACTCGCTTCCAGACATGCACAGTGAAAAATTTCAGGGGGTGACATCGGAAAATTTTTTAAAGTGCCTTTTTTTACCGTAAAAACGCTTGATATGCATTAAAAACGCGATTTTTTAGCATTTCTAATGATGCTCTTTCTTTCTTGAACATAAAAACACGAGAAAATTTCGAAAAATTGCATTAAATTGACCAAAACATAGTTAGAAAATGACTATTTAATGCCAATTTGGCGCGAAGCGCCAAAAATTTGACAATTTTAAGCCATTTGAACGCTAAAAACGCTTAAATCTAGACACTTCCTATAATTTTTCTAGAAAAGTGAATTCTGGGGGGGTGAAAAATTTTTTGCGGAAGGTGAGAATTTTGGGGGGTGAAAACCCCTCCAAACCCCCTATGATCATGTATGCTCACTTTAATAAGTTAGCGCTCAAAAAAATACCTCAGCCCGCCTAGCGAACGCGAATTAAGTCAAGTCGAAAACAAACAAGGCAGTCCTCGGATTCTTTCAGCAGATTCATGTGACTGACCAAAATGTTGGTGCCAGCGTTTAAAATAAGCTTGAGTAATGGGATGCGACGAGCGGAGCGAGCGAAGCGAGCGACTCGAATTGCATCCCATTACTTAGGCTCATTTTGAACGCTGGCACCAACATTTTAGTCAGTCCATGATACTAAGCCTAAGCTAAATCAGCTGGTAAACCAGCAAAAGATTACGATACCTTGCAATCTTTATCGAAATTAACCAGCGTTAGTCGATTGGTTATGGTTCTGGACTTTAGAGCAATAGGTCCACGTTTAGAATCCGACTGTCAGCAACATTCTCTCGTTTCCTCAGATGCTACTGACTGCACACATCCGCTTTTATAACATGACTATATAATAATACATATGTGAACCAGCTACACGAATGCCGAAAATCCTATGTTAACATGTTATATAGCGGCTTTTGATGCACTTTTTGTATAAAAATTCCGCGCTTTACTAGAAATATCATGATCATTATACGTTATTTCTGTTGAAACTTGAATTTCTTCCTTCAGTAAAGCATTTTAGCCAATTCTGAAGTCGCTTTTGACAATAAAAACTATAATTTATCAAATGGCGCGAAGCGCCAGAAAATTTTGAAATCTTAGGTAGCTTCCTAAAACGCATTTTTGCTTTACAAGAACTAGCCGACCCAAAATTTTGGTTGACAAATAGACCAAGAAGTAAAAAAAACGGTGCTCGCTCGGGTATGGGTAAAATCCGGAACCATGACCAGGACCAGGACAAAATGGGTAAAATCCGGACAATCGATCAGGACCAGGACCAGGACCGGACTCAGGACAAATGGGTAAAATCCGGACAATCAATCAGGACCAGAACCAAGACCGGACTCAGGACAAATGGGTAAAATCCAGACAATCAATCAGGACAATGAAAAGATCAGGACAATGTATTAGATATGTAGGGTCGGACTCACACCTAGGCGTGGAGGGTTGGGGTATGCACCCCCAGAAACCAGAATACCCCCCCAGAATTCAATTTTTGAAATTTTTTTTGTTTTTTTCGCAATTTTTTGATGCCAATGGATAGTGCTCTACGAGAAACGTCGAAAAATGGTGTTTTTTTCGCCATACCACCATTTTTAAGGCCATTTTTTGACCTTCAAAAAATTTTGCACCCCCCCCAGAATTTTCTTGCTGCCCACGTATGGTCGGACTGGCCAGGACCAGACAAATTGGGTAAAATCCGGACAACCAATCAGGACAATGTATTAGATATGTAGGGTCGGACTAGCCAGCAGGCACGTAGCTGTCTGTGGGGGGACTGGGGGGAGTCCGGACCCCCAAATTTCAAGAAAAAAACCGGAAAAATAGGACTTCAGGCCCCCCTTTGGGCACCCTCGCCTAGTTCTGGAACTACCCCACTCCAATTGTCCTGATTAATTGTCCGGATTTTACCCATTTTGTCCGGTCCTGGCTAGCAGGCATGTAGTTTTGAATCTGTACTAAATTCCATTCAAAATCTTAAGCAAACTTTCTCTATTGGGCCTGATGGTATTTGTTCATATTTTATCAAAAGATTATGTCCATTTCTTGTTGATCGACTTAGTTCTATTTTCGAAGTTTCTTATAGAAGTGGTGAAGTACCTTCTTGTTGGAAAGATGCGATCGTAGTACCTATCTTTAAGAAGGGTGATTATTCTTCGGTTGAAAATTATCGTCCAATATCTCTTTGTTGCGTCACTTGTAAAATTATGCAGTATATTATAAACAGAGCTTTACTTGCTTCTATAAAGTCGAAAACTAATTTCTTTTCCACGGCAGTTTGGTTTTCAAAAGGGAAAGTCATGTGAAACTCAGCTTTTGAAGTGTACAAACATGTGGGTTAAATCACTTGACGCATCTATTCCTATTGATGTTGTTTATGTCGATTTTAGTAAAGCCTTCGACTCTGTCGTTTATTCTGAATTGATTGAGAAGTTGAAGCATTATGGGATAAATGGAATGCTATTAAAATGGTTAACTTCTTTCTTGACAAATCGTACACAAAAGGTCAAAATTTTCGACGCTCTTTCTGATAGAAAACCAGTTATTAGTGGCGTACCTCAAGGTAGCGTTTTAGGACCCTCTTTGTTTCTGTTGTTTGTAAACGATTTTGTTCAAGCTGTTGAGCATAGTGAAGTCTTTTTCTTTGCTGATGATTTAAAGCTCTTTAATTTTTCTCAAAATTATACTTTGTTGCAAAAAGATTTAGATAAGCTGGTTTCCTGGTCTGAAGAAAATCAGTTAAGCATATCTCTCCCTAAATGTTCTGTTATATCTAAGGTACGCTAATCCTAAAGTTACATATCACATAAACCATTTTTTGTTATCTGACGCAGGTTCCTCAATTCGAGATTTAGGTGTTTCCTTAACAACAAACTTATCATCTAGTTGTCATTGTACTAATATATCAGCAAAGGCTTTGAAAATGAGTGCTTTGATTTTCAAATGTTTTGAATCACGTGATCCTAAAATGTTGGTTCTTGCTTTCAAGAATTATATTCGGCCTTTAGTAGAGTATGCTCCAACTGTATGGAGCCCCTATTTGCTTTCTGATATAAACAGGGTTGAACGGGTACAGCGAAAATTTACTAAAAGTTTAATTGGATATATGGGACTTTCTTATGATGAAAGGTTAAAAGCCTTAAATTTAGAGAGGCTTGAACTCCGTAGAATTTATTTTGATTTAATTGTTACGTATAATATTATTCACAATAATCTCTTGCCTTCTGAAGATTTTTATAAGTTTTATGGTCATTCGCGTACTAGAAACGCATTTGCAAATCAGATCTATTTAGAAAAATTTCGACTTGATTGTAAAAAGTATTGTTTTGCTACTAGATCAGCTAGAATTTGGAACGATCTTCCACAATATATTCGAAGTTCTCCAAATGTTGAGACATTTAAGAGAAATTTGAAAAAAGGTTGATTTCGGGAATTTTTTGATGGGGCACACGTGAGCGCAATCTATTTGCCTGTGTGTCCAGGACATTTCGCATTTTATTTTATTTTCCTTGCGACTTTTGTTTTACCCTTGTGTTTTTTTCCGAATAAAGTATTAGTATTAGTATTAGCTGGCCCTCCTATTTTGGGGGGAACCAACACCATTTTTGGGGGGTCCAAGCCGAAAATAGCACAAAATAACGTGTAAAAAGTCCTATTTTTCCGGTTTTTTCTGAATTTTCGAGGGGTCCGGACCCCCCAGTCCCCCACAGCTACGTGCCTGCTGGCTAGTCCGACCCTACATATCTAATACATTGTCCTGATCTTTTCATTGTCCTGATTGATTGTCCGGATTTAACCCAATTTGTCTGGTCCTGGCCAGTCCGACCCTACATATCTAATACATTGTCCTGGATTGGGCAGTAATTATTTGCAGTTAACTGCAGGCAATATAGCACACAATGTAAAATTATATGCAGTCAAAAACCAGCGGCCTAGACTGCAGGCAATCTAGCACACAATGTAAAATTATATGCAGTCAAAAACCAGCGGCCAAGACTGCAGGCAATCTAGCACACAATGTAAAATTATATACAGTCAAAAACCAGCGGCCTAGACTGCAGGCAATCTAGCACACAATGAAAAATTATATGCAGTCAAAAACCAGCGGCCTAGACTGCAGGCAATCTAGCACACAATGTAAAATTATATGCAGTCAAAAACCAGCGGCCTAGACTGCAGGCAATCTAGCACACAATGTAAAATTATATGCAGTCAAAAACCAGTGGCCTTGACTGCAGGCAATATAGCACAGAACATAAAATTATATGCAGTCAAAAACCAGCGGCCTAGACTGCAGGCAATCTAGCACACAATGTGATATTATATGCAGTCAAAAACCAGCGGCCTAGACTGCAGGCAATTTAGCACACAATGTGATATTATATGCAGTCAAGCTGAATGCTTATTAATATGGGGAGCTGGCGCTTCGCTCGCATTTCAACCTGTAGTAGATGGTTTTAGAAGGCATTTTTATTTGAAATGGTCTGGCAGATTTACTTTCTCACTGGGGAATGTTTTTTGCGCTGCATGGGTAGCAGCTTCAATAGCTGCCCAGTCGCCCATCAGCGCATTTTGATGGGCCAGCGTAAGCTCTGGTCCTATGTGATAGATATTGAGTAGCTGTTGCTGTTCTTCTTGTCCTCATTCTGGAGAATTGTTGTATTACTGTAGTAGAAATAAAATGCTTCGAGAATATGTACGTACCTACAGGAAAGTACATAGGTGCATGCCTATATATTGAGTGTCTATATAGGTACTTTATTTTTAGCCACTTTTGCCATTTTCTTGCGTTTAAATGTAATTTTATAGCTGTTATTGTTGACAATTTCGATGAAATAAGGCTTTGTGAATGCTTTTTGGAATCCATATTTTAAATTGGAATGGTCATTGAAGCTTATAAGTAGTTAAGCCTGTGACCCTAGATCGCAACGTTATAGCATGGCCCATGTTATAACATAGGTGAGGACGTAAAGATCTGCGCCCTGGCTTTTCTCAGGGCGCAGTGCTGTAGCATAGGCTGTGTTGTAGCATGGCGGCCGGCCCAAACCTGCTCGGGGAGGGGCGCGCCAGCCCAGGGCCAGGGTCCCAGGGCCAGGGGAGGGGAAATTTCCATGGGGGAAATTTCCCTGGAAGGAAATCTTTAAAGAGGCGTTACTTTAGAATCAGCAGTTGGATCAGGCTGGAATTTTTAAGGTATGTTAGATATACGTTAGCTTTGATATGTACAAAATTTTAGCGAGCAGCCTACAGTATACCATCATTAGTTTACACTTTTGCATTACTCAAGAACCAATGGCCGGATTTTGTTCAAATTTTCAGGATATGATGTACAAACCTTAGTTGTGCTATGTACAGAATTCTAGCGCGCAGTCTACAGTATATAGTTTACTTTACACTTTCTCACAGAGCACTATATTTCAAGAATCATCAGCCGGATTTTGTTCAAATTTTCAGAATATGACGTATAAACCTTAGTTGTGCTATGTACAGAATTTTAGCGCGCAGCCTACAGTATACCAATTTGCTTTACACTTTCTCATATAGCACTATAACTCAAGAACCACAAGCCGGATTTTGTTCAAATTTTCAGGATATGATGTACAAACCTTGGTTGTGCTATGTACAGAATTCTAGCGCGCAGTCTACAGTACACCAGTTTACTTTACACTTTCTCATATAGCACTCTATTCCAAGAATCACTAGCCGGATTTTGTTCAAATTTTCAGAATATGACGTATAAACCTTAGCTGTGCTGTGTACACAATTTTAGAGTGCAGCATACAGTATACTAATTTACTTTACACTTTCTCGCATAGCACTATATTCCAAGAACCGCTAGCTGTAATTTGTTCAAATTTTCAGGATATGATATTTAAACCTTTGCTGTGCTATGTACAAAATTTTAGCGCACGATCTACTGTATGCTGATTTTTTATTTGCATTGTCTTTTCAATGCTTGAATTTTTAGCAGTACCTGTCTAATGATGCCATTATAGGTTATTTTCGCCCAAAAGTGAGCAACCAGTATAGGCAAACATTGCTCAAATTTGATTATCATGCTATTTTGAGCTTCTCAGAGTTTATCAGAAAACGCCTGAAAAAGGGCGATCTTTGCCTGCTGTTCAACTTGTGGGAATTTTTAAACCCTGAGCTAGCGTTTACTTTATAAACCTCCACACAAAATTCATTAATGAATACATAACTTCATCCATGTCATCAGTATTGATCTAAAAATTAGCAAAGTTTGGAATATTTTTTTGGAAAGTTTGGAATATTTTTTGTAAAGTTTGGAAAATTTTTTGTAGCATTTGGAATACTTTTTGTAAAGTTTGGAATATTTTTTGTAGAATTTGGAATATTTTTTGTAAAGTTTGGAATATTTTTTGTAAAGTTTGGAATATTTTTTTGTAGAGTTTGGAATAAATTTTACTTGCTTAAGCATATGAACTTTGCTAAGTTTGGAATATTTTTTGTTAAGTTTGGGAAATTTTTTGTAAAATTTGGAAAATTTCTTGCAAAGTTTGGATAATCTTCATTTAATATGGCATTGCTCCAGGATTGCTGACAAATTTTGTAAAACACAAAAAACATGATAATTTTGCATAGTCTATTCATATACTCTACAGCCTCTGATAAAATATGGCTAAATATTGCATGACTCATTTGATTCATTTACTTTGTGGAAAGAACTATGTTTGTTTCACACGGTATTCGAAGAATTATATGACAGGCTGAAGCAAACCATACATTAATATCGATGAAATTCCATAGCTATGAGAAAAACACTAAGCCATTTGTGTACGTGCAGAAAATACATGCAATTTTCCCAAATATAAATCTAATCAAGCATTTTATACTGTGAGGAACATGACTATATTCAAGTAGATCATTTCGGTATTTTGACCATTGTCGAGTTTTTGTCATTTTTCTGCATTCTCTGTATGCTAGTGTATGTATAGCCTACAAAATTTGTCAGCAATCCTGAAGCAATGCCATATTAAATGAAGATTATCCAAACTTTGCACGAAATTTTCCAAATTTTACAAAAATTTCCCAAACCTAACAAAAAATATTCCAAACTTAGCAAAATTCCTATGCTTAAGCAAGTAAAATTTATTCCAAACATTACAAAAAAATATTCCAAACTTTACAAAAAATATTCCAAATTCTACAAAAAATATTCCAAACTTTACAAAAAATATTCCAAATTCTACAAAAAATTTTCCAAACTTTACAAAAAATATTCCAAACTTTACAAAAAATATTCCAAACTTTCATAATTTTTAGATATTTTGTGTTCATTAATGAATTTTATGTGGAGGTTTATAAAGTAAACGCTAGCTCAGGGTTTAAAAATTCCCACAAGTTGAACAGCAGGCAAAGATTGCCCTTTTTCAGGCGTTTTCTGATAAACTTTGAGAAGTTCAAAATTGCATGATAATCAAATTTGAGCAATGTTTGCCTATACTGGTTGCTCATTTTTGGGCAAAAATAACCCCTAATGGCATCATTAGACAGGTACTGCTAAAAAATCAAGCACTGTAAAGACAATGCAAATAAAAAATCAGCATACAGTAGATCGTGCGCTAAAATTTTGTACATAGCACAGCTAAGGTTTAAATATCATATCCTGAAAATTTGAACAAAATCCGGCCAGCGGTTCTTGGAATATAGTGTTATGCGAGAAAGTGTAAAGTAAATTAGTATACTGTATGCTGCGCTCTAAAATTGTGTACATAGCACAGCTAAGGTTTATACGTCATACTCTGAAAATTTGAAAAAGATCCGGCTAGTGTTTCTTGGAATGTAGTGCTATATGAGAAAGTGTAAAGTAAACTGGTATACTGTAGACTGCGCCCTAAAATTCTGTACTTAGCACAACTAAGGTTTGTACATCATATCCTAAAAATTTGAACAAAATCCGGCTGTGCTATACAAGAAAGTGTAAAGTAAACTGGTATACTGTAGACTGCATGCTAAATTCTGTACATAGCACAGCTAAGGTTTATACGTCATATTCTGAAAATTTGAACAAGATCCGGCGGGTGTTTCTTAGAATATAGTGCTATATGAGAAAGTGTAAAGTAAACTGGTATACTGTAGACTGCACGCTAAAATTCTGTACTTAGCATAACTAAGGTATGTACATCATATCCTGAAAATTTGAACAAAATCCGGCTAGTGATTCTTGGAATAGAGTGCTATACGTGAAAAAGTAAAGTAAATAGTATACTGTAAGCTGCGCACTAAAATTGTGTACATAGCACAGCTAAGGTTTATACGTCATATTCTCAAAATTTGAACAAAATCCGGCTAGTGATCCTTGGAATAGAGTGCTATATGAGAAAGTGTAAAGTAAAGTGGTATACTGTAGACTGCGCGCTAAAATTCTGTACATAGCACAACTAAGGTTTGTACATCATATCCTGAAAATTTGAACAAAATCCGGCTAGTGGTTCTTGAGTTATAGTGCTATATGAGAAAGTGTAAAGTAAATTGGCATACTGTAGGCTGCGCGCTAAAATTCTGTACATAGCACAACTGAGGTTTATACGTCATATTCTGAAAATTTGAACAAAATCCGGCTGGTGATTCTTTAAATATAGTGCTATATGAGAAAGCGTAAATTAAACTGGTATACTGTAGACTGCGCGCTAAAACTCTGTACATAGCACAACTAAGGTTTGTACATCATATCCTGAAAATTTGAACAAAATCCGGCCATTGGTTCTTGAGTTATGCAAAAGTGTAAACTTATGCTGGTGTACTGTGGGCTGCTCGCTAAAATTTTGTACATACCATACTTAACGTATATCTAACATACTTTGAAAATTTCAGCCTGATCCGACTGCTAATTCTAAAGTTACGCCTCTTCCAAAATTTCCCCCAGGGAACATGAAATTTCCCCCATGAAATTCCCCTCCCCTGGCCCTGGGACCCTGGCCCTGGGCTGGCGCGCGACCCCTCCCCGAGCAGGTTTGGGCAGGCCCCCATACTACAACACAGCCTATGCTACAGCATTGCGCCCTGAGAAAAGCCAGGGCGCAGATTTTTACGTCCTCGCTTATGTTATAACATAGGCTATGTTATAACGTTGCGATCTAGGGACACAGGCTTAACTACTTATAAGCTTCAATGACCATTCCAATTTAAAATATGGATTCCAAAAAGCATTCATAAAGCCTTATTTCATCGAAATTGTCAACAATAACAGCCATAAAATTTCATTTAAACGCAAGAAAAGGGCAAAAGTGGCTAAAAATAAAGTACCTATATAGACACTCAAAATATAGGCATGCACCTATGTACTTCCCTGTAGGTACGTACATATTCTCGAAGCATTTTATTTCTACTACAGTAATACATTAATTCTCCAGAATGAGGACAAGAAGAACAGCAACAGCTACTCAATATCTATCATGTAGGACCAGAGCTTACACTGGCCCATCGGGTCTGGGTAAAACATGGACATCGACCGGTCCATGGACCATGGACCTCACAGGTAAAACATGGACCATGGATCGATCCATGGACCATCGATCTAAGGGAGTAAAATATGGAGCATGGAGCGCTCCGAAGTGCATGGACATGAGTGTGCGTACAGTATTTAGAATGAGTGTAATGTAGGTAGGTACCTATTCCACTTTTGCAGGTCCATACAGTACCATGGAGCGCCTCGGTTCACCCCTTTGTCGTGGATCCGTCCAGTTTTTTGCAACTGGAATCAGTGAATCTGCCTAAAAAACACATTTCCACCAAATTTCAAGCAGAATGGTCGCTTAGAACGCAAGAAAATGGGCGGTCCAGGGTTTTGTGGTCCATGGACCGCTCCATGGACCATGGAGCGCCTCGGTTCACCCCTTTGTCGTGGATGTGTCCAGTTTTTGCAGTTGGAATCGGTGAAGCTGCCTAAAAAACACATTTCCACCAAATTTCAAGCAGAATGGTCGCTTAGAACGCAAGAAAATGGGTGGTCCATGGTTTTGTGGTCCATGGACCACTCCATGGACCATGGAGCGCCTCGGTTCACCCCCTTCGTCGTGGATCCGTCCAGTTTTTTGCAGTTGGAATCGGTGAAGCTGCCTAAAAAACACATTTCCACCAAATTTCAAGCTAGAAACGTCGCTTAGAATGCAAAAAAATGGGTGGTCCAGGGTTTTGTGGTCCATGGACCGCTCCATGGACCATGGAGCGCCTCGGTTCACCCCTTTGTCGTGGATGCGTCCAGTTTTTTGCAGTTGGAATCGGTGAAGCTGCCTAAAAAACACATTTCCACCAAATTTCAAGCAGAATGGTCGCTTAGAACGCAAGAAAATGGGTGGTCCATGGTTTTGTGGTCCATGGACCGCTCCATGGACCATGGAGCGTCTCGGTTCACCCATTTGTCGTGGATGCGTCCAGTTTTTTGCAGTTGGAATCGGTGAAGCTGCCTAAAAACACATTTCCACCAAATTTCAAGCAGAATGGTCGCTTAGAACGCAAGAAAATGGGTGGTCCAGGGTTTTGTGGTCCATGGACCGCTCCATGGACCATGGAGCGCCTCGGTTCACCCCTTTGTCGTGGATGTGTCCAGTTTTTTGCAGTTGGAATCGGTGAAGCTGCCTAAAAGCACATTTCCACCAAATTTCAAGCAGAATGGTCGCTTAGAACGCAAGAAAATGGGTGGTCCATGGTTTTGTGGTCCATGGACCGCTCCATGGACCATGGAGCGCCTCGGTTCACCCATTTGTCGTGGATGCGTCCAGTTTTTTGCAGTTGGAATCGGTGAAGCTGCCTAAAAAACACATTTCCACCAAATTTCAAGCAGAATGGTCGCTTAGAACGCAAGAAAATGGGCGGTCCAGGGTTTTGTGGTCCATGGACCGCTCCATGGACCATGGAGCGCCTCGGTTCACCCCTTTGTCGTGGATGTGTCCAGTTTTTTGCAGTTGGAATCGGTGAAGCTGCCTAAAAACACATTTCCACCAAATTTCAAGCAGAATGGTCGCTTAGAACGCAAGAAAATGGGTGGTCCATGGTTTTGTGGTCCATGGACCGCTCCATGGACCATGGAGCGCCTCGGTTCACCCCTTCGTCGTGGATCCGTCCAGTTTTTTGCAGTTGGAATCGGTGAAGCTGCCTAAAAAACACATTTCCACCAAATTTCAACTAGAAACGTCGCTTAGAATGCAAAAAAATGGGCGGTCCATGGTTTGTGGTCCATGGACCGCTCCATGGACCATGGAGCGCCTCGGGCCACCCATTCGTCGTGGATGCGTCCAGTTTTTTGCAGTTGGAATCGGTGAAGCTGCCTAAAAACACGCCTAAAAACACATTTCCACGAAATTTCAACTAGAAACGTCGCTTAGAACGCAAGAAAATGGGCGGTCCATGGTTTTGTGGTCCATGGACCGCTCCATGGACCATGGAGCGTCTCGGTTCACCCATTTGTCGTAGATGCGTCCAGTTTTTTGCAGTTGGAATCGGTGAAGCTGCTATACAAACTTGGATTTCAATAAGACCCCTCTTTCCTGAATTCTAATGCTCCGTGCGACTAAAAAGTCATTTTCCTTGTTGGAGACGCATATCAGTGGTCGGCTGATTCCGCTTTCTGCCCATGTTACATGTGTAATTACATATGTAAACTCAGAAAGATACTCAAATGCACACGAGGGCGTGGGGGGAGAGTTGGGGGTATGCACCCCCAGCCGGCCAAATACCCCCCCCCCAGAAATCAAAATACCCCCAGAATTCGATTTTAAAAATTTTTTTCGCTTTTTTCGCGATTTTTTAATGCCAATGGATAGATCTCATCGAGAAACGTCGAAATATGGTGTTTTTTATCCTACCCCCATTTTTAAGACCGTTTTTTGACTTTCAAAAAATTTTGCACCCCCCAGACCCCTCCCAGAAGTTTGGTGCTGCCCACCTATGCTCAAATGTAATACGTACATATATTTGAAAAATTTCTCGTATCGAAATGCGGAATAGTGCGGACCACCATGGGCGTGGGGGTCTCGGAGGACTAGACCCCAAGAATTTGCTAGCCCCCCAAAAAAATCGGCCAGACGCACCTCCCCAGACATTGATTTTCAGAATTTTTTTCGTTTTTCTGTGATTTTTTGATACCAATGGAAACTTCTCATTGAGAAACGCCAGAAAACGATGTTGTTTCCGCTCTGTGTACCATCAATTTTTTGGCACTTTTTGAATTTGAAAAATTTTGGACTCCCTCCTCAGAATTTTCGAGCTGCCCATGTATGGTGCGGACTACCGATACTTCAATATTTATTACATCGCTTCATCAAGGAGCCATGCTACATATGTCTAATCCATATGTAGCATGAAATGCACACCTGGGCGTGGGAAGGGGTTTGGGGGTATGAACCCCCCAGAAATCAAAATACCCCCCCTAGAATTCAATTTTTGAAAATTTTTTTCGTTTTTTTCGCAATTTTTTGATGCCAATGGATAGTACTTGATGAGAAACGTCGAAAAATGGTGTTTTTATCGCCATACCACCATTTTTAAGGCCATTTTTTGACCTT
Organism: Mermis nigrescens; assembly: GCA_036768485.1. Lineage (NCBI taxonomy): Eukaryota > Metazoa > Nematoda > Enoplea > Mermithida > Mermithidae > Mermis > Mermis nigrescens. The sequence goes on along the minus strand of JAVLUZ010000345.1, from coordinate 46,135 downwards.
CAAAAAATCTTGCACCCCCCAGAATTTTCTTGCTGCCCACGTATGATGAAATGTGTTTTTTAGGCAGCTTCACCGATTCCAACTGCAAAAACCTGGACGCATCCACGACGAATGGGTGATCCGAGGCGCTCCATGGTCCATGGAGCGGTCACCACAAAACCATGGACCACCCATTTTCTTGCATTCTAAGCGACGTTTCTAGTTGAAATTTCGTGGAAATGTGTTTTTAGGCAGCTTCACCGATTCCAACTGCAAAAAACTGGACGCATCCACGACGAATGGGTGGCCCGAGGCGCTCCATGGTCCATGGAGCGGTCCATGGACCACAAAACCATGGACCGCCCATTTTCTTGCGTTCTAAGCGACGTTTCTAGTTGAAATTTGGTGGAAATGTGTTTTTTAGGCAGCTTCACCGATTCCAGCTGCAAAAAACTGGACGCATCCACGACGAAGGGGTGAACCGAGGCGCTCCATGGTCCATGGAGCGGTCCATGGACCACAAAACCATGAACCGCCCATTTTCTTGCGTTCTAAGCGACCATTCTGCTTGAAATTTGGTGGAAATGTGTTTTTTAGGCAGCTTCACCGATTCCAACTGCAAAAACCTGGACGCATCCATGACGAATGGGTGGTCCGAGGCGCTCCATGGTCCATGGAGCGGTCCATGGACCACAAAACCATGGACCACCCATTTTCTTGCGTTCTAAGCGACGTTTCTAGTTGAAAGTTCGTGGAAATGTGTTTTTTAGGCAGCTTCACCGATTCCAACTGCAAAAAACTGGACGCATCTACGACAAATGGGTGAACCGAGACGCTCCATGGTCCATGGAGCGGTCCATGGACCACAAAACCATGGACCACCCATTTTCTTGCATTCTAAGCGACGTTTCTAGTTGAAAGTTCGTGGAAATGTGTTTTTTAGGCAGCTTCACCGATTCCAACTGCAAAAAACTGGACGCATCTACGACAAATGGGTGAACCGAGACGCTCCATGATCCATGGACCACAAAACCATGGACCACAAAACCATGGACCACCCATTTTCTTGCGTTCTAAGCGACGTTTCTAGTTGAAAGTTCGTGGAAATGTGTTTTTTAGGCAGCTTCAGTGATTCCAACTGCAAAAAACTGGACGCATCTACAACAAATGGGTGAACCGAGACGCTCCATGGTCCATGGAGCGGTCCATGGACCACAAAACCATGGACCACCCATTTTCTTGCATTCTAAGCGACCATTTTGCTTGAAATTTCGTGGAAATGTGTTTTTCAGGCAGCTTCACCGATTCCAACTGCAAAAACCTGGATGCATCCACAACGAATGGGTGGCTCGAGGCGCTCCATGGTCCATGGAGCGGTCCATGGACCACAAAACCATGGACCGCCCATTTTCTTGCGTTCCAAGTGACGTTTCTAGTTGAAATTTGGTGGAAATAAGTTTTTTAGGCAGCTTCACCGATTCCAGCTGCAAAAAACTGGACGCATCCACAACGAATGGGTGATCCAAGGCGCTCCATGGTCCATGGAGCGGTCCATGGACCACCCAATTTATTGCGTTCTAAGAGACTTTTCTGCAGCTTTCTCGATTTTTAGAGTGAAAAATCATATTGCTGCACATAAAGTTGATGATCCACGGGGTCCTGAAAGCACAAGATATTGAAGTGTATTATAGTGGTCAAACTGTAGAGTTCACGCACTACTGTATTGACCAGTTAAACCGGTGCATTACACTCACTCTACATATGTAGTTCGTACTCATGTCTACACTCATTGGAGCGCTCCTTGCTCCATATTTTACTCCCTTAGATCGATGGTCCATGGACCGATCCATGGTCCATGTTTTACCCGTGCGATCCATGGTCCATGGAACCGGTCCATGGACCGCACGGGTAAAACATGGACCATGGATCGGTCCATGGACCATCGATCTAAGGGAGTAAAATATGGAGCAAGGAGCGCTCCAATGAGTGTAGACATGAGTACGAACTACGTATGTAGTGTGAGTGTAATGCACCGGTTTAACTGGTCAATACAGTAGTGCGTGAACTCTACAGTTTGACCACTATAATACACTTCAATATCTTGTGCTTTCAGGACCCCGTGGATAGCTGCCTAAGAAACACATTTCCACCAAATTTCAAGCAGAATGGTCGCTTAGAACGCAAGAAAATGGGTGGTCCATGGTTTTGTGGTCCATGGACCGCTCCATGGACCATGGAGCCCCTCGGATCACCCATTCGTCGTGGATGCGTCCAGTTTTTTGCAGTTGGAATCGGTGAAGCTGCCTAAAAACACATTTCCACCAAATTTCAAGCAGAATGGTTGCTTAGAACGCAAGAAAATGGGCGGTCCATGGTTTTGTGGTCCATGGACCGCTCCATGGACCATGGAGCACCTCGGATCACCCTTTCGTCGTGGATGCGTCCAGTTTTTTGCAGTTGGAATCAGTGAAGCTGCCTAAAAAACACATTTCCACCAATTTCAACTAGAAACGTCGCTTAGAATGCAAAAAAATGGGTGGTCCATGGTTTTGTGGTCCATGGACCGCTCCATGGACCATGGAGCGCCTCGGATCACCCATTCGTCGTGGATGCGTCCAGTTTTTTGCAGTTGGAACCGGTGAAGCTGCCTAAAAAACACGCCTAAAAAACACATTTCCACAAAATTTCGACTAGAAACGTTGCTTAGAATGCAAGAAAATGGGTGGTCCATGGTTTTGTGGTGACCGCTCCATGGTCACCACAAAACCATGGACCACCCATTTTCTTGCGTTCTAAGCGACCATTCTGCTTGAAATTTGGTGGAAATGTGTTTTTTAGGCAGCTTCACCGATTCCAACTGCAAAAAACTGGACGCATCCATGACGAATGGGTGATCCGAGGCGCTCCATGGTCCATGGAGCGGTCCATGGACCACAAAACCATGGACCACCCATTTTCTTGCGTTCTAAGCGACCATTCTGCTTGAAATTTGGTGGAAATGTGTTTTTTAGGCAGCTTCACCGATTCCAACTGCAAAAAACTGGACGCATTCACGACGAATGGGTGATCCGAGGTGCTCCATGGTCCATGGAGCGGTCCATGGACCACAAAACCATGGACCGCCCATTTTCTTGCGTTCTAAGCAACCATTCTGCTTGAAATTTGGTGGAAATGTGTTTTTTAGGCAGATTCACCGATTCCAGTTGCAAAAAACTGGACGGATCCACGACAAAGGGGTGAACCGAGGCGCTCCATGGTACTGTATGGACCTGCAAAAGTGGAATAGGTACTACCTACATTACACTCATTCTAAATACTGTTCGCACACTCATGTCCATGCACTTCGGAGCGCTCCATGCTCCATATTTTACTCCCTTAGATCGATGGTCCATGGACCGATCCATGGTCCATGTTTTACCCGTGAGGTCCATGGTCCATGGACCGGTCCATGTCCATGTTTTACCCAGACCCATGAATGATATACTACGGAAGCACGAAACTTATTTGGATATAGTTATAACTTAACACTTAGGTCTTAACTACGAACGAAATAAAGTCTTAATGTGAAATGACTAACTAACTACAGTAAATACAGTAAGGAGGTTAATGTATGATAATCATTATAACTTGCTGTTTAAGTTTTGAAAATTCTCCTGAATTCTCCTAGATTTTCAGGATTCTCCTGAATTCTCCTGACATTTTAAAATTCTCCTGCATTCTCTGCATGTTTACAACTTCTCCTGAAATTTCTCCTGAAAAGCCCATTCTCCTGCTCCTGCTCCTGAAAATTTTAGATTCTCCTGAATTCAGGAGAATTCTCCTGCACCTGGCAACCCTGGTCAGGAACTGAGCACTCTCCTTACTACAGTAAACTAACTCAATAATGATATTTATGCAGTTGTTCCAACTTGTCTTATTCTAAAATTCGAAGAAACGACAAATACTCGGCGAATGAATTCGCTCGAGAATTAAATGTTCTTATTATTGCAACATCCTATTCTTTGATTGTTCAACAAAATAAGTATAATTAGCCACGCAAAAGTAAAATCAGATGTTCCAGTAACACGAATTTGCGTTCCTGATTGCATTTTTGCACCAGATCAAAAAATAGACTCTACTAATCTCAGTCGCAATGTTCAAGTTTTAGAAGCTATCAAAATGATCAAGAGCTAATCGATTTATGGCAAATGTTTGGCAGACGGTAAAAAGATAGTAAAACTACAATACATTCCTTTGTATAACCTATTTTATACTTTGTATGCAAGCGCGGGAAAATTACTGCGCAACACCAAAATCTCTGCGAATTTCTAGAAGTGAGTGGAAGCGAATGAATCTCAGGCAGATTTTTTAATAACATGGCTCATTACTTTAGGCTCCATTCTAAATAATTTACTGTAACTTTTCTTCAATCTTTGTTAGTAGTAATTGCTTTCGGTCGGGGTTTTGTTGTTGGAGGTTTTCCCCATATTTTGGGGTGGTTTGACGCCGTCGGGGGCATTTTTAGCGATTGAGGTTTTTAGGCGCCTATGCCTTACCATTAGTTGCGGTTTTTCCGGCAGTTTTAGGTTGAAATTGTGGGTTTTTTTGACTAGAACACTTGGCAATCCTGACCGATGATTCTGTGGCAGGTAGTAACGTAGGTTGGCATTTGGTGTTGTGCTTCACATATTACGATATCCACGTTATCAATATGTACATTTACATACAATGGCATCTATTATCAGATTTAGGTTTTGAGCGTCTGGTGCGGCAACCGGGAGTAAATTTAGAATATGGGTTCCGTTAGAAATGTGTAAAAATCAGGGATGGAAAAAACTCAGATTTGAAAATTTCGAATTTTGGGTTTTTTGGGTTTTTGGTTTTTTAAGGGTTTTTTATAGGTTTTTTTATAAAAATTCTAGCTCGAGCTATAGATAGTAGCTGAGAATACTTCAACAGCTTCAAGACACAAAACAAAACAAGTAAACAACAACTTTATTCAGCTAATACACAAAATTCAACAACAAAATATGTCATTCACAAGCACAATCCATGCCACATACCTATACATATGCATATGTCTCTTAAATGCTCAGTCAGACACTAGGATTTAGCCAACGCATCGCAAGCAATTGTAAAAGGAACAACCCTTATACAAATGAACGAATTGACAAAACACAGTATTTAATTCCATTACAAATAAATTCTTAACCTGTTGATAAAAAACCCAAAAAACCCAAAACCCAACGATTTCTTGCACCCAAAAAACCCAAAAAACCCAGCCTTGCCAACCCTGGTAAAAATGGATTTAGAAAGTGCGGATTTTCATAAAACGTGCTGAAATCCTGAAAAGAAGGCCCAGAAAAACAAGGTTAGTCGAAAAGTGTCCATTGTTTCCCTAAATATTGTGGATTTTACCGCGAAATTGGGAAAATGTGAAATCAGGACTTGAACTCGGACTCTGGGACAATTGGGTAAAATCGGGTAAAGATAGTGAGCGAGAAAGGTATCCTATTTGATAAGACAATCATACATGTAGGAGGGACATGGGGCTCCCCCACCCAAAGTCGGACATCGCACCCCTCCCCAATGCCAGGAAATTTTTGACCTCTTCCCCCGATTTTGGTAAAACAATGGATTTTTTGGCCGTTTCTACGTGTTTTTGGCCATTTTCCGCCAAAAATTGGTGGTCTCCCCCTAAAAACGGCCATTGATCCCCCTCCTGAAATTCCGAACCATTACATGCATGGTGACAAGACAACCGTCACGTGACTCATTTAGAATTCGTATTTAGCGCGAACAATAACAATGAGGTAGAATATGACATGATCGGGCGACTCATTCACAATTCGTTTTTCTCTCAAGTGCGCGCATGATTACGAGGCAAAGATTTGACGAAATCTGACATATAATCTGGTAATTTCTAACTGCTTATTGCTTCATTGTTACGCCGCACAAGAAGATGGATTTTAAATCAGCCGAACGGTCTTCTACATCTATTATGTCGCAAAAATGAGTTTAAATCAACTTGATTTAGATCATATCAATTTTTTGCCCTATTTTTCTGTAAGCGCTGCAAAAAAACGAATTCTAAATGAGTCGCGCGGCTGCTGTCACCTACAGTTCAATGCTTGCTCACTATACTTTACTGCTACATTTACAAAAGATAGGTCTCCGATTCTGAAAGTATGTCAAAACATGTACATGGGTATTATAACAACAACAAAGGTGGTGGTGAGTAAATTGAGATTTCACGATCTAACCAAAATGCTGGTGTCATGCTCATATATGCATGCACAGCATCGGAATTCTGGGTCGTAGGCATACGTGGGCAGCAAGAAAATTCTGGGGGTGCAAGATTTTTTGAAGGTCAAAAAATGGCCTTAAAAATGGTGGTATGGCAATAAAAACACCATTTTTTGACGTTTCTCATCAAGCACTATTTATTGGCATCAAAAAATTGCGAAAAAAACGTAAAAAATTTTCAAAAATTGAAATTTGGGGGGGTATTTTGGTTTCTGGGGGGTGCATACCTCCCAAACCCCCCACGCCCAGGTGTGGTCGTAGGTGAGATTATAAAGTGCCTGTTTCTGGTCAAAAATGGTAGGTACGCATCAGAAACATCGTTTTTCAGCGTTTGTGACGGTGCTCTATCTTTCTAGAGCATAAAAACAAAAAAATCAAAAATGTTGGAAATAATTGAACAAAATATAGTCAAAATATGAGTATTACGGCGCGAGGCGCTGAAAATTTGGCGCTTTTGAGCAAATAGATAAACGCTTCAAAAGGCATCTTTTCTACGATTATTTAGAAAAATTTTGGGAACTTTTAAAAAATCGCCAATTCTGGGGGAGGTGGAAAAATTTTGCGGGGAGGCGAAAATTTTCCTGGGGGAGGGGTAAAAATCCCCGTCCCCAGGATTATGGATGGGCATGCTTATCTTAGTACCTAATAAAGTGCGTGCGACTAACGTCGCTCGCTCCGCTCATCGCATCACATTGCTCAGTCGTACTTTAAACGTTGTTACCATAGGTCAAAAATGGCCTTAAAATGGTGGTATGACAAAAAAACCATTTTCAATGTTTGTCATCAAGCACTATCCATTGGCATCGAAAAATTTCGAGAAAAAACGGAAAAAATTTTGAAAATCGAATTCTGGGGGGTGTTTCTGGGAGTGCAAACTCCCCTTGACCCTCCCACCACGCCTACGTGTGGTTGTTACCAATATTTTGGGCAATTATTTTGAAGCATATTTTAACCAAGGCCTAAAAATTAATTGAATCTACAATTAAATGTATAATTTCAAACAAAAGAATGCTATGAAAAATGAGATGTTTGCCCAAACTTAAGGAAACGTACTGCGAACAATTCGTTTTTTGTGGTCCAATAGGTTTTTATAAACCGATGAATTTTTTCAAAGTTGCACTTTTTTAATATCGAGGTCACGATGGAGCATTGAGTATTTAGTTATGAAATATCTGGCCTTGGTGTTCGCACAGTAGGCGAGTAGTCCATAAATCAGGGACCGTTTAGTGGGATTTGCACGAAAATTAAAAAAAGGTTTTAGATGCCGTATGATTATAGTTGCTTTATTTGGCTAAGTGTAATAATAAAAGTGTATAAGTTCCACTTGACTTTTTAAACCTTGTTAAGGTGAGGTTAACTCGGATGTATATGGCTGGTCTTTCTATTGACCATTACTATACGTATTAAAATGAAAAACTTGGTGTGTGATCCTACATATTTTTTAATAGTTGATTTTTTAGGGCTAACGTACGTATCCGTCTAATTTTAGTTTCTGCTTATTTCCATTGATTTGATATGCAGCAAAATGCATCTTGCGCTTCAGTTTCACCTGAATTGTTGGAAACTAGTATGAAGAATGATCTTGATCGTATATTGATGTCCAAAACCGAATTATTTGCTCGTGATAACCTTGTGATGCTTAACGAAGATGACTTGAAAAGTTCGACTTATATAGAATGGTTCAATAAAACTCGGTTCAGTCATGCATTGATAATGGGTAAGTAAGCCCTTCATAACCCTTAATTTAATTTAATTGATTATAAACTACATATGGAAGCATCATCTGTCGGGGCCTTCTTCGTACTGGTAAAATAAGTTTTAAAAATTTATAATTTTTTAAACTTACAGAGTTTGCATCTTTAAGTTTCATTGCAATCCTAGATATTTAGTTGCTATTTCGCTTCGTGGCCTGAACACGGTTTTTTTGTATTTGGCAAAGATTTTTCTCGATGTACAAAGACTTTTCGGGACCGTCTTTGTACATGTTCAAAGATTTTTAGAAAGACAAAAACTAAAAAAGTCTGAAATTCCTAAAAAATTTTAAGCGCCGAAATGAGTAACTGTTTTTTATATATCTCTTTATAATGGCAGAAATTGCATCTGGAAAGCAAAAACCCAAGATTTTTCGACGCTTGGCGCCGTTTTGAAACAATTTTTAGTATTTTTTGCTATCAGAAACCCAGAAATTGGCTAAAAACGCTTTAAAGGTCGAAAAACCCCGTTTTACCACACCGTAAACGCTACTATACCATTTTATACAAACATTCCCATAGGGGTTAGGGGGTATTACCCCCCTCAGGGTATAAGACTCAAGTCACTGTCAGACGATTTTTGGTGAAAACCTTTTGAATTTTTTGAAGTCAATTTTTAGTATGGCAAAAGTGCACCTATTAGAATTTCACGAAGTGATACAATATTTTTTGAATGTGAGCAAGAGTAAATAGACAAACTATCACTATAAAACATGCATGTAACAGCTCAAAATTTTGGGAGAGGGGTCCTCGGCTTGCATGTAACGGCTGGAAATTTCTGGTAGGGGTCCCCGGCCATTTTTAGAAGGAGGGGGTTAGCTTACTCCAATTTTAGGTCAAAAGTGGCAAAAACACCTAAAAATAGCCAAAAATGAGGGAGGTGGTCGAAACTTTTTGACTTTGAAGGGGGTTCGGGGCTAAAAAGCGTGGGTGGGGGAAGGCCCAAACCCCTGTAACATGTATATTGCTCGGCCATTTTAAGTGGGGTAGGCGGCTCCGATTTTTGGCCAACAGTGGCAAAAACACCTTAAAAATAGCCAAAAAGCGCAAGTTTTCGCCAAAAATGGGGGAAAGTGAGTCAAAATTTTCTGGGGGTGTGGGGAGGACGTCCAAGCCTGGGTGAGGAATTCCCTAGAGCCCCCTGTTACACGTGAGGTTTTCGGTCATTTTTAGGGGTAAGTGACCCAAATTTTGGGCCAAAAATCGATTTCGGCTCCTGCATTTATTATTTGAGCCATTCTTATACAATGTTAAAATACTTTCTGGGGCAAAGTGATATTAATTTTAATGTTTTTTCAGTATTTTTAGGAAATTTCGAACAATTTTCGGCGATTCGCGCGAAACGCCTTGTATAATCTAGGCATCTTTCAAATATCTTTTTTATCTATTTCTACTGTTTTTAAAAAATTTATGCAAAAATAACTACTATTTAATAACTTTGCACTTTTTTTACCGTTCAAAGATAAAATTGACTAATTTATCTTGATGTTGCATTGGATTTATAAGCGCATTGGTGGTTATTACAAGAAATTGGCATATTACAATATCAGTAATATTTCTGATTTTGTAGTACAAGTTGTATTAGCTTTCTCAGTCGAGTTTTATGTGTAAATTCCATCAAAAGCTCATATAAATATCGGCTTGCGCCGAACTAATATAATCGACTAAATTCAGGCCGAATTACCACATTTACGACCACGGCTTTTTTGTATTCGGCAAAGATTTTTCCCGATATACAAAGACTTTTCAGGACCGTCTTTGTACATGTACAAAGATTTTTGGGAAGACAAAAACTGTAAAAAGGTGTAGAATTCCCAAAAATTTTCAGATCAGTAATTGTCTGTCCTATATATCTTTAAAATGGTAGAATTTGCATTTAGAATGGAAAAATGTCCTGTACCATATAGTACACAAAAATTTGCATGTGCAAAATGTACCGAGACTTTTGGGTACCATCTTTGTAAATGTACAAAGGTACCTTGTACAAAAAACACTGTTTGGGACTGCATGCCGGTCGCAGGTCACACACTGGCAGTATGTAAAAATGTGTATGTTTAAAATATATTTATATAATATATCTACAAAAATTTGTTCGCTTATACAAAGACCTTTTCGGAGATCTTTGCGCATGCACAAAAAAGCTCGTACAAAAAATAGTGTCGGCTAATAATACGAGTAATACACCACTTAATTTACTGGTGCCCCATTTTGGAATTTCACCCCTCCCTTAACTCTGTACCTTGGGAAACATGAGTTTATAGCACTCAAAAATTTGCATGTACAAAATGTATATACAAAGGTTTTTGGTGATTATCTTTGTACATGTACTAAAAAACTTTAACAAAAAACACTGGGCCTGAGCCTCAGAACTTCGGCTGCAAAGAGTTGATTTTCCTTATAGTTTGACGTTTTGTTATAAACGAATGTCAAGTGATTAGTCCGTTGAAAATGTGATAAATTGGAAATTTTCGTGAATCAGCTAAGTTATTATAATAATTTTAGTTTAAAAATGCACGACTGGCGTAACTTAATTTTTTTAACAACGTGTAAAAAATTGTTTTAATTAATTATATTAATAAAATTTAACCAATTATCCAGCAAAATCTAGCTTATTCTTAATTTATCCAGGAAATGTATAAAGCATGAGCACTGCTACGATAAATTTCAGTTGATGCTTTATAGGTCTGTTTTAACCTATTTTCATGACTAAGAGCTTTAGTTTTTTCGAGCGTACATAATACATACACTTAACAAGGGGTTTGGGGACCCTCATTTTTGGGAATAATTTGCGTTCTTGGCCGTTTTTAGGTTTTTTGGCCAAAAATCGAAGGTCATTTACCCCCCTACAAATAATCAGGGACTCCCACCCTAAATTTCGAACCCTTACATTTAGAGCTTAATAGGTACATAGGTTCGATTACTTGCTTATTACGTGTTGTTAGCAGTAGATGCTTTGGTCGTGTTACGCCACTTTCTGCCTGCTACAGCGAAATTATGCGCACCACACCTGGGCATGGGGGTTGGGGGTATGCACCCCCTTCCGAGAAACCAAAATACCACCCAGAAACCAAAATACTCCCCCAGCATTCAATTTTTGGAATTTTTTTTTTGTTTTTTCCGCAATTTTTTGATGTTAATGGATAGTGCTCGATGAGAAACCTTGAAAAATGGTGTTTTTTCGCCATACCACTATTTTTTGACCTTTGAAAAATCTCTCACCCCCAGAATTTTGGTGCTGCCCACGTATGATGCGCACCTATGCTCCCCATACGTAGACAAACTAAGTAAGTTCATTTAAACCCGGTTTCAATGGTGGTCGGGTCGGTGTCAATGGGAAGACCTGCCATGCCAGTATCAATGGAAAATTTGACAAAATGCCATTAAATAGAAGAAAATTATGCAAATATACAAAACTGGCTTTAAAATTGAGTTATCAGTCAATCGACTATAAAAAGGTAAATGAATCTAGGAAAATACAACGACGTGATTTTGAAATCAGCTAGCTATTCAATTAAACATTCAACCAATGACTAACCAATCAATAATCAATAATTAATAAAACAATCAATAATTAATCTTTAAGCAACCAATCACTAACCAAACACTTTGCGAAAGGATAGCCAACCCAGAAATTAGGCAGCTGGTATCAGGGCTTTGGTCTATGTAATGCTCCCCTCCCCCGTTTTTGGCGAAAAATTGTATTTTTTGGCTATATTTACATATATAGGTGCTTTTTTTTGTTTTTTAGCTTATAGTTGAAAGTCATTCAACGCCCTCCCCTCTTTCTAAACATAACCGATTAGCCCCTCGAAATTTTGAATTGTTACATGACCCCCTAGCGACCCTGACCTTGCGCATCTATGGTCTAAACCCATTGGTCACACCCACATGTGGTTCTGTGAATACATGTGTACTGGGCAGACATGATCGTGGGGGGTTTGGGGGTTTTCGCTCCCTCCCGAGAAACATTTTCACCCCGTTCCAGAATTCGCGGTTATTCAAAGGTTTCCAAAAATTTCCTGAAAATTTGCTGAAGATGTGCTTTTTGAGATTTTTAGTAGAGCTGTGCCGGGGCCAGGCCCCGGCCCAAGCTGGCTCCGGGGCCGGGGCCAGTATTAGAGTTGATTATAATGTAGAAAATTGATAATGTTTTGGGCAGATTTACCTTCAAGCTCAATTCCAAGCAACACCACAGATCTTGCTAATTCAAATCTTTATTTCATTATGTCAGATTGATGCAAATGTCTAACTAATGATCAAAATTGACACATTTTAAATTGCAATTCATATAGACAAGCATTTCCAGCTTGCTTGGTAGTAGACAGCTATGTCTATCAGAACAAACATCGCCGCTTTTGCTAAATAACCGTTCACTGAGTGTGCTGGTTGGAGGCGAACTACGGTATATTCTGGCCAGTTGTGACAAGCGTGGGTATACTGTCTTCTTCATCCGCCAGATAGTTAACGGGCATGCAGCAGAATCCACTTTTTCGGCTTAAAATTTTAATGTGATACTGCAGTGAATTCGCTTAATTAAGGCATGTAAAACATGCTTTTCCTCTCATATCATTCACTGATAATAGGTTCTCGATTCGCATCATTATGGATCGCTAAGTGCTTTATCATTCCTTTGTGACCCCAAGAATGTTTCTCCTTCCCACCGCGGCTTATACTTTTATCGCACGTTTTGCATTTAAATCGTCCGTGTCACAGACCGAGAAATAATCCCATATGACTGCTTTTATTTGATGAGACGATGTGGCCATTTCGAATAATCAGGGCGGTGTTGGGAGAAAAATCATGCGTTGGGAGTGACTGTTGGCCATCCGTAGTTACTAGTCGTATTTCGTACAACACAGCGTTCATTGAATATTCGAGCGGCTACAATAGGCAAAGTTATATTGCGAAATATGCAGAAGGATGCACAGCTAAATCGGCTGACAGCTTAATAACAGAATAATATGCCTAAAAAGTGCAAAGTAAAGCACATTGAAAAACGCATTTAAGTCAGAGGAGTTAAATCAATACATGGGCAGCTCAAAAATTCTGGGGAGTCCAAAATTTTTCGAAGTCAAAAAGTGCCTGATAATATATGGTAGGGCGAAAAAACACCGTTTTCTTGCGTTTCTTAATGAGAGCTATCCATTGGCATAAAAATCGCAGAAAAAACAAAAAATTCTGAAAATCAATTTCTGGGGAGCGGATTTTTGAATTTTTTAGGGGGGAGAATGTGAATTCTGGGGTCTAGACCCCGGACCCCCCGATGCCCATGTTTGATTATATCTTGTGATCCCGACAAATATTAACGCTTGACGCGCATATCTACAAGCAAGAATATATGCATAGGTATAAGGGGTAGGGTAGGGTCGTACGATGAGCACGGTAAAGCACGCTTTTCTTGGCCCCGGCACTGAGGCCTAGGCCCCGGCACAGCTCTAATTTTTAGCTATCTATCTGCTCGAAAGTGCCAAATTTTTGGCGCTTGTGGCTATATACCTACTCATGTTTTAACTACATTTTGTCCAATTTAATCGACTTTTTGATTTTTTTATGCTTTTATGCTCTAGAAAGATAAAGCATCGTCAGAAACGTCGAAAAAGTATGTTTTTGACGCCTACACACTACTTTTGGGCCCAAAAAATGCACTTTAAAATTTCAACCCCCTCCCCGCTCAGAATTCCCATGCTGTGCATATATGGTGCTAAGTAGCAACTAAATTCTGGGGGTTGGGTGAGGGGAAATTGTCAAAAATAGCTGCGAAAATTTAATTTTAGGGGTCTATCGAATTTTTAGGGTCTTTTAGATTCTCGGGGGTCTAGCCAGACCCCTCCCCCAGATCCCCCACGCCAATGTATAGTTGTGTTGTGTCTATATGCGTGTACTTAACAATAAGTCTCGTTTTGCTTTGCAGGCATAGTTGATCGCTTAGAACAGCGTAGCGCAGAGGACATGCAATTCTTTTGCGATTGTTACTTAAGTTACGACGCTTGCATTTGCATGTTCAAAGCGTCGAAGATTTCGCCGCGTCGCTTCTATGCCGATTTTGCTCGCTGGACGGCTGCGGATTGGACGCAAACTCGTTTGGACAGCAAGCGTCTCGATTTGTTTCATCATCAAATCGAAATGCCAAGCGTCAAGTTGAAGCTGGCCGAACTCGCCGATAAACTCCTCGGTAAAATTGCTGCTTTTTGCATCCCGCTATTTATTTGCATGCGGTAATATTTTTTATTAGAAAGGGCACAGAATTTTCTCTTTGAAATATAATGAGTACATCGAAAGTAAATAAATGGATTCGTTTATTTATTATTCCATGCGGTTACCGATCAGCTCAGCAATATTGGTATAATACATGTAACAGGGGGCTTGGGGGTTCCTCCACCCAAAGTCGGACGTTCGCTCCATCTCCCCCCCCCTCAAAGTCAGAAAATTTCTACTACCCCCCTCCAAATTTTTGAAAAAAGTTGCGTTTTAGGGCTATTTTTGCGTGTTTTTGGCCGTTTTTGACTAAAAATTGGAGATCAATAACTCCCTCTCTAAAAATGGTCAGGGACCCCCTTTCCGAAATTTCGAGCAGGACAAGGGTGGCAGTTGTCACTACACATGGACGTGGTGGGTCCACTCCCCTTCCTCCAGAATCGGGTTTTTTTTTCTTTGCAGAGCACAAAGATTGAGTACAAAGACGAAAAGTTAGGAAATTGTTCATGGACTGGATGATGAGAAATCAGTTGCGCAGAAAGTGTAAACGATAGATTTTTGTGTATGAGTATGGAATGATCTGAAAAATTTTTGAAATTTTGTTTAAAATTTTCTTCATCATACATAGTTTAGAGCTCGTTGAGAAGAGCTCAAAAATGCTTCTATTTTCGACTACTCATTGATGGTTATCGAGATATCTGACTTTCAAAATTTGTTTTTCCCTCGAAATAAAATCCTGACTGCAGGCCTGTATGTTTGTGTAGATAATAATGCTAATTTTCTAGCAAGCACACATTCTGATAGAGAGTTGAGGGGGTATTACCCCTACCTCAGAGTCAGAGGCTCGAATCACTGTCAGACGATTTTGAAGTATTAAACATTTTCTCCATGATTTTCCGAAACGAAAATAGCAAAGATGTAAAAAAAAATTTTGGAGTACATTTCTGTTTTGTTTACTCATAAAATGCCTAGAATGAAGTTAAAATGATCTGTAAAGTTGAAATTTTCGATAAATTCTCTTAATTTTGACTTATATAAGTGACGAAACGAGTCAGAATTGGATAAAAAGTAACAAAAAATACAGTTTTCTACCATTAGAACATTTCACAGGGGATGTTTTTATCATTTTTTCATATTTGACCTACAAAAAGGCTAGAACACTAAATTTAGTGGTCCTGAATTTTGAGAATTCAAGCCCCCTGAATTGCCGACCTTGGGAAACTGTGCTAGTAATTATATTATCTGGTGAAAACTGGATCATCTTTGAAGTAAATTTCCGTGAAGCAGTAAACAATACATAGTTCTGTCAAGTCGAATTTATTTATTCACTCTTACTTCATTTCCAAAAAAGATAGGACAGTGAAAGACATGCCATTCCATTCTTCTCTATAGTGTTCACTATATATTGCTTAATTTAGCTTTAAGTCACAAATGTATTCTGATTTTCAGAGAAATTACTTACATAGATTACATCTATTTACATATTTACTTTTGATACATATGTATGTAAGTGCAAAGATTTCTTGGGGATAGAAACAGTGAAAATATCAAAAATTTTAGCCGGATTTAATAATTTTCTTCTCTATACTCTAAGCGTCTACAAAGCCCAAAATTCAGTCTAGAAGCTTTAATTAAGCAATATTATTCTATGTCCAGTCCACGTGTTCGCACTAATTTAGTAATGTTCTGTGAAGCCTGTACATGTGACTTTGGGGACTTTTCATATTTTTGAGTTTAGCATGGTAGAGATTTGAAAATTTTTTAATGCTAGTTTATTTCCCGTTTTGTCTGCCTTTTCGAACACTCAAAAAATTCCTAAGCGCTTCACGCCCCTTACGTAAGTCTTCGAGTCATTTGTCGCCGCTGTGCTCTATATATAGATTATTTTTTTATCTCCCAGCCCACATTCCGTGTCTGAAATAACTTGTACCACAGATTTACTGGTGATACTGCAATTTCCAAACTTGTATTTAATCTGATACTAAATTCCGATGCATTTAAGAATGAAAACATACGTAATAATGTTCTCCCTTTATGAGGAAAAAATGATTTTACAGTCCTTAAAGTTGTGAAAACCACTTAAAAGACCGGCCCTGCCCTGCTAAAACAGGTTTTTAATGCGCTTTTGAGGTACATAAGAACATCGAAAATTTGCCTGCACAATTCCTTCTTTACATAATTTTTGTCGGCTAGAAGGTCCAGTCTTAAGCTAGACTAGGCGTAGTAAATGCGCCAAAATTTTAATGTTGATCTTATGCAGGGCTTCGAACGTTTCTTTAGATATTAAATTTCAACATTTGTTGGCCCTCGTTCCGAAATAAAATTCTGGATGCTATCCACGCCTGGGCGTGGAAGGTTTGAGGGTATGCACCCCCAAGGAAACAAAATACCCGTAGAAACCAAAATACATCCCCAGAATTCAATTTGGCTGAATCTGATCCTGGGGGGTTCTGACCGGAGCGACTCGAGCAAACAAATTAGCGACCCGAGCGCTCACTTGAGTAAACAAAAGTGCGCAATTAATTATGCTGGGCTGACCTCGTCGGTTGACCAATTATGCGTCTGGTACTTACAGTAATACGCCCGACTGGGGAGCATTTTTTGAATACAACTTTTTACAGAGCGAAAATCAAATTTTAAAGTTTTGTTTTTCGAGCTCATCGTGGAAAATGGAGCAAGAAAATATATAATATTACAACATTTCATTCATTCTGGAAAAAGTTGACTTATTTTAAATTTTGAGAGCACTTGACATTTATTTTGTCCACAAAAGTTGGATATTTCAAAATGATACTAAGCCAACAGCGTCAACATGAAAAACTACCACGATTTGTTTACGAACATTATACATAAAAGCACACTCATCGCAAAAATCGTTGAACAATCGCTCCATCGCATCAGATTTGCGACGCCAGATCCATTCGACCAGAAACCCTTCATAAGTCGCCGTATTCATTCGTCCAACCCTTCGCCTAAGGTCCCGTTTAGCCTTAGACCATTGAGCTTAGACGAAGGGTTGGACGAATGAATACGGCGACTTATGAAGGGTTTCTGGTCGAATGGATCTGGCGCCGCAAATTTGATTCGATGGAGCGATTGTTCAACGATTTTTTGCGATGCGTGTGCTTTTATGTATAATGTTCGTAGACAAATCGTGGTAGTTTTTCATGTTGACGCTGTTGGCTTAGTATTATTTTGAAATATTCAACTTTTATGGACAGAATAAATGTCAAGTGCTCTCAAAATTTAAAATAAGTCAACTTTTTCCAGAGTGAGTGAAATGTTGTAACATTATATATTTTCTAGCTCCATTTTTCACGATAAGCTCGAAAACCTTAACTTCAAAATTTGATTTTCGCTCTGTAAAAAGTTGTATTCAGAAAAATGGTCGACCGACGAGGTCAGCCCAGCATAATTAATTGCGCACTTTTGTTTTCAAGTGAGCGCTCGGGTCGCTAATTTGTTTGCTCGAGTCGCTCCGGTCAGAACTGGCGGCGTGCCCCCTCCAGGATCGGATTCAGCCTTCAATTTTTTAAATTTTTTTGTTTTTTTACAATTTTTTGATGCCTATGGATAGTGCTCGATGAGAAACGTCGAAAAATGGTGTTTGTTCGCCATACCACCATTTTTGAGGTCATTTTTTGACCTTTGAAAAGTCGGATCTTTTCTAGAATTTCCCCCCCACCGATTTTCATAACTTTTTTCTGCATAAATCGTTTGGAATCGGTCGGATTCGAACCCGGGAGCTTCAGTTCTATAGATGGGCGATTTTACCATCTCGCCATCCGGTCGAAAACACAAATTATGCGAATTCCTTTATATGTGGTCTTTCAAGGTAGATACCTATGTATTATTTTCAGATGTAACTACGTATTTAATAAGTGCTTCATAAATAAGCAAAGTAAATCAAGGTGCCGGCATAAATATTCATTATGTGACCATTCCGACATAGACGACCGTTCGATAAAATTCCATAGTTTTGGAAATATTTTACTGCCGATGATTTATCGTTAAGCAGACTTGCAAGTTCCAGTAGGCGTATCGTTTAATCATACATACAGACGTTTGACAGATGAATGATTTATTGGCGTTAATAGTTTAAACTTACATTTAAAGTTTAAAATCAACTTGTAAATAAGTGTGTACACTATAGCTAATAATGAAATTTTTAAAAAGTTAGTAGTCATTGGGAAAAACGGTGGGGGGATATTCTAGAAAAGGTCCGAAAAATCTTGCACACTCCCCCTCCACCAGAATTTTGGTGCTGCCCACGTATGGTGCTACCTACTGACTGTCCTGCATCCTATTATACATAGCGATCTTACAATCGTGCAGTTTTTAGCGTATAAAGAAAACGAACTCTCCGACGAGCAAATATTGTTTTTGGTGAAAGTGTTCGACGACCTGTGGTCTTATCCGTTGAACGAGGGGTCGATTCCTTGGCGGTCTACGTGCGCTTGCCCGTACGAAATGCAAAACATAGCCCCGGGTCACTTGCACGTGTGTTCATCGTGCGGCTCTCGCGAACTGCAGCCCAACCAACTCAAATGCTGCGCCAGATGCAATCAGTGTCCCTACGGAAAACACTTCCGGCGATTCTACTGCGACAAAGCGTGTCAATTGGAGCACTGGCGCAGGGCTCACAAAATATATCACGAGGCTGTGACAGCATTGCTCGATGAACCGTTCGTCGAGTGCTAGCGTAATGCCGTTGTTGTCCCTTCTTTGATCAAGCTCGTACGATCATAGGTGGGCGGCAGCAAAATTCTGAGGGGGGGGGGTTGCAACATTTTTCAAAGATCAAAAAATGGCCCTGAAATTGGTGGTATGGCGAAAAACACCATTTTTCAACGTTTCCTACGAGCACTATCCATTGGCATCAAAAAATAGCGAAAAAACAAAAAAATCAAAAATTGAATTGAGGGGGGTATTCTGGTTTCTCGGGGAGGTGCATACCCCAATTCCCCCCTCCCACACGCCCAGGTATGCGTACGACTGCACTTTGTTTTAAGTTTTATTTTAAAGACTTGTGCCATTTTTAACGATTGTTTCGAAAATGGTTATTATTGCTCTGCTTTGTTATCAATATCGCGATTTCTGTCGCTTGAGCACAACGTGCGTTTTTCTGCGCCGCCCTCAACCCCTAATTGTCATTGATGGACGCTTGCGCAGGTGAACTTCATATATGCACATGGTCCAAAGTCCTAGGAGGGGGTTAACCGTGTTTCCTAAGGGGGGGTAAGCGATTTATTTTTTACAGCTAATTATGGCGCTAAAATGATGAGTTTATATTAATTTTGTAGATATTATTTTCGTCCCCCTTTATAAGCCGTAAAAACGCTTTAATTCGTTGTATTCTACTCTTCTTAATTATTCGTGATTAAGTTTGCGTGAAAAGAAATGATAATAAGAACGATGGAATGACTTGGACTATCAAATATGCACAAAAGAATGGACAAAAAGTGTCCGAATGAATAAATGGACAGAGTACTACTCGAAAAATACTTCAGATTATACTTTTGGGCATCGTTTGCCGCTGTTTCATAATTCCAACAAAGGTTCTGATCCGAAAATGATAAGGGGTATACCTTTCAAAAGTTGTGGTAGGAGGGATACCCTCATACCCCCCCCGTGTGCATGTTTGGTGAATTCCCTGTTCTGGTTTAAGCGTTTTTAGCGATATTAGTGTAATTTTTCGGCGCTGAGCGCCAAGCAGCTATTTTTGACATTTTGTTAAATTTTCGCTGATAGTTTCTCTGTTATTATCGTCTAGAAAAATAGAAAATCGTCAGAAACGCCTACGAATGATGTTTTCGACGCTCATCCCTAGCTTTTATGTCCAAAAAAGTCACTTTAAAACAATTTATTGGTTTCAAGTACCCGGAATTCCCATACTGTGCATTGATGGTAATATGTATGTAAACTACGAACGAAAGTTTTTTCATATGATTTAGCTTCCATTATTTATATGCCTCAGTTCTCATCACGAAATTTCGACACTTAACAGCCCTAAGTTTTTCTTGGATTGCCTTGCCTGTGTAATAAAATGGTGCATAGGTCATCATATCTTTTAAAACAACAATGTGGAACATATAAACACGTATAGTCTGTTTCAAAATTATTGAAACGAATTAACTATTCAGCCAATCGGCTAAGAGTACATAGTTTCTTATTACCCGCCTCTCCCATCAATCGATTCGCTACTTGTACAATAAGCTGTGTAATATTTTAGACTTCGCCCCAGCTTCCCATGTGGTCCAGAGCGGTATTACCACCATAGGTGGGCAGCAACAAAATTCTGGGGGAGGTTGCAAGTTTTTTAAAGGTCAAGAAATGGTCTTAAAATAGTGGTATGGTGGAAAAAATCCATTTTTCAACGTTTCTCATCGAGTGGCATCAAAAATTGCAAAAAAAACGAAAAAAATTGTCAAAAATTGAATTCTTGGGGGTATTAGGCCTTCTGGGAGGTGCATACTCCCCACGCCCACGTGTGATTACCACTCACATCACAGCGTGAAATACGGAGTTCGATTACGTGCGTGACAAGCACACCTGGGCGTGAGGGGGTATGCACCCTCCCCCAAGAAACCAAAAATACCCCCCAGAATTCAATTTTTGAAATTTTTTGTTTCTTTCGCAATTTTTCGATGCCAATGGATAGTGCTCGATGAGAAACGTTGAAAAATGGTTTTTTCGCCATACCAGTATTTTTAAGGCCATTTTTGACCTTCGAAAAATCTTGCACCCCCAGAATTTTGGTGCCGCCCACCTATGGTGACAAGTATTTTTCTTGCGCGATGCTGCCGGTCAAGCTCTTACAGCTCCTAAAAGCCAGAGTGCCAAGCACACATGGGCGTAGGGGTATGCACCACCCCAGAAGGTCGAATGCCTCCCCCAGAAACCAAAATACCCCCTCCCCCTGCATGATTCAATTTTTGAAATTTTTTTCTGTTCCTTTTTCGCAAATTTTTGATGCCAATGGATAGAGCTCGATGAGAAACGTTGAAAAATTGTGTTTTTCCGCCATACCACCATTTTTAAGATCATTTTTTTGACCTTTGAAAATCTTGCACCCTCTCCCCTCAGAATTTTGGTGCTGCCCAGTGCCCACCTATGGTGCCAAGCATACGTGGGCAGCAAGAAAATTCTGGGGGTGCAAGATTTATCAAAGGTCAAAAAATTGTGTTGTGACGAAAAAACACCATTTTTCGACGTTTCTCATGGAGCTATCCATTGGCATCAAAAAATTGCGAAAACAACGAGAAAAATTTTCAAAAATTGAATTTGGGAGGGGGTATTTTGGTTTCTCGGGGTGCATTGCATATCCCCAAACCACCTCACGCCCAGGTGTGGTGCCAAGACCTAAGTTTTAGAGCCAAATAACGTGCAATAGGCTATAGCCAATCGGATGAATGGACCTTATGTCGATTGACTGAATTTTCACTGTCTTCGAATCGCCTTACTTTAAAAAAGTCAAGAATTTTGAAATAGACTATATGTAAGTACCACGACACATTGGCCGGGGGAGTTAGGAGCGAGGATAGACCCAGAGAATCCGGTAGGCTCCCCAAAATTAACAGACCCTAGAATTGAATTTTTGGCATGTTCTTTTGGAGTTTTGCCTGCTTTACACTAAGTGTACCCCCTGAATTTGGCTGCTGTCCTTGTTGGGTCCACTGTTGTATTGTAACATGAGCTGCAGAAATCGCGTTTTATTGATATGTAATTCGGACCTATTTGACTAGTCTGTTTCACATATGCAACTTTGAGGTCTTAAGAATTTTTATGATAAATTAAACACCTGGGGGATGTAAGATTTTTCAAAGGTCAAAAAATGGTGGTTGGCGTAAAAAACACCATTTTTCGACGTTTTTCATCAGGCACTATCCATTGGCATCAAAAAATTGCGAAAAAAACGAGAAAAAAATTTCAAAAATTGAATTCTGGGGGGAAGGTATTTTGGTTTCTCGAGGGGGGTGTATACCCCCCACGCCCGGGTGTGCATGGGATACACTTGTTTTACAGCAGCTGAAAATCGTTAGCGAATACCACAAGCTTATGTTAAGCAGGCTATATTTATGTGAATATAATACTCCTTTTGGTCACTGTGTATTATTAAGTCCGCATTCCTGTCTACATACATTATTTCGTTCAATCAAGAAAGCAATCGCTAACTTGTGTAACATTCTGTGTCCGTTACACTTGCATTTGATCGTGTTGATTCTGTTTGTCTTTGTGCAATACGGTCATAAAGAATGATCCGGTCGGATTATATCGATGTTTAAATTGAAAATATATTTAAAGCTGATCACAATCTGCTGTATACCGCATTACCGCTTCGTAGGTACCGTTGTACGCACAAGCTCAATACCTGCATGAATGGAACATCCAGAGCCGTAACCCGGATTTTATTTCAATCGTTTAAATTTTTGGAATTTATACAGTGATAAAGGAAAATACTTTTTTCTGCAAAAATCTGATACGAAAACTATCGTTTTTAGACTGACTTTCTTACTGATTTTTCAGCATCCTGAGCAAGTTGGATTCTGAAAAATTCTTAAATTTTTAGTCTTAGAACTAAAGTTTTTAGTCCGTTTCATTCAACGTTGAGATTTTAAAAAAAGTGCCTTCTAAAGTGCTTTAAACTAACATCAAGACCACAAGTAACGTTGCTCAAGCGCAGGCAACAGACGCCTGTGACCTGCTTATGAGTCGGCCGAAAGTTTACATTGGTAAACGCGCGTCGAGAAAATTGCCTATGCGACGCCTATCATTTTGACTGTACGTGGGCAGCACCAAAATTCTGTGGGGGTGGAGTGCAAGATTTTTCAAAGATCAAAACTGGCCCTAAAAATGGTGGTATGGCGAAAAAACACCATTTTTCAACGTTTCTCATCGAGCACTATCCATTGGCATCAAAAAATTGTGAAAAAAACAACGAAAATAGATTGAATTCTGGGGCGTATTTTGGTTTCTGGGTGGGGGGGGTAATTTGGTTTCTCGGGGGTGGGGGTGCATACCCCCACTCTCAGGTGTGATTTTGACTGCCAGGTGCCTGTAGGACATGCGCTTGAGCAACTTTACTTTTGGTCTTGACTGTAATGCCATAGTTGTGATATCCTGAAGCATATCGAGTTAGGGTAGACGCTTGCCATTGTCAAGGTACTAAAATTTTAAACCACTTTTGTAGCCTTATGCGAATTAAATTGAACAAAAAATCGCAAGTTGAATGAAACAGGCTATAAGACTTATGGCGCTGAAAAGATGTTTTAAGTCTATGTACGTCATGTCTAGCGTTGGCAAAAGTCCGGACTAAGGACTGCTGGATCGTGGTCCAGGACTAGTCCTTATGATCCTCGGACTGTAAGGACTGGTCCTTTTCAAAGCCGTAGTGCATTACCGGATCATAGTCTTTTTTTAGGATCATGGTCCGGACTATGATCCTCAATGTGATCTTTAATTCACAAATTATTATTTAGTGTAATTACAGAAGATTTGTTTTTCTCTAAAGTTATTCACGCACTTTTTGTTGTGTAGCGCTTTAAACAGTAAAGCTTGGAATATATCAAACTCAAAATTCGGCGAAATTTATGATTATTTTGCATAAAATAAAGATGAAAACAAAAGTGTTTGCAAGGAATGCGCATTTCCACCAACGGGTCGCCCACCGACCAACCTTGAACGACATTTGGAACAAAAGCACCCACTGCTTCATGAAAAAACTTTGGCGTCACAGAGAAAAGATGCGATGGTGTAGGTAAAATCCGGAAACGGAGACGGAAACGTAGGGTAAATGCCGGAAACGGAAATAATGGGTAAAAGCCGGAAACGGAAACGATGGGTAAAAGCCGGAACAGGAAACGATCCAAAGTGGCGGAACCGGGGTTCCCCAAGTAGGGCCCATTAGGGTCAACACCCCAACCCCGTTTCCGCCAAAATTTCCACAACTGAAGGGGCTTTAGCGGCTCGGATACGGGGTACCCATTATTCATATGTGAAGCATGACCCCTGGTCCATCGGGGGTTTCTCCGCCTTGGAGGCAATCCAAAGTGGCGGAAGCGGGTTACCCCAAAGTAGGGCCCATCAGGGTCAACACCCCTAACCTCGTTTCCACCAAAATTTCTCCAACTGAAGGGGGGTTTAAGGGCTCGGAAACGGGGTACCCCATTATTCATATGTGAATCTGACCCCGCTTCAATCGGGAATTTCTTCGCCTTGGGGTGGTCCAAAGTGGCGGAACCGGGGTTGAAGGTCTTGACCTGCTTGGCCCTACTTGTGGAACGCCGGTTCCGCCATTTGAGACTACCCCCAGGGCGGAAAAACCCCGATGGAACCGGGGCCAGATTTACATGTGAATAATGGTGTACCCCGTTTGCGTACCTTGAAACCCCCTTCTATGAGTGAAATTTTGACGGAAACGGGTTTGGGGTGTTGACCCTAATGGGTCCTACTTGGATAACCCCGGTTCCGCCACTTTGGATCGTTTCTGTTTCCGGTTTCGGCTTTTACCCATCGTTTCCATTTCTGGCTTTTATGATTTCCATTTCCGTTTCCTGATTTTACTTTTCCCCAAGATGCGAAGGAAAATGCCGGCGTTGTCCAACCAAAATCAACAAATACTATTGCAAAGCTTTTAATTGAGCTTCGAGCGGTACGTTTATGTCAGTTTAAGCTTATTGCGATATTCCACATAATTTAAAACTCTAACAAAAAAAAGAAAATTAGAAAATTTTTCATTTTCCTATGAACTTGTCCTAGATGCAGTAAAACTGGCTATTTCTGGCCTGAACAAGACATTTTTTGCTTTTTTGCTAACTTTGAGCCACCTCTGAATATCTTGCTATTGAGTTGTCAATTTCCCAAATGAAATATCAAAATTCTGGGAGGTCGTGTATAGTAGTATCCAGGTGAGCACTATCGAAATTCTAAGGGAGGGGCTGTAAAATTTTTTAAAGGTCAAAGAATGGTCTTAAAACTGATGTTATGGAAAAAACATCATTTTTCGGCGTTTCTCATCAAGCTCTATCCATTGGCATTAAAAAATCGCGAAAGAAAACAAAAAAATTTCCAAAAATATAATTCTGGGGGATAGTGAAATTTTCAAATACTAGAAGAAAAGAAAAAGTACATTTCCCATGCTGTATAAAGTGGCAACGCGCATTTGGCAATCCCAGCCCTCAGCTCCATGTGGACGCGTTTTCAGCCGGGCGAGTTTGATTTTGGAGAAAAACCGTCACAATTTAAGTGATAATCAAATGGAAAAAGGTATTTTTTTAAATTTGATTCCGATTTATTTTTTAGTTATACGATTGATATATGATTGTTGTTTGTTAACTGAATAAATACATTGATAAAGTTTGTAGCAAACTGGATAAAATTTGATAAGAAATAGAATCAGCATAGTAACATAGCATTGAAGGACTGTGGTCCGGACCAGTCTTTTTTAAAGGATCACAGTCCGGGCCATAGTCCGGTAGTCTTCAAAATTGAGTTTGTAGTCCGGAGTATAGTCCGGAAGTCTTTTTTCCCGGACTTTTGCCAACGCTAGTCATTTCTGAACTTTTACATATAAACAGATTGATCTTTAGTTATACTAGAGCTACATAATATCGTGGCGATCTTTGTAACTGTACGGTGCCTG
>JAVLUZ010000345.1:0-20184 GCA_036768485.1 Mermis nigrescens | reverse complement strand
GTACCTACAGTATGCAACCCGAATTTTGCATGCGCAGTCTCCATTAACTTTTGTTGCAGTCGGATTTTAGCGAGCGGACCTCAGTGGCCATTAATGGGCCACTGTTAAGCACTTGCAGCCGATTGACGGACTGCTTTCGAACTACTGCGGCCGTTCCTGGACTGCAGTGGCCATTGGATGCTGACTGCAGTTACTTTACTGTAAGTACGGAAACATGTATAGTATCACAGCTAGCATATTGCGTTATTTGTCGCACGAATGGAAAGAAAAATTTTCTTAATCTGCTTTGATTTTTTGCATGCGTGCGTTTCAAAAGCATCGTGTGCTGCAGGTCTAGTCCGAGAAAAAAGGTAAAAATAGATTGGAGTTTTCGTGCATATCATTATACTTCTCGTTTCCTCCATGGAATCTCATCTAAGAGATAATGGGCATAAAAATGAAAGAGAATAGTATTTTCTGTGTGCGATCAATTGCATATTGCTCTGCAGCAAAAGAGCATTTTAAAATTAATTTCAGGCTGAGAGCGTTCCGCGTTTTAAAACAAATTCATGGCCAATAAAGAGTAAAAGATTTAAAAATCATAAACCCAAAATTTCTTTTGACATTAGTTATATGATTTTAAAAAGCGCATCTTTTCGACTAAATCAAAATTAGCAATAAAATCAAAGCAAATGCTCTTAGCTTTTGGCGGAAAAGGTTTTTCAAAAGGGTATTTTCCTTCTTCAACAAACCATATTTTTCACTCTTATATTGCAAATTAGGAGGAGAGAATGAATAGTGAAATAGTAACTGTAAGTTCTAAGCTAAATATAAAATTTAACACAATAATGAAATACAGACAACAAATTGTTTTGCAAATTAATTGTACATCATGCATAGTGCGCTGAGTTATTTTGGTTGCAATATTTCGATTTATTCCCACTTAAGTTAAGTCGAAGTTCAACGCTCGATTACTACACTTTTTGCGCAGGAGATTCATTCAAGTTTTAGGCACAGCCTGTTGCAAACGCCAGCCAATTCGCTATCTGATCAGTAAAATTTATGCATCCTCAGTCAAACAGAGAGCAGGGAACATGAGCAAAATCTTTTCGAGCTTGTGTATTAAAATATCAGGAGGAAAAAATTTGTTGTCGTGTTTTCAAGCTTTGCGTCGAATACATGTATGTGTAGGTGTATGTCCACTGAATAGAATAAATACAAAATGGTAGATACGCATATACAGTACTTTAATTGAACAAGAAAAATCGCGAAGGAAGTTGGGTGGTCAGAAAAAAATTTGCGCGAAATAAAAGAACGGGCAGTATTTTCTGAACTAAATGCTTGCCTGAGGAGACAGACATTATATGATGTATTTCACTTCTGAAATGAATATATTATTGATGCACATATTGTATATAAATAAATGAAAAAGGGAAGATAAAAATATCTTGGAAAGCGGATAATCAGGAGCTTTTTATTAATTTTGTATTTTAAAGGCATTACGAATATTTATTGTTTAGCTTATTTTAACAAAAATTTTATGATGTACAGTTAATTTGCAAAACTATTTGTAATCTGTATTTCACTATTCTGTTATATTTTATATTTAGCTTAGACCTTATAGTCACTATTCATTCTCTCTTCACAATTTCGCAATATAAGAGTGAAAAATACGCTTTGTAGAAGAAGGAAAATACTCTTTTGAAAAACCTTTTCCTCAAAAGATAAGAGCAATTTGCTTTGATTTTATTGCTAATTTTGATTTACTCGAAATGATGCGCTTTTAAAATCATATAACTAATGGCAAAATAAATTTTG
Organism: Mermis nigrescens; assembly: GCA_036768485.1. Lineage (NCBI taxonomy): Eukaryota > Metazoa > Nematoda > Enoplea > Mermithida > Mermithidae > Mermis > Mermis nigrescens. The sequence goes on along the minus strand of JAVLUZ010000345.1, from coordinate 18,387 downwards.
GGCCTATATGATTCTTAAATCTTTTGCTCTTTATTAACCATGAATTTGTTCTAAAAGGCGGAAAGCCCTCAGCCTGAAATTAATTTTAAAATGCTCTTTTGCTGCAGAGCAATATGCAATCGATCGTACACAGGAAATACTATTCTCTTTCATTTTTATGCCCATTATCTCTTAGATGAGATTCCAATGAAGAAAACGAGAATTATAATGATATGCACGAAAATTCCAATCTATTTTAACCTTTTTTTCTCGGACTGGACATGCAGCACATACACACTTTTGAAACGCACGCATGCGAAAAATCAAAGCAGATTGAGAAAATTGTTTTCCCGTTCGTGCGACAAATAACGCAATATGCAAGCAGCGATACTATACATGTTTCAGTACTTACAGTAAAGTAACTGCAGTCAGCATCCAATGGCCACTGCAGTCCACAAACGGCCGCAGTAGTTCGAAAGCAGTCCGTCAATCGGCTGCAAGTGCTTAACAGCGGCCCACTAATGGTCACTGAGGTCCGCTCGCTAAAATCCGACTGCAACAAAAGTTAATGGAGACTGCGCATGCACAAATTGGCGCACGCATTGTATATATATATATATATATATATATATATATATATATATATATATATATATATATATATATATATATATATATATATATATATATATATATATATATATATATATATATATATATATATATATATATATATATATATATATATATATATATATATATATATATATATATATATATATATATATATATATATATATATATATATATATATATATATATATATATATATATATATATATAAACATATTTTGCCACGCACGAAAAGCATGATGCAAATAAATAAAAATAAATAAGAATGAAAAAAATGAAATCGGAAGGAAACTACAGAAAAATGAGCAAAATGACCAGATTCTGTCGAACGAATGAAAAAAATTGAAGTGAATAAAAAGCATTCCTAACAGATTGTGCCTTCGATAATATATTTATAAATAGACAAAATTAAAAAAATTAGAAAAATAATTACTGTGAATCTGAGTCGGCATTGCACTGCAGGAAATATCCGATGGCTCTTCCACCGCCGCTGCATTATCCCTCGGCATCACCATAATTTTCCCTTTAAAAAAAATTTTTGCCGAAAGAATGAAAATTTTCGAAAAATTTGACACAAAAATCTTTTAAAAAAGTATACCATGGCAAGCCTCGAACCATGACCGCCGGGCTAAGTATCGCCTGCTTTATTTTACTAAAATTTGGTATACTGTGGGTTATCGTTGCTTCCGGTTTGTAGTCATCTGGAAAAAATGACCTGCGCTAAAACCGCATTTTTCAAACGTCAAAATCCCCATCGGGCTAAGAGAGCCACCAATTACGTATGCATAAGGTCAAAGGTCACGCACAAACAGGCACGTAACTGGCCGTCCTATTTTGGGACGGACCAACACTAATTCTTGGGGGGACTAAGCCCAAAAAGGCCAAAAATAACACTAAATAACGTTTAATAAGTGCTATTTTTCCGATTTTTCTGACTTTTTGGGGGTCCGAACCCCCCCCAGAGATACAAGCCTGCGCACAGATGGGCGAGAGCAATTCCTCGGTACAGTTCTCGCCACAAAATTTTAACACATACTCAACAGTCCATAAGTTTTGCGAAGGATTGTTACGCCTACGTTATCAAGTAGGATGTCGTCGTATGTACGTGTTAACAGTTGATAACTTGATATTTATTTTTATATTCATATTTTCAAATTTTTTCCAAAAGTTGATATTTTTTATACAATCCCATGTTCCACCCGACCTTAACTTTTAGGCCGAAACTTACGTTTTGAGTCATTTTGCGTGTTTTTACTTATATTTTTTACAAAAAAATAAAAAGGCCATTTTTATCAAATCGGCCGAACTAACCCCGTCCAAAATTTATGCACGTAAAAAATCGAAATTTCTAACTAAAACTCATCAATATTTTCGTTAAAAATCACATTTCCAAGCTATTGTTGCTTCAAGCTAGCTCGCCTAAGCGAAAATCTCGTTTTTTTAATGCTTAAATGGAAAATGAGGCGTATGTATGTTTGTCCGGTTTTTCCAGCAAAAACCGGACTTTCATTCAAAACGATAGCTAAGCCAAAAACTTTCCAGTTGTTTTTTCTTCTTTTTTTTTCCAAAAACTTTCCAAAAAGTTTGCAAAAAACTTTCCAAAAACATGCCGGATTTTCCACACACAATTCCTGCAAATTTACATTGGAAAGAGTGGGTAAGACATATGTACGAGTATATAAATGGGTAGCGCTTGAATTCTATGTTAGTTCATGAATAATCAATAGTCAAAAAAAATGCAAAAAAAATTCATGCTTGTGGAAAAACGCGAGTTTTCTACTTTCCTCACCGAGCCCTATCCCTCCCTCAAGTTAAAATATCGCAAGAACAAAAAAATTGATTATTCAATTTGGGGGTCTTCTGAATCATAGGGCGGGTCCGAAAAGACACCCAAACGCCTCAAAGCCAAAGTGAGAAAAGTCAACTTTTTTCATATAGTCTTTTTGCATTATTTTATTTTTTCATATTTCGTTTTTTTGAGTATTCTGTATATTTTGCATATTTTTTTGTGTATTTTATATATTTTTAATATTTTGCGTATTTTTTGTGTATTTTATATATTTTTAATATTCTGCATATTTTTTTGTGTATTTTATATATTTTTAATATTTTGCATATTTTTTGTGCATTTTATATCTTTTTAATATTTTGCATATTTTTTTGTGTATTTTATATATTTTTGATATTTTGCATATTTTTTGTGTATTTTATATATTTTTACTCATTTAATTTGTATGTTTTGCCTACATTTTTTTTTAATTTTTCGAATTAAAATGCGTCAGCTCTCACCGCCTCCGTCCGAATCGACGACCTTCCCATTTTTAGTCGTATCGCCCGCGGCGTCGGTCATTTCAACAGCTAAAAGGGTGCATTTCGAAAGCAGGACAGTTAAAATAATTGGGCAAAAAAATAATTAATAATTTATTAATAATCGAGTCGATCAAGATTAACAAACATTTACAAAACCTTAAATTAGATAAATAAACGAATCCAAGAAGCGCAATTGGGAATCCTCCATCAGGCATACGCATGCATGAGAATTCCCTGGGAGATGGAGGGGTCAAAAACTTTTCTAAAGTGCCTTTTTTAAGTTAAAAAACGGTGGATTGCAAGAACAAAATTATCGTTTTTTGGTCGTAGATTGTGAAAAAAACAGAATTTTTTTCTGCGAAAAAATCTGAGTGAAATTCAAGAAAAAATTGTCGAAAATGAGTAAATGGAGCGCGGCCGCCGAAAATTTGACACTTTCGAGCAAACAGATGACTAATATCACGCTTAAAACAGTCTCTTCAACATTTTTGTTTGAAAAATCGTGAATTCAGGAAGGGATTAAGAAACTTTTCGGGTTTTTAGGGATGAAATTCCCTTCATCTAAATATCATGTGTCTTCACCCACAGAAGGTCGTCCTCATAGGTGGGCAGCACTAAAATTCTAAAAGAAGGTAGGGTTCAAGATTTTTCAAAGGTCAAAAAATAGTCTTTAAAAATGGTGGTACGGCGAAAAACACCATTTTTTGACGTTTTTAATCGAGCACTATCCATTGGCATCAAAAAATTGCTTAAAAAAAAACAGAAAATTTTGAAAATTGAATTCTGGGGGTATTTTGACTTCTGAAGGAGGGTTATTCGAACTTCTGGGGATTCATACCCCCAACCCTCCTTCCCACGCCTACATGTGGTCATCCTCCATCTTGCCAAACGTCGAAATTTTCTACCCCCCCCCATGTTGGCAAAAACTTATGCTTTAAGCCATTTTAGGTTTTTTTGACAGAAAAACCAAATCTAAATTCTGAGCCATTAAATGTATCTACGGGTGCTCGCGAGTAACTTACGATTTGCGGGATTATCGTCAGGTTTAGCAGCAACCATCTCTTGCTCCGTATCCTAAATAATTAAATACGGTAAACTCGCTCATCTTGGCAAAAATGTTGTGATGTTACAACGCTGAGCGCAACCATACATGCACATAGGGGGTAAGGGGTCGGTATTCCACACGTGGGCGTGGGAGGTATGCAACCCCAAAAGGCCGGATAGAATAGTCCCCCCAGAAACCAAAATACCCCCAGAATTCAATTTTTGAAATTATATTCGTTTTTCACAATTTTTGATGCCAATGGATAGTGCTCGATGAGAAACGTTGAAAATGATGTTTTTCGACATACTGCCATTCATTTTCAAGACCATTTTTTGACCTTTGAATGATCTTGCACTACCCTAAATTTTGGTGCTGCCACTCTACGGGTATTATTCCCCGCTGAAGGGTCAGCCAGACAGGTATTGTCCGCCGATTTTTGAACTGACCGGAACGTTTTTTGCATTATTTTTGAGGCCAAAAGCAGTAAAAAATGTGATGTAATTTTTCCGACGCGTTGTACTTTTATGTACTTTTTTACCCAAAAGCGCCAAAAATTGATCAATATTTGTTGAAAGTGATGATAATGCGGTCAAAATAGACTAGAAAATGCTTCTAAAGTTCGAAATTAACACCAAAAGACGTTTTATAGGCTATTTTGATTATTTTGGTCGTTTAAACAACAACAAAATCGTTAAACTTAGAATTCAGATTTGTATTTCTGTGATTTCAGCGCCCCTCTGCCGACCCTAACCTTGTGCAGCTATGAATCGGAAAAAGAAAAATTTTACTTTAAATCGATTATTTAAAAAACTAGGCATAAAAATCAAATTTTTTAATTTTTCGTTCGTTCAATTTCTTTAGTTGTTGGGTTTCAAATCCGATAAGAGCGAGAGGAGCACATGATTAGTCCTCTTGTTTTTGTACACCATATCAGATTTTGTATATATTATGCAGTCAATCAATCCGATAAAATTTTAAGCTTTAAAATTTGTTTTGTTCTAGTTTCGACTTCGCGAAAAATATGCTTTCTTTCGAAAAATCTTGGAGTATCTAGCTATTTTTATCTAATGTAGTTTTTTCTTCCAATCTTAATCCTTCTTGGAAAAATTCATTCTTCATTGCTACACCCACTCAATCAAATATATAAGAGGTGAGCTAAGACACAATATCTGATTCGATTTGACCAGTTTTTGTACGAGCCACTTTGTACACGTACAGTTCTTATCACGGAAATTGCAAATGCTAGCGTTGCTGTGATCTACTACGATTGACCAACTACAGTAGAACGTAAGCGCTTCTACCATAGCCACGCGTGTTCGGTCATAGTAAGATTGCATTCGGCCTTAGTAGATCGCAGCTAGCATATTGCGCTATTTGTCACACAAACGGAAAAAATTCCTCGATCTGCTTTGATTTTTGCATGCGTTGCATGTCTCAAAAGTGTGTGCATGCTGCACGTCCAGTCCGAGAAAAAGGTAAAAATAGATTGGAATTTTTGTGCATTTCATTATAATTCTCATTTCCTTCATTGGAATCTCATCTAAGAGATAATAAGCAGTAAAAATGAAAGAAAATAGAATTTCCTGGTGTCGACAATTGCATATTGCTCTGCAGCAAAAGAGCATTTTAAAATTGATTTCAGGCTGAGAGCGTTCTGCTTTAAAACGAATTCATAGCCAATGAAGAGCAAAAGATTCAAAATCATATAGGCCCAAAAATTTCTTTTGCCATTAGTTATATGATTTTAAAAAGCGCATCTTTTTGACTAAATCAAAATTGGAAATAAAATCAAAGCAAATTGCTCTTATCTTTTTGAGAGAAAGGTTTTTTAAAAAGGTATTTTCATTCTTCTACAAACCATATTTTTCACTATTATATTATGATATTGGGAAGACAGAATGAATAGTGACTGTAAGGTCTAAAGCTGGATAGAAATTTAACAAAATAGGTGAAATACAGATGACAAATACTTTTGCAAATTAATTGTACATCATCCTTAGTAGATCGGGATAGTAGAATGAGATGACCTGCTTAATGCGTATTAATACAAACATACAGTATGCGTGTCTTTTTCTTTAATGAATCGGAGAGTAATACGACCACGCCGTTATTTATTACAATGATGACCGTTTTATGCAAGCTGTAGGTTTAACGCGTGCTGCATGCAGCGTGGAAGGTTCCCTGTGTGTTTCTAGTAACGTGCTTTGTGCCTGCTGTATGCAGCGCAAATCGGAAAGATAAAAATAGCCAGGCTGGCCGTTCTTTTGACACAAGCATGGAAGAACGAAAATCTATTTTGTTGAAAAAATTGAACTAAATAAGCGTCTGAAGTGATTGGATAAAATAATTTTACTTTTATTACATAATTTTATATTAATATTTACATAATGATACAATTAGTAATATTAGAGAGGAACTGACATGGAATACGACTAGACAGGAATTTGAAAGATGATATTCAAAGTAATTTTAAAATGAATGAATCATTTAATTATCATAAATCTTTAGTTGATTCTTTTATAGTGCTGAAAAGAATAATAAAATTAATCATATGTCATACCAGCACAGCATGGGGATTCTGGAGGGATGAAACCTAAATAATTTTGTATTAGAACACCGTTGATGCTCCTTCCTTCTGACCACAAATGGTTATGGGGGGATTGTGACCCTGGAAGTTGAAATACACCCTGCAAATTACTGTAGACCCCATAATTCTATTTTTAGTTATATTTTTGACGATTTACCTTATTCTGACCCCCTAGAATTTAGGTGCTGCATATTTAAAATTTTGTTACATAAAATAGACTGAATAATAATTATTGTTATGCCTTTAAACTACAAAATTGATAAAAAATTCCTCATTATCCACTTTCTAAAAATATTTTGTATCTTCTACATTTTTTTTCATTTATTTATGATATGTGCATTAATAATATATTCAGTTCAAAAGTTGAAATACTAGTGTCCGTCTCCTCAGGCAAGTATATAGTTCAAAAATATTGCCCATCCTATTATTTCCATGCGCAAATTTTATCTTCTGACCAGCCAGCTTTCTTCGCAATTTTTCTTCTTCAATTAAAGTACTTATATATGCGTATCTACCATTTTGTATTTATTCTATTCAGCGGACATACGCCACGCACACATGTAATAAAGGTAAGGCTTTGAAAACAACAACAAATTTTTACCTCCTGATACTTTAATTACACAAGCTCACAAAGATTTTGCTCGGCGTTCCCTGGGTCTATTTGATTTTTAAATCTTTTGCTCTTCATTGGTGATGAATTTGTTTTAAAACATCAAACGTTCTCAGCCTGAAATTAATTTTAAAATGCCCTTTTGCAGCAGAGCAATATGCAATTGATCGCACACAGGAAATACTATTTTCTTCCATTTTTATGCCCATCATCTCTTACATGAGATTCCAATGGAGGAAACGAGAATTATAATGATATGCACGATAATTCCAATCTAATTTTTATTCGGATTGGACCTGCAGCATGCACACACTTTTTTGAGACACAAGCATGCAAACAATCAAAGCAGATTGAGAAATTTTTCTTCCTTCTGTGTGACTAAATAACATAATATGCTAGTTAGTGATTCTACCAAGGCCAAACGCAATCTTACTATGGCCGAACACGCATGGCTACGGTAGGGGCGCTTATGTCCTACTTAAAGTTGGTCAATCGTAGTGAATCACAGCGGCAATGCGTTTGCAATTTCCGTGACAAGAATTGTATAAACACATATAGAAATCTCCGGTGAAGTCTTTGGATGAGCAATAATTTTTTTGTAAATGTATTGTCAAATAAGTATGTATATTAGATTTCTTGCATAGTATCAGCCTATAATATGCATCCGCTTACTCTTCTGAAAGCTTTAGTTGGCCCTAAATTCAGTTGGCCGGACTTACATAAAATGCACAGAAAACTGAACGCAAGCTAAAACAATTTGTATTACAAAGTTAAAAAATGATACTATGATTGCAATAGGCTAAATAAATCTAGTTATAAACGCCCTTGCACTTTTGATCTGAACATAGCATAAATATAAATAAGCTGATCATATTTAAAATATAAAATGTAGTTCCAAAGTGTCAAACAGCTCTTATTTCCACGTATTAATAGCATAAAAATGGCGTTTAGGGTAATGACTAGAGCTGCACACATTGCAATTTTAATACCCGGGTACCTTGCTATTTCACTACTCGGGTACCCGGGTATCTGCACTCGGTATACCCGGGTAGGACCTTAGATAAAAGAGAATGCAGTGAACATAGTTTATTTACGGTTGACAGTGAGGTATAGGGCAAAGTGATATTTAAGCAGTGAATTTATTGAAAAATTAATGCAAGATTAAATAGAATCAAGGCTTTAATCTGAAGAATTCGTATGCATTTAATGGAAATTTAAGTCATTTCCATAATTCAAAGCAAAAAATTGTGAAGCAGGTTTTGTATCTTCATAGCATCATTAAAACATTTGAAGCAGGAAAACACATTGATGAAAAGCAATTTTGAAATCAACCGGAAATGAAAATTTATTCAAAAACAAGTCTAAGTCTACTGGAGCTGACTGCAGAGACGTAGTCAGAATTTTGGTTCAGGGAGCAGGAACGTTTTCGTGTAGAATTTACGGGCCTTTCTATTGACAAACAGTTCGGAATTCATAAGTGGCGCAAAGTGCCAAGAAATTTAGTCATTTGTTCCACCCTTAACAGTTTGTAGCTCTGTGAATACTAATAATCTGATAGAGCAGAAAATTATCAAATTTGTACAAAACAGTTTTGACAATTCAAGCTTCTAACAAGAAAACTGCAAATTATTAACTTTGACTGAAGATATTTTGAGTGATTCAGGCTTTTAAACGTAATGCTGAGCTTCTACAAAAGGAAGAAGAGTAATTGGCGGCGCTATGCGCCGAAAAATTTTGACTTTTTTGCATTGTAAACTACATTTATACCGCTCAAATCATACAAAACAAATTAATGCCGGCACGAAACGCTGGAAATTTTTGAAATTCCTAACCCTTTTACCTGGCTTGTTCTCCCTAAAATCTTGTTGCACATGTACAACGAGATTTTATGGCTATGGGACATCTGAGGTGGCGAGAGGATCCAGGGCAGTCCCAAAAAATTTTTGTAAAAAACATTTTAATGTTAAATAATAGTAACGTTAAAATTTGCAAAATCGGCCAAATCTGTTTCGGAAACAAGCCCAAAAACACTTAAAATTGATGAACTCCTACATTGCACAAACTGATCTGGAATGCATTTTTCGACCTCTGCTAGATACATAGCGCAGCAACGGATTGCTGCCAATAAGATATAGAAAGATGTATCCATTAAAATTTTCTCTTACTGTTTTCAGGCCCATTTGTGGCCTTCTAATTAACAAATTGCAGTTCATAGAACAAGAAATGCCAAAAATAAGAAAATTTGGTGAGCAATTGATCTCAAGCAATTGTTGGTGAGCAATTTTGGTTAATCTTCACAACCACCAACAAGGTCCATGAGCGCCACTGGTGTTAACAAGCACCACCGGGGTTTACAAGCGCCACCAGGGTTCACAAGCGCTACTGAGGTTCACAAGCGCCACTGAGGTTCACAAGCGCCACTAAGGTGCACAAGCGCCATCAGGGTCAACAAGCAACTCCAAAGTCAACAAGCGCCATTAGGATCCACAAGCGCCACTAGGATCCACAAGGGACATAAAGGTCCACAAGCGCCACCAGGTCCACAAGCACTACCAAGGTCCACAAGCGCCACTGTGGTGCTTGTTGACCCTAGTGGCGTCTGTGCACCTCAGTGGTGCTTGTGAACCTCAGTGGTGCTTGTGAACCTCAGTGGCGCTGTGAACCCCGTCCGGCTGCATGTGAACCCCGGTGACAGCGCTTGTGAACCCCAACTGCGCTCATGGACCTTGGTGGCGCTTGTGAGCCCCAGTGGCGCTGGGTACCTCAGTGGCGCTCATGGACCTTGGTAATGGTTGTGAACCCCATCAGCCCCCTAGGGCAGCCTCGCCTGGTTCCAGAACTACCCACTCCAATTGTATTGATTTTGTTGTCCTGATTGATTGTCCGGATTTTACCCAATTTGTCCCATACCCGTGAGTCCGACCCTACATATATCTAATAATACATTGTCCTGATTGATTGTCCGAATTTGACCCAATTTGTCCAGTCCCAACTAGTCGTACCAAACATTTCTTTATATTGTCCTGATCTTTCCATTGTCCTGATTGATTGACCAGATGTTTACCCATTTTTCCTGAGTCTCTGCTTCTGGTCCTGGTTCCGGATTTCACCCATTTGTCCTGAGTCTGGTTCCGGTCCTGGTTCCGGAGTTTACCCCACACCCCATAATTCTTACATTCGTATGCTATATTACCCGCAGCTGATTACGAAATTACTGCCCGTCAGTTTAGCTCGAGTATTGACAAATCCGTGAAAATTTTTCCGAACCATAACCATATTCTAGCATATTCATTTCAGAATATCAGAAACCCCAAAACCCCCACAAAATTCAAAACCTCAAAAATCCACCAAAACCTAAAAACCCCAAAAACCCACTCACGCCAGCCCTGGACAGGACCGTAAATTGAATTTTAGCCCAGCTAAAGCTGGAACAAGTGCTCTGATACTTAATCTAAAGTTTCAATTACTTCATCGGGATTTTTCTGATCCTCTTTGGGAAAATCCTGGCGCCGCCTATGATTTGATTTTGACATTGGTGTAGCTTGGCCCACATAAGCCATGTAAGAGGTGTACGTCTCCCGCCTAACTGGTTTTAATTGTCAAGTCGAAATCAAATCAGGCAGTGCTCGGATTGTTTCTGGCAGATTCATGTGACTGACCAAAACGTCAGCGCCGAAGCGTTTGAAGCAGCCTAAGTAATGGGATGCCAACTTCGCGCCGCTCGCTCCGCTCGTCGCATCCCATTATTCAGGATTATTTCTAAACGCTGGCACCAACATTTTGGTCAGTCCATGATACTAAGCCTAATAATCAGGTAAACCAATGCAAAACATTACGAATACCTTGCATATCTTTATCGAAACAAACCAGTTAGTCGTTTGCAGGGATGGAGAAAAACCCAGATTTGAAAATTTCGAATTTTGGGTTTTTGGGTTTTTGGGTTTATTGTTCGTTTTTTAGATTTTTTGGGTTTTTTAAGGGGTTTTTATGGGTTTTTTTATAGAAATTCTAGCTCGAGCTATAGATAGTAGTTGAGAATACTTCAACAGCTTCAAGACACAAAACAAAACAAGTAAACAACAACTTTATTCAGCTAATACACAAAATTCAACAACAAAATTGTGTCATTCACAAGCACAATCCATGCTGTGTGAACAGAATGAAAAATTGGGCAGAGCAATTTTTAAATGCATAATATTGAAATTTCTTCATAAATTCTGCTCTGCTTCAAGAAAAAAACAAAAAATATGCCATATCAATAGAAAAATCTATGCCACATTGCCACATAGCCTCTATTGGGCGGCTTTTCTCATTTGAAAAGTAGATAATTCTATAGGAGAAAAACAGCAACAGGAAGGAGGATGAGGATGAGAATGGATGGACATCTAACCCCGAAGCATCGCGAGCAATTGTAAAAGGGAACGAAATCCAGCGATACAAAAAACATTGACAATACACAGTACCTATTTAATTCCATTAACATGAATAAATTCTTAACCTGTGGATAAAAAACCCAAAAAACCCAAAAACCTCAACGGGAGATTTTTTTGCACCCAAAAAACCCACAAAAAACCCAAAAAACCCAAGTTCTAAAAACCCAGCCCCCTTGCCAACCGGCAACCCTCGTCGTTTGGTTATGGTTCTGGACTCGGAGCAAGAGGTCCATGTTTCGAATGCGGTTCTCAGCAACTTCCTTCCCTTCTTCAGATGTGCTACCTGACTCACACATTGACACGCCCTTAGAATATGACCATGTTAATTAATACATGTGAACCAGCTACACGAATGCCTGACTTTTTTCTTAATTTGCGACTTTACCCTTTGCCAAAAATTTCTTCAAATGCATCAATGTCCATATTATCCATATTAGTGTCTCCTGCAGCGTGCTTTATCTGCATTTGATCCTCGACTTCAATTAAAACTTAGATCCGTGCAACCACTCCGACTCGAAAGAAACTGCTCCGCTAGTTCGCTATTACCTTACCTGCCAAATCCAAAACGCGAATAAATGTAATTACTTGTAGTTCCTAAATTTCTGGTTTTTTAAAGGCTGTAGTGTGAGCATTAACGTGCTGATCAGATTCTTGACTGAAAATGACACTCATATCCTTCTATGATAAAAAATTATTTATGTCTGCTGGTAGTGAAAAAGCTTTCGTTGACTACGTTTGCAACATTGTGCTTTTAAATACTCTCACTGTGCTTAAAATTACTTTTTATTTGCCTCATAATGTGAACAATATCGCGGCGACGTCCCAATTCAACCACTTTTGTGCTTTATTTTTTCTGATCGAAGCGAAGAAAAACTGTGCTTTAACTTAAGACCAGTTTGCGAAAGAAAAGCATCAATTAAAGAAGACCAAGTTACATAACATTTGCATGTTGACAAAGATTGTACCTCAGCTACAATGACATTATCAGCACAGTTCGTTCCACTTAACTTTATGTTCTTCGCAATTTTCCTCAATATCTAGGGCTACAAAAAGCGAAGCTTGAAACTTTTGATGCAGTAATGCGTTTAACACTGGTATGCGTCTCCTGGGTGACTTGACATAATAAAGAATATCATATCAATTGCGGTTTTAGTTTAAAACACTTTTCGGCGGTGTCACTTTAAATTTTTCCAAAAAAAATGATTTCAAATGAAAATTGAAATGAGATATATGGTAGCAAATTGTGTATAAACAGAAATAACACAGGGAAGTTGAAAGATTGTGGTTAAGTAGAAGTGGCGGAGGAAGGAAAATGTTATGTACATGTACGCACATACACATGTATACTCATTGTACAATTTAGCGAATCAGTTTGAAATATGTGTGCAGGTTTAGAATCAATTTTCCGTTCACCTGATTTTGATCAATTAGTACTTTTGAAATCACTTACGTTTTATGAAAAGTCTTCAAAAAATTATGTTAATATAACAGAAAAATTAGATGCTCTAATGTAGGATATTCAAGCAGTGAAATCGAATTTTGGATTCGCAATGTTAGGTTACAATGGCGGAAAATTTAGTAGGAAAATGAGAAAAATGAGTTTATAAAGAAAACTGAGGAAAAACCTGGCAACATTTTCGTAATGCGTTCGGAAATGATCAGCAGTTAAGTGTCATATGTTGCAAGTTACAGTCTGCCTATTTTCATATCACGAGAGTTTTTCGACAAATGTTTTTGAGCTAATAGCAACTTTTTCTTATTTACTGTAGGTCGTTGAGATCTAACTCAGAAGTTTGTAGTAAAAGACGGGTTTTTCAACAACATTTTTTTCGCTCAATTTATTCTCGTTCTCTCTCAGCAGATCAATTTTGGGAACTTTGATGGCACTGCGTGATTCGACACATCCTGAGTCGACACTTTAAACGAATCGACTTTGGTGATGCTAAGAAACGCCGCGGAACTGCCGCATATGCTTAGTGGCGGCAAAACTTTTGCTTGTAGTCGAGCAACTCGGGTTCTTGATTCCATTATTGATAGTTTCTTGTTTAGCCGCACTTATCAGAAAATGTCCAAAATCGACTTTAGAATGTTCAACTAAATTTATTTCCGAAAGGCATTAGCGTATTGCGTACCAGGCTAATTTAACCAATTTCACCAATTGAATGATTCATACGAGTAATAGTAATTCGTTTGTTTAGTTTTCATTTGTAGTCTTAAAAGAATTGACTTTGGTGTAAGCTCTTCGAATAAATGAAACGACTATAGAAGCCATTTTTTGATCATTTTATCCAAATTCGTTCGAGTATTACGAGTTAGTTCTACCAACTATTCCAACATACCATATGTATTACGGCACGTTATGTACATACATCTTTCATACGACACTTCGAGTTATGTGTAAGCGTGTGCGTGTGTTCCATGAGGCAGAAAAGTTTCTATCAAGATAATTATACTTATATTTTTCATTCGAATAAGAATTTTCGAGCGTTTAATCAATAATTTTTTGATTAAAATTGCTCGATTGGACTCCTGAAACTTGAAACTACGGATTTTAAAAGGAACACAAGTTCTAGCTGCTTGCGCAATTTTTGCCGCGAGAAGTGCACTTCCGAAAAGCCAATTTGATCAACTTTATGCGCTATCGACTGTAAAATCCATTTTGTTTCACAGTGTAAACTTGATGATGCTTAAGAAAACGCGGATTTACAAGTGTATTCTTATCAAATATCTCAAACCCGAAAAGATAAATTCTTTAAAGTTTTCACCGAATAGCGACATCTTAGTGATCAACCTTCATTGTAGAATTTAAATAGCACTACTTGATTGATTCTGAGGCAGCCCAAAGGTACCTAAGGACAGCGTGGCAATTTAGGTTTTGTTCTTTTGGGCTAAGGAGATTTCAGGATTCAGTTGCTTTCCACTTGGGTCTCTGGGGGTTTCTGGGACTGGGTTGATTCCATATTCTTGTTGTGTTTTAAGTATACGATCTGGTATCATAAACGGCATATGGAGACGGGCTGAAAGGAAATCACTGCATGGGTACTGTGAGCAAACATTGATTAATCACTTGGAAAAGAGTTTATGCACCAAGTCAAAATTTTTGACCTTGTAACCTAGCAAAGTAACGATCAGGAAGCAATTTAGCAGTGTACTGATGTGTTTTGAAAGAAAGCAGGCAACATATGACTTTCTGAAAAATTACAAAATCCAGCTTGTTTGCTTTCCAGCACATAATTTAATATGTGACTTTTTGCATTTGTTTAAAGAAGTGATACATAAAGTTGAATACGATTTGTACTACAAATGGTGTTTTGTTTTGTTGAGTTGCTCCATTAAAAACGAAAACAACTAGTGTGTATGAACACAGAGCTATGTAAATGGAATGAGTCGTTGCTTTAATGGAAAGCACTAAGAAAATGCACATAAAAATAATTGAATTATATATCAAGCTGGTTTGATGAGTGTCGCAAAACATGCACTTTTATTTATTTAATAATTTTACTGTACATTATAGATTCAATCATCAATGCAATAACCATTATTATCCACAATCTGCTCTATCTGTAAGTAGGCTTGAAATCATCAAGCTTCTAAAGACCTAATTTAGAAGGAAAGTGCAGTTTTCCAGAATTCTTTGCTTGGATTTATGTCATATACAAGTTTTTTCTAGCAATGTGATTTTGCAATGATCGAAATCATGATAACGTGAAGGGGTCAAACTGAAGAAGAGATGGAGAATGGGCAACACTTCCTAATTTAAGTTCATAATTTTCCTGGACATGCCATAACAGGGAACAAAAGGTCATGTTAGGTTAACCTTTTTTGTTTCCTTAGCAATAGTTTGAAGACAGAGACAATTTGTTTAAGCTTTTGATGTATGCAATAAGCTCACTCTGTAATTTAGTTAATATCTGGTAAGAAAATTTGTAGTATTGGTAAATTCCATTCAAGTCCTACCCATAAACACAACATCACTTTTTGGTATGCAATCAGTTCTTTGCAATTCAGTTTTTTTTTTCCTTTGTATACCCATTGTTTGTTCAAAGTCTGGCTGACTTGTAGAGGGTTTCACTTTATCAGATGGTTAGTAATGTGAGGTTTGGAGAATGGGTCATATTTTTCCATGTAATCAATAAGGAACTTTCAGATGGTCACTGCTATGCTTTTGTTTTGTCATGTTTACGGGGTACCTATGTACCAAGTTTACTAACCATGCCCATTTCATGCAGTTGTTCTTCAATTTGTACTGGTGTAATAGTGCTCTGTTGTTCAGCATCCTCTAGTGATCCATTTATCAGTATGCAATAGGTCCTGAATTTCTTTAGCAGAATTCCTTGCCTTTTCTGGTAAATTATTCTAAGATCATTGTTCCCAGCCTGGAATTATAAACCATCGTTCAATAACATATGAACAGTTTTCCATATGTTGTATTTTATGCCATTGCAGCATCAGTGGTCTCAAGTCAGTTCAATGAGTAATGTTGAATATGGTCCGACAAATCAAGAACATGTATGTGTTTATAGAATGAAAATAAAATATTTGAACAAAATTTAATATGGTAATATACTAAAGAGAAGCGAGTACTTATCTGATGAGAATATTTCAGATATACAATCAATAAGTAAATTAAATTAAGGGCAAAGTATAAAATTTTGTTGGATTAATTGAATTGTTTAAGTATATCTAGGTAGGTACTATAAATCTTGATCCTCCCTATGCTGACAGTTCGCAAATGACCATAAACGATATGTACTGTAACTTTTATTCAATCGAGCAATAAATGTGAATTGTGAAAGTTTGTTTGTTCTTGTATGTCTGTTTGTTCCAGGGTGGCATCCGCCTTAACAACAGTTGGTGGGCTGACGTTTTGACCCGAGGTTTGTTCTACTGGGTGAAGGATCCTGTAGCGATGAGATGAAATTTTGATCAACACTAATTGCGTTACCTATACAGGGCGGAGCGGAGGTGAAAATTTGTCGTTTACATGCGATTTTTTTGGGACACATCCCGATTTTTCGCAAAATTTTAAAAAGGGGAGCAAAACTCGGTTTACACTATTTTCGCATATGGTTTTTCTGACTGGCGGGTCTCGACCTCTCCAGGTCCCCATTTTATAGCCATGACACAGCTCATTGGGTAAGATAGGATGCATTGTGTCGTTATTATCAGTGCTACAAGATACAATTACATACAATAGGGATGTGATAGATACCACAAAGCATAGGATAGGCAATGCTATAAGATAGTGACGTGATAAAATAATAATCTACAAGCTATAAGATAGGTAATGTTATAAGATAGGATGGGATATGTTTGATACCTCAGCAAGTACAAAGATAGGTTGTATGTTATAAGATAGAAGATGATAAAAATATTTACCCTCATGCTAAGATAGGCAATGTTATAAGATAGGAATGGAGAGAAGATACCCTGAGTTGTAAGATGAGGTAATGTTTATAAGATAGTGATGGGATATAAGATACCTGCACATGAGATAGGTAAATGTTATACATAGGTGTGATATATATCATCTCTGTTCTGTGCCCTTAATACAGTGATATAAGATAGAAGAACATCATTGCAGAAGAATAGCAGACATAATATCAATGGATATATGACAATTCTTCACGCAAAACAAACAGAAAAATTCTTAAAACATCAAAAATATGGTTTGACCAAAAAATTTTTCCAAACAACTGAAACACTGAAAAATATGGTTTCTGACGAAATTAAAATTTTTCCTGAAACATCCTCAATAGATTCTACAACAAAGGCTCTGATAAAAACAATTTCAGAACATCCCAATATCAAAGTGCTTCAAAGCTAATGGATGTGTCGATAATGTAAAAGTGCTCTTTAACATATCCTGAAAGCTACAGAAAGGTGTCCTAAAATATCAAAAATATGGTGCACCAAAAAAATTTTAAATATCTCTGAAATGATTGTGCGTACCAGGCTATATAGTACCAAGCATAATTTAAATATCAAAAGAGGGAGCGGATCAAAAAAAGTACTAAACTTAAAAATATTTAAATATGTTTTGGACTCAGAAATCGCTTTTTAATATTCAAAACGTTAGAAAATATGGTTATAGATTAAACAATGATCTGAACCATTTGAATTTTAAGTATAATTTCCAGAACATCCTATAATGATCAAAAATTTGATTTCGTGATGGCATGAATTCTCGGTGAACTTATTTCATGCAATCGTTTAAAGATGATTAATCAAAGAAAATGGTTGATAAATATTGTGTTTTAAAAATGAAAAAATTACTAATATGTTTTACCTAATGAATTTTTAGTAATAGTAGCAAATATTTGTAAGTCCTTAGTATGAAGAACAATATTATTTATCTCAATCCTACTATGGTGTTTATTCTAGGTTTGAAAGTTCTAGCTCCTGGCAACGTCATGGTGTTCAGCTCAAATAAATGATAATTGCAAGTAATATTAGTACCTTATTTACGTATTAGTACTACTGATGGAACAACATGATAAGTACTCGTATTACAGACAAAAATGATAAACCGCTCGTCGATCCATTGCATGGAGCCTTGTCTCAATTTTTATTTCAATTCGTTTGATTATTAAATGATATAACCATCAATGATCGCAAATAAGAGAAGCGCCCATCAGAACAGGTGACAAATTGATAAGTTCATCTTACAAGTGTTTAAATCAAAATTTGCAAAACTTAAAAACTTAAATTGCAATTTCGCGTTGCATAGCGGAACTGATTATCGTCTGTAGATAACAGAAGAAATCGCTGCAACTGAACGAAGCATACC